>CM069906.1:19108721-19164387 GCA_036172215.1 Camellia granthamiana | reverse complement strand
GAGAAAAGAAAAAAATCAATATGAAAGGGACAAGTAAAAATAAGAACTTTTTTATTTTTATTTTTTCATTCTCTTTTCTTTTTCTTTATAAATTTGAAATCAAAACATAATTTAAATTGAATCCCAAAAAATTATCCAGAATTTTGAATTAATTGTGTATATTTAAACTTCTTGCTGTGCACCGTATCATGAATAAATCTTAAATTTAAATTTTAAATTTATAGTAATTTTTTAAATATTTTTCTAAGTAGATAGGCATGTTGTATTATTAAACACTAACAACTTTTTTGTCCATTTTACAACAGGGCACATGAACTTGTCCCCCACTCCATGCTCTGTTTAACTAACTAGAGATGGGTTCTCTCTTGTTACATTGTTTACCATTTTTTGCAAATTAATTTTCCATTATGTTCTAGAGTGGTGGCTAGTAATTTTCCATTATGATTGTGGGAAATGAGATAGAGATGGAGCACTATGTGGGAATTGTATGATGAATAATGGGTTTCTTTGTATGGAGAAAAAAAAGAAAAGAAAAAAAGAAGAAGTAAAGTTAGGTAGAAGACACAACAGCATTGGGAAGTTTCAACGAGTTATAATGGTTGATGGAATGTGATTCATCAACTAGAATCCGTATCATTTTGCTTAACTAGAAAGTTGATGAGGAGTGTGTGTGTTTGGGACCTACTACTAATTAATTTGTACACATTTTTAAATACAATTAATAATGCATTGTCGGCTATCCTGATGAGATTGAGAGTTGGGTCACCAAAGAGACATGATAATTCTAAATTATTAAGTTGCATAGATAATTAGTGACAACTTGTATGGTACTATTTTTGGTATTACTTTTTTTTTTAAAATCTGTATCGTTTTCATAAAAATCTGTATCAAAATTCTTTGTATAATTTTTTGTAAAATACTCTATGTCTCATTAAAGTTTTTCTTTTATTAACAAGTTAGTAGTTAAATTATTATGTGAGAACCTAAATGAATAAAACATACTTATATTTTACTTAGTTTCACACATTTTTTCTCTTTTTTTTTTTTTAAATTTCTTTTCAAATCCTCCAATCAAACGCAGCGTTAGACTATTTCTTGAGTCAAATTGGCTAAGCTTGAGTATGAGTATTTTGTAGAATTGTTCCCCAAATGGCAAGCGAACCAGTCATCAATCTGGAAAGTTTGGTGCACCTGTTTCCACAAACTATAATGGCCATAATTTATTTAAGAGCTTATTTTTTAAGCTGATCAAGTTTGAAGACTAGATCAAAAAGCTGAAAAGCTAATATCATTCTTTTATCTTTAAGATAAGAATTCGAATGGGTTTCCTAGTCTGAAGTCTCTTTGTAGTGGTAATCTTGATTGGCCAAGAATGCTTTTTCTATTCACCATTACACAAACTGACAACTTGGGAGGAAAGCAAGTGAGTATAATAATTTAATTCTAACTTCTTAGTTAAGATTTGAGGAAGGAAAGGAGTGACAAGTCTCAGACCGTATTTGCTTTTCTATTTATTCTGTTTTTTAATTAACAAAAGTTGTTTTCGATAAATTTTCATTTGTCTTTAATAATTTTTTTTATATTTTAATTATTATTTTTTACTTTTTAAATGTACTAAATTTAAATATTTTTAAAAGAATAAAACAAATTCACTAAAATATAAACAAAAAAAAAGAAAAGAAAAAACGAAAAAAATTCTAAAGACACACAGGCTTCTTTTTTTCTTTTTTTGAATTTTTCTATGTTTTTTAGCAAATTTTATTCATAGTTTAGTCATTTTTAGAAACTTTTTTGATGCACCTAGTTGCATCTAAAAAAAAGCACTAAAATATTAAAATAAAAAAAAATTATAAAGAGAAATGAAAACTTGTGTAAAAATATATATATATATTTTTTTTAAATAAAACCAATCATAGATTTTTAAGAGATGTTTGATGAGTAGTGATTGGTAGCTCGAATATTTGGCTCGAAGGTTTGGCTCGACCCCAAAACGACGTCGTTTTGGGGTCGAATTTTTTTTTTTTTTTTTTTTTCCCTGGTTTTGTTGCAGATCGGGAGAGGGGAGAGGGAAGAAGGGAGAAGAAGAGGAGGGGGAGGGGAGGAGGAGGAGGGAGGGGGGAGGAGGAGGAGGGAGGGAGGGGAGGGGGCCATAAAATTGGCTGGAGGAGGAGGAGGGAGGGGGGAGGAGGAAGAGGCGGGGCGACGGAGCGGCGGGGCTGGGGCGACGAGGACGACGACGGAGAGGCGGCGGGGCTGGGGCGACGATCGGCGACGATCGACGACGACGACGATGGCGACGCTCTCCCTCTTCTTCCCCTCTGCTTCCTTCTTCCTCTCCTTCTCCCTCTCCCTCTTCTTCCTCTCTTCTCTCCCTCTTCCCTCTTCAAGCAGATTCGAGCCACATTCGGGCCGAATTTTTCGAGCTACGAGGATTAACTCATGTTTGATTGCCTTGGGCCTAGCATTCTGTTTAATAAGTAGGGCTCCTAAATAAATTTAGGTCATATGCCATGTATGTTTCATTGAAATGAAGTGAAGTATAAAATAAATATTCTGTCATAATATTCATTCACCAAAAAATGATATTACAAATTCATTTATCAATGTGAGGGAATAATCGCTCTATAAAAGACTAATAAACTAATGATTATTTTATTTCATTCAATTTATTCTAATAGATTGAATACTAATAAATTATAGTATAAGTAATTTAAAAATGAAATTTAACCTAGAAAATTTGAAAAATAATTGAAGTGGTGAATTATTTAAGATTAATGGACAGGTTGCTTATAAAATATTGTTGACTATACTAATTATAATTGTCTCTGGAGAAATTATTTAAAATTGAAGTTGATCAAATTTTTCACCCGATCAGCTACGTTAAAAACAAAATTTGAATAAATTAATAATGTTTATCCATTGAAAATGTTGTCCAAAATCTATCTCAATAATTATGATTTATTTCAGGAAAATAATATACAAATTATATAATGGATTCACTCACTAATACAATATTTGCAAAATGAATTTATCACCTAAAATTTTAAGTGATTTTCATATATAGTACTACTTAAATAAAAAAAATTTAAAAAAAAGCAATTTAGTATTTATATATACAAATAAATAAATAAATTGCGTAGATACAAGAGGGAAGAAATTGAAGATACTATTTTGGCAACAAATTTTATTTTTTTTAATATGTATAACTATTCCATTTTTTGAGTTGAACTTGGGCATCGAAAAAGTCAGGATCCGGTCCTAGGTTCAAGATTATGAAAAAATATCGAATACTCGACTGTGTTAATTTAACATGCTAACCTAATTTATTAATCTATTAATTTATAAATAGCCTCTTGAGTTTTGATTAAAATATTAATTATTTTTTATAATTTTAAAAATTATATTCCATCTCGAGATTTTTAATTTCATAAAAAATCGTCTATTTTATTAATAAATCATTAAATCAATTAATAATTTTTAATGATGTTATAAATATGTTTTAATTAATAATTTACATCATTTTATTATTATATAAAAAAATAATTATGAATTTCATTTTTTTAATTAATTATGTTAAATAAAATTTTTTGATAAAAAGATATTTATAATTTTTTAAGTTACAAAAAATAACTTATATTTTAAACAAATCTTAAAAGGTATATTTGTAATTTATAAAAAAAAAATATTGATCTAACATAAAATTTTCGCAAATGTCAAGCCCATCAATCACTATACCCTCAAAAGACTAGTCAATTGAGTTTATTCCTAAAATTTAAGCAAGCTATTTTTTCTCAAAACTACCTCGGGATTATTTTATACTAATAAATTCTACTCAACAAAGCTCTAATTGTTTCATCCTTGAAGGTTTCTTTGTTTTGCAATTCTAGAAGTCTATCATTGCCGTACATCAAGTGGTGCAGAGTTGCTATCCTCCAATTGTGCTTAATAGAGTGTAAAAAGTCTCCTTGGTCCACATTTTTCTATTTTTCTTTGTTCGTCCACTTTGGCATACTAGTTTTTCAATTCCGAATGATCAAGTACACCATCAAGAACCACCATCTAGTAAAGAAAGTAAGGCTGCGTTTGGTGGGATTTTGTATTTAATTTTTCATCTACTAATTTGAATGTTGCGTGTGGTTTTAGTTTTTAAAAATTATTTTCATATTCACATATGAAACTTGTCTATCCGATCATCCCCTAGACGTCTAGTCGGTTGACTAAAACATTATTTTATTTTTTTTTACATCTGTTATTTTCATATTTTAAATAAAAAATCTTTTTAAAATTTTTTATGAGCTTTGAATAGAATTTTGGGTTGTGTTTTTGGTTATGAGTTATAAGTTTTTGAATCAAATATCATATGTCACATCAAAGATTTTAAACTCAATTCAAAACTCATAACCAAACAAATTTTTCTCACTCAAATCGTAATTCCAAAACTCACAAACTTAAAAGACAACTCTATTTTCAAATCATAATTTTAAAATTCTACCAAATGCTACTTAATTCTCTTTGTAGAAGTGATTCAGGTTTAAATTTTAAGGATGTAAAAAATGATTGGATTTTCAATTAGTTCTTTTTGAGATCTCGTACTATATTTCGATCAACCATGAGCTCTTTTGTGACTTGTGACTGAATTCCATTAGTGTCTTAGTAGTGGATCTTTTGTTATGAGTTGTGTTAAATCTTATTAACAACAGATTATTCCAAGACCAGAACTTATAGATGCAGTGACGGCATTCCAAAGCATCTCTTTTTTTACACCACAAAAAAAGTACACTATCAAGAGTCTAAAGCCATGTAACGTATGTTTACATCTCTATTAAAAAAACTAGACATAAAAAAAATAACCCTAATTGTTGATAGAGAGTAACGTGGAATGATAAATAATACTATCCTGAATCTGTAAAATAAGATGTAATTTTTATTTGACTAGTGGTTATCAGTTGGAGTATACTTTCTTTGATAGTCAAATTAGCAAAAGATATTTCTGATAGAGGGAGACAGAAAATCAAAAAAGTATAATTACAAAGTTAAGAAGCCATTCGTTTATCTTCAGGAATCGTCTCTATTTATATGGTTGGTCGTTTGTCCTAATTAGTTTGGTTGGGCTGAGCCATTAGGCTAGCTTGATTTGGTCAGACCTAAAATTAATATTATGTGTAAGTTTTTGTCCCACCATTCTACTTATACAAAAAAATAATGTACTCTCTAGCAACAAAAAAAGTTCACATTTTTGTTTTAAAATAATAAGTAGAAAGCGATCAAGAGTAAGAAAAGTTCAAACTAGGTCATGACATGGTATTGATATTCAAATTTAAGTATTATAAATGATAATAAACCTTTGTTTGGCATGCCAGACATTTTAATTTTTTAACTATTTTAGTCACAAAAAGATAAAATAAATTTTTTAATTCAATAAGACAAAATATCACATCTAAATCATAATCATTTTATTTTTTTTTATAAAAGTCAAAAAAGTTAAAAAGTATATTTCAAACGAGACTTTTTAACCCCAATTAAAATAGCTAAAAAGTAAACTCATATCCCAAACGAACCCTAAAACACCACATTCACTAAACTAACTTTTATAAATTAGAGTGATACAAAATATGGTTTGTATTCATATATAACCACCCATATCATACAATAACATGTCCTAGATAAAAATATTCTGTGCTTAACTTAGCTCTGATTTCATTCATATAATGTTATGGTTAATGTAGAATTGTATTATGCAAGAGATATAGGTGTATATAATTTGTTTTCAAACAAAATGATTATCCATAACTTTTGTCCTTGAGTGGCCATATATGATTATGATATACCAAAAGCAATTGCAGATAGGCATTGACTTTGATACATTGAGAATTCAATAATTTTAAATTATTATTACCTATGAAAATACCATGTGGTGTCCTCCCTAACCAACTTTTCACTAGATTTTATAAGGATAACATAAAAATTATTATAAATCCATTAAACTAACTATATCTTCCATTAAAACTAATCAAACGTTAAATCTTGACTATACACCAAAATATATATATATATATATATATTTAATACAAATACACACTAACGTAATCATACTTCAAATGCGTTATGATTAAGATAGATAGTGAAAATATATTTGTAGTATAATCATAAGCGATATTGAATAATTTTCAGACATACAAAGTGGGTGTTTGGGAAATTGTTATTTTAGTAGGTTGTTTTAGTTTTTGACTATTTTAGTAGGTTAAAATTTTTGTATTTGAAAAGATGATTTGATTTTTTTTTGTAATTGGATATGATGTATGTGAGGAAAAAAGTAAAATAAGTATAGATTTGATGTAATATTTTGACTTATTGATTATTTTAATTTATTTTGTCTTTTTGTAAATTTTAGCCTAAATTAGGCTAAAATCTCACTTCCTAAAACATGAAATATTAAAATGAAATTTAATTGAGAGTTGGAGGGTGAAAGTGTAATTTTCTTTCAGTTTTTTTGTTTTTTTTTTCTATAATGCCATTAAATTATTTTAAAGAATGAGTTTGGTTAAAATTACATTGAAGAACGAGTTAGAATTTGAGGACGCAATTGTAGCAATTAGACTTTGTTTGGCTGTGGCTTAAAAATTAATTATTGGTTAAAAAAATCTCATTTTGTACACATATATAGATAAATAAAACAATTCATTTAGTAATCTCATAAATAAATAAATAACCCAATTTAGTCACTCTAAAAAAATACTTAAAAAGTCAAAAGAACATGTCAAACAAACTAGTCTTTAAAACGTCCTTTTTTTTGGCTTCATTTTTTTTTTAAAATTAATAAATTAACTTTTTAGCTAATTCTTAAAAAAAATCTTAAAAAATAAGAGACCAAAATAAAATTATAATTCTAATAAAAATTAAAGAGTGAAAAGTATAATCTATTTATAAAAAAAAAAAGTTAAAAAACCCACAAAACACAATTGGTACCATTATCCCCTACAAAATATACAACAAACTCAAATACACACCCCAACCAAACAGTGGTCTCCTGGTGCATTTGGACAGGTGTCATGTGGAGAGAGAGAGAGAGAGAGAGAGAGACAGACAGACAAGGGGAACCCACCAATGATTTGGTGAGATGGGCATTTGATTCGTGGGGTATTGATGATTGTGGATCGTAGAAGTTGGCAATGATAGAGGATAAAATGGATAATTGAAAAAGGGAGTAAGAGGAGAGAGAGAGAGAGAGAGAGCAAAGAATTTTGTGTGGGGATAAGGTTTGGTTTTGTTTGTGTATGTGATGTCCCCCCTTATTTATTACTACTTCCTGCCATTACGGCCAGCCGACCAATTTTGCTTTGCTTTTGATTCTTGCTGTTGTTATTGTTGTTGTTCATATTATTTGTGCCCCTTCTTCTATTCATTATGCTACCTTTTTACTTTGCTCTGGACCACACTCATTTCTTCACGTTCAATTTCCCCATCTTAAAATCATTTTTTTTTTTGTTTGTCATACACTAAATTTCTCTAACTTAAATTACATTGCAATATAGTGATTTGAGACTACAAATATGATTTTAAAAATCGACTTTTGGTATCAATATATTTTAAGATATTTTGGTATCGACTTTTTATGATAATTACATATCAAGTTCTTAATTGATACGATGAGTCCAACTACTATAATACTTGACCACAACACTTACTATGCATCGATTGGTAATCCTGATACTGTTAGACCACAGATAAATCATTGATTACGAAAGACTAAAGTGCTGGAGATAGAGGTTCAATCCTGGCTCTGACTTTTTGATTCAAGGATTGGAATCCTTTATTATAAAAAAATGTGTTTGTCTTTTGTTTTACACTTACAAATTACAATTACATTTATTTTAATTAAAAATCAAATTATGTAATTGTAAGAACATCAAACAGGAGACAAACATTTTAGGTTAAAAATTCCAAGTCCAACCGACTAAAGGAAATCAAGGTGTGTTTGGATATAGATTTGAGGAAGAATTTGTGATGAATTGAAAAGAAGAGGGGAAAAAATATAATAAACAATTCAAAAAATTAAAATGGGACTGTAGTGAACTTATAGTTCCGAACAACACTCTTCAATCCATACTGAAGGAATCCTAGTACAAAAAGAATATTTTTTAAAAAATCATTTATATTTTATTTATAAATTCCTACTCAAAATTCTAATCTAAACAAACTTAAAAATTGTTAACTACTGTCCATCCAAAAATGGACAGCATTGAAGGGTGCATTTATATAATTGGAGATACCGTATCTCTGAAGGCACGTAGGAAATGTTTTCATATTTTCAGTCAACAATGCAATCTTGACCATGAAAATATCCGAAATCATTGGTCTTAATTTGGATAATCCTTCAAGATTTTTTTATTAATTATTGCAAATTTTGCGGTAATTACCCTTCTTTTTTTTTTTCTATTTTTAGAAATTACTGTCGGTTTCAATGTGAAAGTGTGTAAATTTCATTACAACTTTTTTTTTAGATGGTAAATTACACTAAAACTTTATTGTCTTCAAAGATTTACTTGGTATTGGCTTCAATGATAAAAATGATTTTCTTAATTAATTTATGAATAGCATTATTTTACCTTTAAATATTTGTTTTAAAATCCTTAAAATATCACTCCTGAATTTTTAGTTCCAAGAAAGCAAATCGGACAATTGTGTGTGTGAATGATACTTTAGTTACCTCCTACTATCGTTAATGTAGATAAATTTAAAAGCAATATTTTAAAAATATCTAGAATTACTTTTAAGTAAAGATATCTAGTTTGTTCTTGAGCTTTTAATATAAATTTCACTTTTGTAATTTAAACTGTTTATCTTAAAAATCTATGTGAATAACTTATTTATTAGAGCATCTCCTACGGTTAACCTTTTTTTTCATCAAATCTGATGCGAAAAAGGGTGATTTCCTCAATTTGGTACGTCGCGCTCCAACGGTGTTGCATCAAATTTGTTGCATCAAATTTGCGCCGGGCAACCGGTTGGTTGACCGGCCGGTCGACCGGTAAAGGCCAAATTTTTTTTTTTTTTTTACCGGTTTGAACCCTTTGTTCTGAACTTTTTGAACTTCTGGGTGGTCGACCGGGTGGTCAACCTGCCGGTCAACCGGGTGGTCGACCACCTAGGCAAATTTTTTTTTTTTTTTTGACTGGTTTGAACCGAAAAGTGAACCTTTTGAACTTTTTTTCGGGGCGACCGGTTGGTCACCCGGTTGGTCAACCGGTTCGTAATTCTCAACGGTCAGGAACAGTGTTTTGCTGAAATGCTTCGCGTGTTCTCATTTTGATATCAGATTTGCTGAATTCCCGATTTGGTATCAATTTGATGAAACCGTTGGAGCTCAAAAAATTGGGAAAATTTGGGTTTCTCATCAAATTTTGAATTTGATGCTGGATTTGATTCTCCGTTGGAGATGGTCTTAAAAATCAAATTAATTTGATAAATGTAGCAATTATTATATTTATATAAGATAACTAAAATTTAAAAATAAATAGATCCCAAATAATGGGCAAGAGAGACATTTGTTACCATTTAAGTGAAAAGAAAAAGAAAAAGAAAAAAAAGTAAGAAGAGTCCACGTCAGAGAGAACTGTATGACGTTTGATTTGTCCAAGAGAGAAGATGAGAAGGCACATATCATCATATGCACCGACTTTCATTAAAGCAAAAGCTTTAGGCTTGCCTGCCCCACTGCTCTCTCTCTCTCTCTCTTCTTTGTAAGACTTTTCGTTAAGTTGGATGAGGAGGGCTGTCAGATGGAAGCATCATCGTGCATGCATTCGTTTAAAAGTAGAGAAAGTTTAGCATCAAAGAAAAAAACGAAGTAAAGAAAAGGTTTTTTTTTTATATTTTTAATCATCATCTAGAAATAGAAAGTAGAGAGAGGGTATTTGGCTTTTTATTTTTTTTTATTTGGATATCTCCGGACTATTTGTGTACTTCAATTAATCTTGAAATTTTAAAATTAATAATTGAGTAAATCTCTAATAACCTCTTGAGGTGATTGAAATTGGTGATTGTGTAACACTGCACTACATTCTTCACTTTGCAGTACTTATTTGATTGTCTCTCAAAATATAAAATAAAAATGATGGATTTCATTATTTAAGCTAATAAATATTAAGTTATAACACTATATGATCGAGAAGTGAGAGAGAAAGTGTGAGAGTGAGGCCACATCCACATGAAAGCATAGCCAAAAATTGACCTGCGCACAGATTTCTCTCCTAAGAGTGAATCTGTGAATAAAAAAAATTATAAGTATTAAATAGAGGTATACACAAGAAAAAGGGTTGAGAAGTATTTTTAAATTTTAAATTTTAATTTTTGATTGTCAACTTTCAACTTTGAAAAAAATAAAATTATACGAAACAGAAAAAAAAACAAAAAAAAAACAAGAAAAGTTGTTAGATTAAATGAACACATGTATTCATAAACATGCATGTGTATATATATACCTTTTTTTATAGGCAAAAATTCATTTAACAAGAGAATATATATAGAAAGAAGCAGAATATGCTTCTTTGCACAAAAAATGGAGGGTACTAGTAAATTCTTGTAGTGACTGGTACTGCTCCAACACACACTGATTCTTTCAACCCTCCATGTTTGAATTAATGATCCAATAGTCACATAAAGGAATATATATACATATGCTATTCCCATTTTAATCTTTACTGTGATTTTTTTTTAAATATTTTAATTGGACAAAAGATTTCAAACTTGTGAAAGATGCAAAAATGGCTTATACCATCAAGCATAATAAAGCTACTATACTCCAAAATATGTATAAAAACTGTCTAAATGTCACAAAATAAATCATTACATATGTATATATATTGACCAATTTTGTACCCATTCTCAGTTTAAATTGCACCCTTAATTTTTTTTTTTTAATCATTCAAATTATTCTTGGGATCGAATATCTTTCCCAAGTGATATATTTAACACTATTTACTACTTGCTTTTCAACTTTGTCAAAACATATTCTTAAAGAATATTTGGATTTCAAATGATGCCTCAATTATATGGTGCCACTGTCGTACATACTTTTGTTTTGTTTTTTTTTGACAAGTTACTGTACTCCATACATGTACTCGATATTCTAAGCCAAGAAATTTTTTTGAATGTGATGGAATGTTTAATTAAGGACCATGCAATTCCTATATCTCTTAATCTGAAATTCACATTCATCCAAACTGATAAATTGTACCAAACCATGATAAATTGGTAGAGGGAAATTTGTCTGATTTGTGGAGTACGAATAAAATCATTTTTTTTAACCAAATCAATTACAATTTATATGTATTATTGATTATTGACATTATTAAGGAATAACAACCAATTATAGATAACTTCTTTCACCACCATTACGAGTTTAGGAGTATAATCAATAATTGCCAAATGCAAGATTAATTATTTCTTCTTCATTATGGGGAGATTTTTTTCCAATCAAATTATAGGTTTTTTATTTTTATTTTTTTTAAGTTGACGTAGTTGTTGGGGTTTTTATATATTGATGATGATGTTTAACTCTTAATATCAGATTTAATGTAATTATCATGATAATTGCAAAAAAAAATTATCTCAATTGAACCCTCCCTTTTTCATTTTTTTTTGGTCAGTAGTTGGAAAAAGCATTTGGGGTATGCAACAACTTGGATTATGTTGGGCTTGTGTAGCCCATGGCCCAGACCCAACTTCAAAAATCTCTAGCAAGGCCTTTTTCATATATTCAACTGATGAAGATAGGTGGGTAATTTTGTCTATTCAACTTGAATTTTTCTCTATTGGGTCCATCAATCTATTTTGTAATTCTTTGTACGTTAATGAAAAATACATTATTAAGTTTTTTATATTCATATATAATAGTACAAAAAAACCTCAATAAATACAAGAGGAATATGACTTGTACGGAAATCAAGAGACTTGAAACACAAGCATACACTTCATGAATGTTGACATACAAGACCTAAAATTGAATATAAATTATTGTAGTAATAGGTTATAAGAAGGTCTGTGTAATTATCTATAGTTAATTATATCAAAATCTTTTCAATTATTAATGAATATCATATTATGCTTTTATTTATGAACTTGTAATTTAAATCCTTCAATTGTAAAAATGCATTACTTTTACCTCTCCAAAAAGAGGCATTTGTATATTTTTATATATAATTAAAGATGTGAAAATAAATGAATTCATAAATAAGCACCAAGAATCCTCTAGAGTGTCTTTTTCCTAAAGTTTCCTAAAGTGGTGTATTGTGTGGTTGAGATTTAATGCTGAAAAATTGATGTGACTTGTCATTAAATCTCAACCACACAATGCACTACTCTAGGAAACTTTAGGAAAAAAAAATTCTAGAGGATTCTTGATAAAATAGCATTTGTTAATGATTAAGGGGTCTTAATGTAATTAGCTCAAATCCTTTCTGTTTTTTTTTTCTGTTTTGTTGTTTTTGTTGAGTGTTGCTATTTGAAGAGTATTTGGAAGCAGATTTTTAATAAATGAAACGCATTAACAGCGAATCTAGAAGATGAATATGAGTGGGCTATTGTGCATGGAAGGACTGTTTGGTGTAACTGTTAAAATAGATTATAGATTATACCTTAACATATTATAAATTATGACTTTAATCAGAAGTTATTAATCTGTTTGATATAGCGGTTGGATTATAGATTTAAGTTGCTGAATAATGTTTGTTAAATAAGCTGTGAAATAGTTTTTTCAATTAACTTTTATTTTATTATTATTCAGGCCTCATTTGACAAGTGGTTTTTTTAGTTAAAAAGTCAAAAAGTTACTAAAAAAATCAAAAAAGCCAACAATCCATATCAAAAAGTCAAAGATTTCTTTTTCTCTCTACTTTTTGTACATCTTTTCGTAAAAAATCAAAAAGTCATCACAAACATATTAATTTTTTTTCATCACATTTTAGCTAAAAAGTCAAAAAGTTACTAAAAAAATTTGTTCCCAAACGAGGCCTCACTATTTGTCTACATTTCTCATAAAAAATAATAATAATATTTTATAGTCCATTTGGGTCTTTTTTTATTTTTAAAAAAATAAAAAATAAAAAATCTAAGAGTATAACCATAAATTAACATGTCCACAGTAGAAGTTGATAATCAGAAGCAAGGGGTGAGCAGATTCTCAGAATCAGCTTTTTTGACTTAAAATAAATTGTTAGAATAAAAAACTGTTTCAAATAAGTTTAACCAAACAGTCCAAAATAACTTTTTAAAAGTTAGAAGTCATAAGTTGACTCAAAAAAGTCCCACCAAACACTCCAAGAATGTGAGTGGGCTATTGTGCATAGTGTTTTACTCGGTGTTTTTCAATTTGACTTTTTTCGATTTAAAATGTTATTACAGAGTATGTTTTATTTTTGTAGTGCTATAAAATTTAAGTAAATTATGTGAGAAGCTCTAAAATTATCAAAAGACTTGGGGAGTTTTGTATAACTATTCTAATAATAATCTTCTTCTATATTATTATTATGTGAAAATCTCAATTAGTATAATAAAACTTTGCTCTCCTAATATTACGGAATTATATTTTTTATTTTAAAAAAAACAAATTAAATAAATGACTATTTTAGAAAGATGGTTGAAAATTATTTTTTAACTTTTAACTTATTTTAAGTTATATCATCTCTTATATTTTTTATATATTTTTTCAAAACAATTAAAAAAAATATATTTTTTAATTACCTTCCCAATACAACCCAAACAAATTGGACAAGTGTTAAACATATGATCCTGAATTTAAAATAAAAAGACGTATACCACTTAAATTAATTACACGTTATTATTATTATTATTATTATTATAAAAGGTTGACTGAAAAGTACCATGTTATGTTTCACTTCCTCTCTGCACCAACCAAACTTCCTAAAAAACCCAACCCTGAATTCTTCTGTTGACCCAACTCACTCACTCAGATGACAATGGCGATTAAACCCATCACTCCACTTCTCACTCTCTCTCTGATCTTCCTTCTCTCTCTCTCCGCAGCCTCAGCTTCGTTTCGATCTTCCTCCAAATGGGTCCCTCGATTCCTCGGCAAATCCTCTCTCCTCACAAAACCCCAATCCATGACCCAACAACAATACCAGTACGAAACCCGGTACTTCGAGCAGCCTCTCGACCATTTCAGCTTCGCCGATCTTCCAACTTTCCATCAACGGTACCTGATCAACGACGACCACTGGGTGGGTCCGAGTCAATTGGGTCCTATCTTCCTCTACTGTGGGAACGAGGGCGACATTGAGTGGTTCGCAGACAACACCGGCTTCGTCTGGGAACTCGCACCTCGATTCGGCGCCATGGTTATCTTCCCCGAAGTAAGAACAATATACTTGTAATTGTCTGTTTGTGATACAAATGTGATGGGTTCGTAATTTTGTATCTAACTTTTTTTCGTCATTTTGTCAATTTGGTGAATGCGAAAAATGGGTTGAATTTGAATATTGTTGGCATTTATTAGAGCAATTAACAATATGGGTATTTTTTAAAAAATAAAATTTTAAAACCTTCTGTGCATCATAGTAGTTGCATGTGATGATTTGTAATGAATTTGATCAATTATTAAGATTGGTTGAATTTGAAAATGGGTTAATAGTTATTTACTGTATTTTTGAACAAAATGGGCATTCTTGAGAAAAAAAAAAACAGAGGAAGAAGAAGAAAAAAAAGTGAGACTTCTAAACAAGCTGTGTGTTTTATAATAGGATAGATATATGCATGCGCTTAGTTATATTTGTGTATTCATCTCTGTTTGTTTGAATCAGCATTTTGAATTGATCGATCCTACGAAGAATATGATTGAAAATCTTTTGTTTTGATCCACAAAGTCTCGTCCCCTCTCCCTTCAGTTTCTAAGAAAGCAGAAAAATGAAAATCTTGATTTTTTTTTTTTTTTTTTTTGGTTGGGGGGGGGGGGGGGGGGGGGTGTTGTGTGAATGTTTTGATACCATTGGGTCTGACGATTATGATTCAAGTCCTGAATTGTTTTTCGTTTATTTTCCTACATTTTCTCAGCACCCATATAGAATACATTTGATGATTGTACTATTATGATTGAATGCGCCATTTTGATCTTTTATTTATTTCAATTCAAATTTATTCGAGCTAACAAGTGGCAGAATTAAATTGTGAGACCAGTTTCTCTTTGGCATACATACATGATATGACTTGATAATTTTGTTGGCAGCATCGATACTATGGCAAGTCAATGCCCTATGGAAGTGGTGATGAGGCATATAAAAATGCTACCACTTTATCACATCTTACAGCTGAGCAAGCACTTGCTGATTTTGCTGTATTGATTACTGACCTGAAAAAAAATTTGTCTGCCGAGGCCTGCCCTGTAGTGTTGTTCGGCGGATCATATGGTGGAAGTAATACAGCATTATTCTCTCTAATTAATTTTACATTTGTAGGAACTCAAAACAGTTTATGTTTTTGTCCACTGGGACCTATACTTAAACGTCTTTTGTCTTGTGAATGGATCAGTGTTGGCTGCGTGGATGAGACTCAAATACCCTCACATTGCAATCGGAGCACTTGCTTCTTCAGCACCTGTTCTTCAATTTGAAGACATTGTGCCACCGGAAACATTTTATGATATTGTGTCCAATAGTTTCAGAGTTCGTTGTTCTAGACTTACTTGTGTTTACATCATTTTGTGTATTAATTGTACTAGCATATTTTCTGCTTTGTGAAACTTCTTCTCTCTTATCCACGCAGCGTGAAAGCACTAGCTGCTTCAACACTATAAAAGAGTCTTGGGACGTGCTTGTATCTGAGGGTCTGAAAAATGATGGCCTTCTGCAACTGACCAAAACTTTCCATTTCTGCCAGTAAGAACTTGTACATGCAATGTTCGCTTTCAATCTCATGTACACGCTCTTGCGGTATCAATGTCAATATGTCTCCCGATTTGCTAGTTTGGTTTATGAAGACTGATTGGATAAAAAATGAATGACAGGAAACTGGAAAATACGGATGATCTTTCTAACTGGTTGGACTCTGCTTATAGTTATTTGGCGATGGTGAACTATCCATATCCTGCTAACTTTATGATGCCTTTGCCTGGAAACCCCATAAAAGAGGTTGGTTAGAAAATTCTCGCAGAAATTTTAGGTTATACAGTTCTTCTACTTGCATAGAAATCAATCATAGAACCGGATACAATCCTCTCACATGGGTGTGGTACTCACCTCATGTGAGAGGGTTGTGTCCGGTTTTGTGATCCGTTTATGTGTTTCTAAACTTTTTCTTAGGTTATGTAGTGAACTATGTTAAAAATTCTCACTTTCTGATAAGTTTTAGTTATTTATCCTTTCATAAAGTGAAAGTAGCATGACATAAGGGCCTACCTATTCTCTATCATATAGAGAACTTGTTGTTCAATAAGGTCAATCTAACTAGTAGTTCCTTGTGCTATTAGAGAATTTTTGTTAAAATTGATACCATGATTAGAAGTATATGTTTTGTTGATGTGCATTTATTGCACTTTTCTGTTGCATTGGTGATCCAATTATCTGAAAAATTGTTGCTTATCACCATCCTTACTTCTATGAAAATCTTATTTTATATTATTGCTGATACACATTTCTGATCCTGCACCTTCCCAGCAGTTTCAATATTTGTTTATTTTTTAAATATTATAATAAACTTTATCGAACCACCCGAGGGCATTTGGGACTACCTGTTTTCTTAGTGAACTTAGTCCTCTGTAATCTCCATGAATGCTAGACACTGCCTTCAAGTACATAGCTTATAGATTCATGTTATTTTAACTTTTTCTTTTATGGATTTGAGTGGCTCTAGTACATGGGTCCTACTAACCACTGCTCACTGGATGTTGGTTAAGGACCAAATAATCCCATAAAAGTTGGAACTCCAATCACACATTCCCGTACACTTTTATATATTTCTATACATTTTTTTTTTGCATATTTCAATGTACTTTTTACTCATATATTATAGGTTGTTAAAGGGTGTACCTAGTGCACAAAACTCCCGCTTAAGCGGAGTCTGAGGAAGGATTGATGTACGCAGTCTTTAACCCTCGCAAACAGAGAGGCTGGCTCCGCGACTCGAACCCATGACCTCCAGGTCACCAACCAAGGGGTAGCATGACATAGTGGGTGTTTATGAAGTTGCTATTTTAGTAGGTTATTTTAGTTTTTGGCTATTTTAGGAGGGTAAAATTTTTGTGTATGGGAAAATAGTTAGATTTTTTTGTAATTGGATGTAATGTTTGTGAGAGAAAAGGTGAAATGATTATGAATTTGATGTGACATTTTGTCTTATTAGCTATTTTAGTTTATTTTTGTCTTTTAGTGCTATTTTAGCCAAAAAAACTAAAAAACTTCTTCCCAAACACCCCCATAATCATAGGTTATTAAATAGTAAAATAAAGACATAGATAGCTAGCATGACATGATTATGATGAATCTGATCTGTTCCTATTTATTTACTAATATATTCAACCATCACTTTTCTTTTTGCTAGGTTTGTCAAAAGATTGACGATTGCCCTGATGGGACTAGTGTTTTGGATCGCATATTTGAAGGAGTAAGCGTGTACTACAATTACACCGGTGATGTTGACTGCTTTCAACTGGATGACGACCCTCATGGCTTAGATGGTTGGGACTGGCAGGTCTACAAGTGCTATGATATGCATATTTTCTTCTTTTTCCCCCTGTTTTTGCTTGAACGTAAATGTTTCTCAAGGGTACCATACTTAAATACTCTTTCCTTTGTTTCCTATTCCATTTACAGGCTTGCACTGAGATGGTTATGCCAATGTCTAGTAGCCGAGACACTAGTATGTTTTCAGCATATGATTTTAACTACACTTCTTTTCAAGAGGAATGCTGGAAGGAGTTTCGTGTCAAACCAAGACCTAAATGGATAACCACAGAATTCGGTGGCCATGTAAGTGAATGGTGATTTATAAATTTATTGATGCCTTCCATAGTGTATTAGATTGATTGGCAATATTATTTCTCCATCATCTCCTAATCTCTTCATCATCTCTTAGATTATACAAGCTACTTACTATATTAGGTCCGGTCAGTGTTAATTAAATAATTACTAGTTCATAGAAATGTGAAGATGACTTACTAGTTCATAGAAATGTGAAGATGACTTCCTTCGTTTTTCTTCCCTTTTTTTTTTTTAAATGAAAAGAAAGTAAATTAATGTACTTTTGTATTATAATTCTGAAATATGTAACCTTCTTCTGAACTTTACACTTTGTAGTAGTACTACAACATATCCTGTCCAAATTTGACTTTCTGGCTAAGATTAATTTCAAATCCAAATAAATAGGTTATATAATTATGTGGACATGCAAAATTTTATGTAGAGGGAATGAATCATGAGTCGTAACTAGGTGATAACATAGGATTTCCACTTCCAAATAGAGAGCAAGAATGTCTTCAAAGTTTAAATTATAATATTCAGTTCTATTCATTTATACTTTATCTAATAGTTTGTTGGGAAATTGTGTCATTACTCCTTGTGTTGTCTTGTTTTTGTATTGCATGAGACGGACCTTTTAGCTTCTTCGATCTCATAACTTGAGTTTGATGTTTTCGACTTTCCATGTGAAGGATTTCAAGACTGCCTTGAAAATGTTCGGAAGTAACATCATTTTCTCAAATGGTCTATTGGATCCTTGGAGTGGTGGCAGGTAATGTGTTCATCGTTTATGTGATGGTAGTGTTGTCGAATGTTTATTGTTTTGAGCTTTGATGGATGTTGCTAACTTCTGTTGTAGTGTTCTGGAGGACGTATCTGAAACTATTGTTGCGCTTATCACAGAAAAAGGTAATTCTGGAATTGAATATCAACTTTGATTCTTAGCAATTTGCTAGATTTATCATGTAGTAAAAGCAAAAAACCTCAAATCCTAGATGGAAACACATATATTGTTAGAAATTTAGAATATAGAAAGGAGAATTTGGGCTAATTCTATTGGCCTATGTTATATGAACTGGAGTACTGGTGTTGGCTGCAAGTATGTGTTTGAATACGAGATTTATCTAATTCTTATGTCATTTACACCAAGACACGAATATATATATATCTATATAATAAAGTAGGAGAGTTTTTGAATTTTCAATACATTTTTGTCCTACTAGGACATTTGAACAGTTCAGATTTATTTAAACTACAAAACAATGACTAAGATGTATTTTCTAAAAAAATGTCCTACGTGTATATTTTCTACTCTCTCGCTTCTCTCTCTTACTTTCTTCTTTTCCGCTCACCCTCCCATGATCCCATGAATAATCTTACATTTCACTCTGCACCACAACCCCTCTCTCTCTCTCTCATATCTTGATTTCAAATTTGATCCCAACATTATTTATAGGCATGCACTAGTACATATTATATTCAGATAAGTACTATATTTCATATTTCTCAGACAGTTCTTTGATTTTTAAACAGTAACGTACTAAACTATGGTATTTTGTAAAATCAAAACGTCATACTTATTGTATAATAAACTTGACTACTGATACATTCTCGTTTGGTGCACCTCTGACCACGCATAAGATTTTATTTTTATTTTTTTTATACCAAATTTGGGAAACAATTTGGTTTAGAAGCTAATGTTCCGTTTGTTTTGGACGGAAAATATTTTTTGCATTTTCTAGTGTTTTGTATGATGAAAACAAAAGTTAACGGAAATTGTTTTTCGTGATCCATGGAGGTGGAAAGTATTTTTCACTTTTGAAAGGTGAAAACTATTTTTCAAACGAAGTCTTACGAATGCCACTGCACTACTACTGCGGTCACCACCCCACCTCCGTTACCTCTACCTCCACTAGCACGACCACTAGCAGATATGTTTCAAAATGGCAAAACATAGTAGGAAATATTGAAAAATATTTTCGTCGAAACGAACGGAACGTGAAGCAAAAGTAATTTTTTTTTTTATTTTTAATGAAACAAACTCGTGGCTGTCTTTGTTTCTTGTAGGTGCCCATCACTTGGATTTGCGAGCAGCGACTGCTGAGGATCCTGATTGGTTGGTGGAGCAGAGGGCAACCGAAATCAAACTGATTCAAGGTTGGCTTAATGACTATTACCTGGAAAAGAAGCCATTTTCGGACATGTAGAGAGAGCTTCAAGCTTTGTGGAACTTCCACTGTCCGACTTTTTCTTGCTCCATTTTTCCACATAATCAAGTAACAATATTGTACATAGTAAGGTTTGTCATTTTCATCAAAGCAAACACTCAAAATTATCGAGTGTGAACAACTGCTACCAAGTTTAGATCCCGCTTTCAGGAGCCATAAACACAATCTGTTTTCTCCAACAATGTCCCCAGGAATTGAAGAATCACTTTTATGACTATATTTATGTTGTCATTTGCTATTGTAAGATGTGGTTCAATTAATTAATAATTTAATTAGTATTATAGAAACTTGTCAAAGTAAATGTTGGAAATCTCTCTCTCTCTCTCTCTCTCTCTCTCAATATACCAATAATTTGTTTATAATTAGAGATAGAAACTCTAATAGTAGAATTTATTGAATTAACGGAATAAATTGCTTCATTAGAGATGCAAGGGAGAATGGCAACATTTAATTTTAGTTTAAAAGTTAAAATATCACTAAAAAAATTAAAAAGTTAACAAATTATACTAAAAAATCAAAAAATTTATTTTCTCTATATCTTTTGTATTTTTTTTTGTTAAAAATTAAAAAGCCATTTTAAATATATTAAATTTTGTATTGCATATTTTAGTTAAAAAAACTTTAAGTTATTAAAATAATTTGTTCCCAAACAAAGCCAAAAAGCGTAGGGGAAGAAAAAGAAAATGAGTGTATCGGTTTCAATTTTTTTAAAATTAAGTTTTTTGTTTTTGTGTGTTTTTTTTTTTTTTTTTTAGTGAATATTTTTAAAATTTTAACTAATTTTTTTACTTTTTTAGATACACTTTACTTAAATGTATCTAATAGTAAAATATTTATGAAAAATTATTTTAAAAAATTAATAAAGATACAAAAATGCGAAAAATGTATTGAATATTCATATTTTTTTTAATATATTTTTGGTATTTAGTGAATTTTTTGAAGTTTTTTTTTTTTTTTTTACAAATATTATACTTTTTAGGTGTATTTATGTTAGGTGTGTCTAAAAAAGGCAAATTACACTAACAGTCCTTATTGTTTGTGACTCGTGTAACTTTGGTCTTTAACTTTTCAATTGTGACACATTTGACCCTAAATTTTAAATCTTATTCCAAATAAGGACAATTGAAGATAATATTGCTTAATTTTAAGGGCAAAATTGTCAATTTGATAAAATATAAACTAATTTGACAAAAATAAATATCAAAAAAAATATTTTTAAATTTTTAAAAATTGTTTCTATCCACCAAAGATAAAATTATGTAAAATTGATAAATCTTTTAGAAATTTATTTAGTTATTTATTTATTTACCAAATTAATTTTTATTATATGTTTGGATGATGATCATGTAATGAGTGGTTGTTAGAATTTTAATGTGTAATCGATATATTTAGCCCTGGTTTGGCTATCATTTTGGATCTAAAAAAGCACAAATAACAAAATAGGCTAATAAGACAAAATATCAGATTCAATCCATAATCATTACATTTTTACTCTCACAAAAGTCAAAAAAGCCAAAAAAATCCAAAATAAACGAGGCTAAAAAAATCATGCTAAAAAAGTCTCAACACAAAAAAATTGACTGTATTAGCCAATGCCAAAAGAAAATATATAAAATATTTTTAGTTTTATTTTTTGATTTAATGGATTAGTTTAATAATGATATTAAAGTTGTCGCAATATTTGACTTTAGAAAAAATAGAAACTAATTTAATGAAAATAAAATAATCACCCATTACATGATCATCATCCAAACACATAATAAAAGAAAAAATATCTAAAAGATATATTAATTTTACATAATTATATCTTTAGTGGGTAGAAATAATTTTTAAAAATTCAAAAATATTTTCTGACATATCTTTTATTAAATTAGTTTATATTTTATCAAATTGACGATTTTCCTCTTGAAATTAAGCAATGGTATCTTCAATTGCCCTTATTTAGAACAAGATTCAAAATTCAAGGTCTAATGTGTCACAATTGAAAAGTCAGGGATCAAAGTAACACAACTCCCAAATTATAGGGACCGTTAATATAATTTGCCCATCTAAAAATTAATTTTTTTTAAATATTAAAAAAATTAGTAAAAATAAAAAAAATACGAAAAATAAAAAAGTAAATTTTAAAAAAAAAAATTCTGAAAATTAAAACCAAACAGATGAAAGCATTTAAGTTGAGAAAAATTATTGAATATAAGGCAAATTACAGAAATGGTTCCTATAGTTTACCCGTGTTTTCATTTTGATCCCTGCACTTCTAAATGTATCAATTTTGCCCATGCAGTTTGGTTTTTGGCTCGAAATGGTCCAATAATTAATGGTGGTTAGACATTTGGACGGAAAATGACACGTGCAAGGCACGCACGGGCCAATTTTGACTTTCTCGAACAATTTTGACTTTTTTGAGCATTTTTGGATCAATTCAATTTGTCTAATAGATGTTTTATTTAATTTCATTATTTAATTATTATTTTTAAAAAAAATAAATTTATTTAAAATTTTAATTAAAAAAACATATATTTCTATTGATATTTTATTTATTTAATTTTTAAAAATAAATTTATTTAATTGTGTAAAAAATAAAATAAAATAAAATATTATTTAATCTAACTAAAAATAATTAAAAAATGGTAAAATAGTCTTTTGCACATTTATCCTTATCCAGTTCGTCCGACCAAACATTAGATTCACTAAAAATAGTCTTTTCCAGACATCTAATTCCAAGAGAAAACAAACACGGGATACACATCCAATCCAACCAAATAGTCTGGGGGATTCACAGTTTTAGGATTCAAGTCCGATGGATTCTAATCCCCCATTTTCTAATGGGTGATTTATAGGTAAGTCCCGTTTTAGCAAATAATGGTCAATTAAGTCCTAGTTCAAAAACTTTTAACTAGTAAGTCTCATAATCCATTGAAATGACGAAACTACCCTTACCAAATCAAAACACAAAACAAAAAACAAAAATCGCAAATTCACAATTTCATTCAACCTCAACCTCAACCTCAACCTCATAGCAATGCTGAAATTGCCAACAATAGAAGATCCAGATATGTCAAAACGACGTAGCAGAGCTTCGATTTACTTCGATCCATCCCGATATACTTCGATGGTGACGTTGGGAGTCAAAAGTATGCATCGATATGGTGTAACACATACTCTACTCTCACTCACGCTTAAAAATCGATGAAGGTACCATCAAACAACGTAGCAGAGTTTCGATCTACTTCAATCCATCTCGATATGCTTCGATCTCTAGCTTTCTCTCTCATCTTCTCTTGATTTCAATTTGAACATTCTCAGTTTATAATATTATTATTTTTAATAATGAAAAAAATTGAAAAATTTCTTAAGACTAACAACATTTTCAGGAAAAAAAAAATTTGAGAAATTTATTAGTTTTGATAATTATAAACTGAAATTATTCTCTGTTTTGAAATTAAAAACATTCTCAATTTTAATCATGAAAAAAATTGAGAAATTTCTCAAAAATATCTAGTAAAATTGAGAAATTTTTTAATTTTTTTGTGTTAAAACTGAAAATATTATCATTTTTTTCAATTTTAAACTGATAATATTCTCACTTTTGAAATTATAAAACTAAACACACTGATGATTCAAATAAATCAACAAACAAATAAACTGACTTTTTTTTCTTCAAAATAGGCCTTTACCAAATTTTGAGGCCACATATATATATATATATCTCTACCTTAAATCAACCGAAATTAATAAATCCAAACCTCAAATTGCAACTCAAATTTTGGGCGTTTTCCGGCCGCCGAATCCACAAAGCACACGTCACGATGCCCTGCCTCGACGAACTGTCCTCCATCTTTTTAGAGAGAGAAATGTGTGTTGTGTGTGTGTGTGAGAGAGAGAGAGAGAGAGATGTTTGTGTTTATTGTTGAAATGAAAGTGAGAAATTGAAAGGGAATGTAATAGTATGTAGTATGTGTAGAAGATGGTGGGTCCCAGATAATTGACAAAGTGCGGCAACTCCAATGATGGGTTGAGGTGAGTGGATAAGTGATGGACAATTGAGAGAGAGTGTCTGTGGGCAAAACGTCTTTTTATCTATAAATGGGACTTATTGGTTCAAAAACTTTTTGACAGGATCTAAGCAACCAACAAATATGCAGACAGGACTTTTTGATAATTAACTCTTTTCTAATTATTTACTAAGTAATAGCATGACAGTAAAATAGACATTTCACACATTAGTCTCATGGGATACGAATCCCATGGAAATAATCTCACCCCCCCTAGGATTGTTTAGTCCCTTATATGAGGGATATGGAGTCCCTCATATAAATTATAAATTGTAAGTTATAAATTTAATTTTAATTTATGAGGCCATAATTTTTAATTAAATTAAATTAAATTTATAATTTATCATTTACCATTTATATTTTTTATTAATATATAATTTTAAATTAACAACACTAAAAAAATAATTTATAAATGTCTATATTTTTTATTAATATATTTATAAATGTCTATTTTAATAATAAATTATTTTTTATTAATAATTTAGTTCGCTGACATGGAGTCCAGCCGGACTCCATATCCCTCATACGAGGAACTAAGCAATCCGGAAGGGGGGGGATTATTTTCATGAGATTCGTATTCCATGGGACTAATGTGTAAAACGTCTATTTTACCACCATGCTATTACTTAATAAACAATTAGAAAATGAGGGATTAGAATCCATCGAATTTGAATCCTGAAACTGTAAATCCCCCGGACTATTTGGTTGGATTGGATGCGTCTCCCATGTTTGTTTTCTCATGGGATTAAATGTCTGGAAAAAACTATTTTCAGTGAATCTAATGTTTGGTTGGACGAATTGAATAAGAATAAATGTGCAAAAGACTATTTTGCCATTTGTCAATTGGTTACTAAGTAATAGTAATATTAAACATATCTTTAATATTTTAATTATTTTTAGTTAGATTAAATAAAAATTTATTTTATTTTATTTTTTACAAAATTAAATAAATTTATTTTTAAAAATTAAATAAATAAAATATCAATAAAAATATATGTTATTTTTTTAATTAAAATTTTAAATAAATTTATTTTAAAAAATAATAATAATTAAATAATGAAATTAAATAAAACATCTATTCAACAAATTGAATTGATCCAAAAATACTCAAGAAAGTCAAAATTGTTCAAGAAAGTCAAAATTGGCCCCTGTGTGCCTTGCACGCATCGATTTTCCGTCCAAATGTCTAACCACCATTAATATTTCGAGTCAAAAACCAAACTACAAGGGTAATATTAATACATTTAAAAATATAGGTACTAAAATAAAAATACGTGTAAACTATATGCACCATTTTTATAATTTGTCCTTGAATATATGTTTTTGGGAGGGGGGAATTTTTAGGGGTGGTTTAGGATGTCCTAAATAAGTGTACTTTTTGACTTTTTATAAAAAGATGTGTAGAAAAGTAGAAAGAAAATGTTGATTGATGTGATCCAAAAAAGATAAAAAGATGGATTAAAATAAGTTATGCCAAACAAGGCTTTAATATCTATCTATCTACATCTTCCGCCTACTTATCCATACTTATTGACAAATGATTGAACAATTTCGTTTTGAACTTTCACTCTCCAACTTTTTCTTGCTCCATTTTTTTCCCCAGATTGTTACAATATCTAAAAGAAAGAAAAATATAATATTATATTATGCATATATTTAATATTATGTTTATAAAACTCCTTTGTATAGGAGAGAAATTTAAAGATAGTAATTCTAAATGTGGGGACATAATTTTTGAATGACAACACGTGGCCGAGGTGGTACCGAAGTGTCAGCTGAGGTGCCATATGTCCTGGTCATGATGCCGAGGTAATCTCGGCTAGGCCGAGGTTATCTGCGAATATACCGGAATTCGGAATAAGCGGATAAGGGACAAGAGTCCTAGATTGGGAGAGGACTTCAGTTTGGATGAAGATAAGACTCTTAGAGAATTTATCTCAATCTAACTAGGAGTCCAGGATTAGCATTGAACTAGAATCCATTGGAGTTAGGTTTCTATTAGGATTAGGTCAGTGTTGGCTATAAAAAAAAGGCACCTTCGTGAGTCTAAGGTACGCTTTTTGTATTCTAAACAGTGAGTTAAGCACTTTTGCTATCTTTGAGAGATAACTGACTTGATGGTCGGAGTGCCCCCGGGTGGACGAACCACCGCCGGAATCTCTTCTTTCTGTGACAAGTCGTTCGGGCTTAATCTATTATACCTGTGTTCTCCAACTAAGTACTAGTTTGGCAGTGTGGTCAGAAAGCGACTCACACAATTTGGCGCTGTCTGTGGGAAAGAAAGGAGAGTAGATGGCCAACAACGGACAGAAAGAGAAGGTTGGGGACGACATTCCTACTGGGAGTGGGAAACATATTGACCTTGACGTCGAAGAAGACAACTGCAACAAAGAGACTCGTGATAAGAATCACGGAGAAAAGAACGTCGGCCAGGAAGGCGACGTACCAAAGAAATCAGATCGAAGCGGGTATTATAACGAGGACGACCTCCAGATATGGAAAGAAAAATGCCTACAGAGGGACAATAAGATTAAGGGAATGGCAAACAAATTGGCGTACCTGCAAACGGTTGTCAACTTCATGATGCAGAACAATGTCATACAGCCACCATTCCCGTTACAAGATACGTCGATTCCAGCGGCCAAGAAAGATGCCCGAAAAGATGGGCAGAAAACAGTCCCTATAGTCCCCCAGCACACCAGGACCGAGAAACACTCTCACCGGCCTTCAAGGGAGTTCGGGCGAGGAGAGTTAAGAAGGGGAGATTCTCGGAGGACGCATCGTACCAAGGAAGCTGACCCCAAAGAACATCGGCATGTTCAAGGGCAGGAGCTGTGTTTCGACGCAACTAATAGAGAAAGGTCCAAGAGGACTCATAATGATACTGGGAATAGCCCACCAAAAAGGCTGAAATTCGTCGATAGCTGAGCTCCTAGACGGACCATGGAGGATCTGAGGGATTACCTCCAGAGGAAGCAACAAGATACCGAGGTAACTTCCCCGGTCAAGCCGAGAACGCCGTTCTCAGTAGAATTGGACAAATTCGAAGCCCCGAAGCGGTTTAACATGCCGAGATTCTAGATATACGACGGTAAGTCGAACCCCAACTTTCACGTTGGTTTGTACCTAAACTCGATGGCATTGTACACTGGGAACGAGCCGTTGCTTTGCAAGGTGTTCTCCTCATCCTTCGGGGAAATTGCATCGGACTGGTTTCACAAGTTGCCAAAAGGAACTGTGAAAACCTGGGAAGGCCTGACCGAGATGTTTGTGGCCAGGTTCGTGACAAACAAACTACAGCCATTGAGGGTGGACGCCCTAATGGCCCTGAAAATCGGCGAGGACGAAAGCCTTAGGGCCTATGCCAAAAGGTACCAGGATGCAACCAAGAGATGGCGGTTGTGTCGTTTAAGAACGACCTGAAAGATGACTGTCTGCTTTGAAAATCACTGGCAAAGACATCGCCGAAAAGTATGGAGGAGCTTATGGGCAAAATAGAAAAATATGCCAAGGCCGAGGAGGACACGCCGGGGACAAAGGCGTCAAAACAAGAGAAGAAAAGCAGCTCGCCGAAGCGAGGCCGAGGTGATGGTGAATACAATAAGCAAGAGACAGGATTAAGGGCTACACAGCAGTCACAACCGTATTCCGAATCCCGATTTACAAAGCATTGGAGAAAATCCGAAATCAGCTCTATTACAGAGCACCAACAAGGGTATCAGGCGAATTTATAGAAAGAAGCCTTGGAAAACACTGTGCTTACCACAATGAAGCTGGACATTTGACTTAGGGGTGCAGAGCCCTGAAGGCACATCTGGAAGACCTGGTAAGACATGGCCATTTAAGGGACCTAGTAGACGAAGCCAGGACAAGGGAAGAGTAGGCAAGACTGCCCCAGGCACCGGCAGCACCGCCACCCCCAGCACTACAACCGCAGGCAGGCGGACCTCGAGTGATCAATGTGATTCACTCGAAGGTCAATAAGAACAAAATACGTGGGGAGACTCAGAAGGTAAAACACCTGCAACATGTGTATCAAGTCAGGCAGAAAAGACCTAGGGCAGATGAGTGCCACGAACTAGTGGTGTCCTTTACTGAAGATGACCTGGAGATGGTGCAACATCCACACAACGATGCCTTGGTGGTATCCCTCCAGATTGGAGAGTGCCAAGTAAAACGAATTCTGATCAACCAGGGCAGCTCTTGTGACATCATATATGTCAAATGTTACAAGAAGCTTGGCCTTCATCAAGATGATCTGAAGCAGTCTAATGGCCCAATGGTTGGGTTCAACGGCACGCCAACGTGGCCCCTGGGAGCGGTAAGTTTGGAGGTGTAGGCTGGCACCAAGAAGATAAAAACAGAGTTCACAATAATTGACACTCATTTCCCTTACAATGCTATATTGGGAAGGCCATGGCTGCATGCAATGAGGGTTATTCCCTCAACATTACACCAGCTGTTGCGATTCCCAACAAGGCATAGAATAGAGGAGGTCAGAGGGGATCAAGTGCAGGCAAAGAATTGCTCCATGGCAGCAATGAAATCTACCTGCAACATATGAGAAGCAGAAACAGCAGAGATCGAGGACGAAGACGTGGAAGCCCTGGAGGACGTCGGTAAAGAGCCAGCCGAGAAGAGTGAAGAAGCCCTGAAGAAAATCCTTGTCCAACAAGGAGATGAAGAACGCTTCTTCCTTCTCGGCTCGGGCTTGGCCGAGGAAGAAGAAAAAGAGCTAGAGACATTCCTGAGAGCAAACATTGAAGTGTTTGCCTGGACACCATACGAGATGCCTGGCATTGACCCCGAGGTCACTTGCCATAGACTAAATGTGGACAGGTCGGCCAAACCTGTAATCCAGCAAGTAAGGAGTCCGGCGTTGATGCATGTTGAGGCAGTAGAAGAGGAAGTGGGTAAACTTTTGGAGGCTAGAGCCATTCGAGAGGTAAACTACCCAACATGGCTATCAAACACGGTCGTCGTGAAGAAAAAGAATAGGAAGTGAAGGGTCTATGTGGACTTCACCAGCCTAAACAAGGCTTGCCCTAAAGACAGTTTTCCATTACCCAAAATTAACCAATTGGTGGATGCCATTTCAGGGAATGGAAGGATGAGCTTCCTGGATGCCTAAAGGGGGTACCATCAGATAGCCATGTACCCTCCAAATGAGGAAAAGACTGCATTTATCACCCCAAAAAGGCTATATTGCTACAGAGTAATGCCTTTTGGGTTGGAAAATGCAGGAACAACTTACCAAAGATTAGTGACTAAGATGTTCAGGCATCTAATTGGCAGAATAGTGGAGGTATACATAGATGACATGGTCGTGAAGACCAACGAACCTAAAGATCATCTGGAAGACATAAAAGCAGTTTTTGACATCCTTAAAACATATCGGCTCCGACTCAATGCATCGAAGTGCGCATTTGGAGTTGGGTCTGGTAAGTTCTTGGGATACTTGGTAACCAGAATGGGGCATTGAGGCAAGCCCGGATCAGATCAAAGCCATCTTAGAACTGAAGAGCCCAACATCGGCAAAACAAGTGCAGATGTTAACTGGAAGGGCTGCAGCCCTGAATAGATTCATAAGCAGAAGCTCTGATAAATGTAAGCCTTTCTTCAACTTAGTGAAGAAAGCCACAGACTTCTTATGGACCAAAGATTGCGAAGTCGCCTTGGCCGACTTGAAAAAGTATTTGACCACAGCTCCAGTTCTCTCAAATCCAGTACCTGGAGAGGAGCTGTTCTTATACTTGGTAGTTTCAGAGCATGCAATGAGTACAGTAGTAGTCAGAGAAGAAAAAGGAGAGCAAAGAACAGTTTATTACATAAGCAAAACCCTAGCGGATGCTGAGACCAGATACCTTCCATTGGAGAAGTTAACATTGGCTTTAGTAATGGCTTCCAAGAAACTAAATCATTACTTTCAAGCCCACAAAATTGTGGTGTTAACTGAACATCCTTTGAGGTCCCTATTGCAGCAGGGAGATCTAACAAGCAGAATAGCCAGATGAGCAGTGGCTTTGGGCCAATATGACCTGGAATTCAGACCCAGGACAGCAATCAAAGGCCAAGTCTTAGCTGACTTCGTGGCCGAATTTACACCAGACACCGTCATACATCGGGCTCCATTAAGCCAAGGTATACGAAGTCTAAGTGAGCAAGGAAAAACCCAGCGGGGGATAGCAGAACAAAGGAAGGAAGAGAAACTCAAGCCTTGCAGTATTTACATCGGCGACTTATTCCGGCTGTTTGTTGATAGGATTCAAACCGACAAGGAGTGGGGGCAGGAGTAGTGCTAGTATCTCCAGATTGGAAGATACTGGAACAATGCATTCGTTTGGGATTTAAGGTCTCAAACAATGAAGCAGAGTATGAAGCACTAATCGCTGGATTAAAACTGGCAGTAGCAATAGAAGCTGACGAGGTAATAGTCTTCTGTGACTCCCAGCTTATCGTCAACCAGGCAACATGTGAATACGCAGCCCGAGATAAAAGGATGTCGGCCTATGTAAAAGAGGTGAGCAGACTGGTAGCCTTATTCCAAAATTACCATTTACAACAGGTTAGCCGAGATGACAACAGCCATGCCGATACTCTGGCCAACCTGGCTAGTGCAATGAAATCTGGAGAGGCAAGGACGATAATAGTTGACTACTTGTCAGGTCCAAGCATAGAACCATTGAACACAGAGCGTGAAGCAATGTGTGTGGAGATGGGACCAAGTTGGATGGATGCAATAATAGTATTCCTTAGAGATGAAAAACTACTAGAGGATCATAAAGAGAGGCGCACAAGATCAGACTGAAGTCGGCAAGGTTCAGTTTGATAGTAGAAGGACATCTCTACAGAAGATCTTTTACTGGACCCCTTCTGAGGTGTGTGCATCTTGCACAGGTTGAAGACTTTCTATATGAGATATATGAAGGAGTATGTGGAAGCCACGCTGGGGGCAGGTCACTTGCTCATAGGGTCATGACTCAGGGGTACTAGTGGCCCTACATGCAGAAAGACGCTAAACCTATGTCAAGAAGTGTGAGAAGTGCCAAAGGTTTGCACCTTTGATACATTAACCAGCAGCAGACTTGAACCCAGTGTCCAGCCCTTGGCCATTTGCCCAATAGGGCATGGATCTTGTTGGACAATTGCCTCAAGCAACTGGACAAAAGAGTACCTGCTGGTGGCAACAGATTGCTTCACCAAGTGGGTAAAAGCTGAACCCCTTACAAAAATTCGGGACGTTGATGTGAAAAACTTCATATGGAAGAACATCATTACCAGGTTTGGGATCCCAAGGGCAATAATAGCAGACAATGGTACACAGTTTGACAGTAAACTAATTAAGAGCTTCTGTGCAAAGTACAAAATCAAGAATTATTACTCTACCTCAAGCTTTCCTCAGAGTAATAGTCAAGCGGAAGCCTCCAATAAGGTTATCTTGGATGGGATCAAGAAAAGGCTGGAAGCAGCAGAGGGAAAGTGGGTGGAAGAGCTGCCCAATGTACTTTGGGCATATCGGACTACGCCGAGAAGATCAATTGGGGAGTCCCTATTTGCCATGGCTTATGGCACTGAAGCAGATATCCCATTGGAGGTCGGCATCCCAGGGATCAGAACCCAGGGAGTAGAAAATGGGACCAATGAGGCATTCCTGGCCCGAGATCTAGATCTGCTAGAAGAAAGAAGGGAGAAAGCAGCAATTCAGCTGGGGCCATACCAACAGCAGCTTGCCATGGCTTATAATAGGGAGGTCAACCCACGAGAGTTTCAAGTTGGTGACCTCGTCTTGAGAAAGGTCGTCAACAAAAAGAAGGATCCCAAAGAGGGAAAGCTTGGCCCGAATTGGGAGGGACCCTATAGAATCATCTCGGTCTTGGGCAATGGGGCATATCGGCATGAACACAGTGAAGGCAAAGAGTTGCCAAGACCCTGGAATACTTGCAATTTGAAGTTTTTCTATCATTAGATTTTCTTGTTTTTTGTTATTAGCCGAAGTAATAATAAAGTTTTAACTTGATTTTCAAAACTTGTGTAGTATAACTGACCAGATACTTGACGATGTTTCTGATTGAAACATGACGAATAACTTAGACTTATTATATGACAGAGTTGAATTATACTTACATATAATAGAGTTGAACTAAGTTGGCGATATTTCTAAGCGAAACATGACGAATAACTTAGACTTATTATATGATAGAGTTGAATTATACTTGCATATAATAGAGTTGAACTAAGTTGACGATGTTTCTAAGCGAAACATGACGAATAACTTAGACTTATTATATGGCAGAGTAGAATTATACTTGCATAAAATAGAGTTGAACTAAGTTGGATTAACTTGGACTTGTCATATCGGCAAAATCAGACACAGATTGGAGCTAAGTGCATTAACAAAGAGACCAAGGTTGGTAACCTCGGCCAGTCTTTGTTTGAACCTGACCTCGGCGACAAGGTCAAAGCCACATGCTTAATAAAAACCCAAGTGGAACTTAAGTTCACATTAAGGGGCAAAAGGCTGGAGAATGATGCTTGGGAGTTGGAATTTACAAGGAAGTTGGTTTAACACTTGTTGAAATTTTAAGAAAAATTTACAAGTTGAAGTTAAGTCAAGGTTATGTTAAAGGAAGTTGGTTTAACACTTGTTGAAATTCTAAAAAAAGTTTACTAGTTGAAATTAACCCAGGGTTATATTGAAATAATAGAAGATAGAGGTCCTGATAAGTAAAGAGTGAAGTGGCAAGTTGTAAATAACACTTGTGAAAATATTATGAATATTTTCAAGTGTTAGGTCAAAGCTGAGATAAACTGTTAGTGGGTATAGTCGAAGTATTCCACACCGAGAAGATTACACAGTTAAGGTGTACGTTAAAGACATGTAAATTATTCTAAGTATAGAATCATACAAGAATAAAAAGAAGACAAACATGCAATCACATTGAAAGAAGAAATTTAAAGCTGCATTCAGATAAGGAAAGAAGGCACTTTGGCCTGACATTGAAGAGTAATTGTTCAGACTACAAAAGTGGCACGTCGGCCAAATTAAAGCTTACATTGTTTCAGAAGTAAGCAAAAAGTACAAGGTACAGAAAGTAGAGAAAAGCGTCAAAATAAACTACTCGGCATCAGCGGCGGGTTGTATCTCGGCCCCAGAAAACAGTTGGGAAGACTTCTCAAAGCCTTCTCAGCCGCGAGCTTGGCATCGATCTCTTGAAGAGTCTAGTCGATGCTCTTTTCGACGATAGGCGCGTCAGATGTTGTCTTCTTAGGGGTAGCATCTTTGGAGACCTCACCCTCCTCATCCTGAGACAAGTCGATGACTTGCTCATTCAGAGTAGGGGACTTAGCCCTAGCAGCTTCTTTTTTCTTCTCGGCCTCAGCTTCCTCCTCGGACTCAACCTCGTCCTCGGATTGGCTTGGAGTAGGAGGGAATGGCAGTATGAGGTTGCTGGCATTTTTGAGGGGAGAGTCCTTAGGGACAGCCAACTTCTTCAGAGTAGCCATCCAACTAAGGGTGAAACCCTTGTTACATGCCTGCTTCACTTGTCTCTTGTAATCTTCCTTGACGTCGGCTGTCCCCTCGGTGTACGCTTTCTTATCAGCCGCCTTGATCTCAGCTTCTTTTGTGGCCAGGATAGCCCGGAGCTCGGTCTGGGCTTCAGCAGTTTTTATTTGGGCCTCTTTCTTTTCTGCCTCAAGGACCTTGGCAATGGCCTCCGCAGCATCTGTCTTTTCCTCGGCCTCGTCATGAGCTTTCTTGGCTGCCTCGGCCTGATCTATCAAGGCCTTCATTTTGCCTTCAGCCTTGTTAATGGCCCTCTGCAAGCCAACAACCTCCTTGGTTTTATTTGCCAACTCCTTAATGTTAAAGGCTTGCATTGCGAAGGAGTGGTCATGCTGGATCGCCTAGAAGAAATGGATAGAACAAAAGTTAGCAAAATTTTCTAAGTAAGAGAAATAGAGAATGTAAAGTACCAAGTGTTAAGGGCTTACTTGTACAGAATGCTGCAACATTAGAGCGAAATTTCCGTACTCGCTCATCTTGGCGTTGCGATTGAGATCGTTGGGAAGGAGCAAGGCGGTTGAGTGGGCAATGCCGACTTCAATGTCATTGGCGCTGTCGCGCAGCCCTGACCGGCTTGTCCTCAATCGTAATTGGAGGAGCCCAAGGGGAATCAGACTTTAGAGAGCCCAAGGTTGTTGCTAACTCGGACCTTGGTTTCTTTGACCTAGTTGATTCGGAGGGCGCGGCCTCGGCGGCCCTCTTCTCAGCAGCAGAAGAGCTCTTCTCGTCCTCAGCTAATTTTGAGATCGGTAAGGTGTCCTCAGAGTCGATCTGAGTCACCGTTGCCTTAGGTTGGGCTTTCTTCAGCCTTTTAGGCTTTGGCTTTGGCTGAGATGGTTGTGCGGTGACAGTGGTGGGGATGTTGGCTAGAAGGTCATTTGCTACAGCCTTCTTACGACCCATCTCAGCGGCGGCAATGGTTCAACGTCGGCATTTGCGTTGGGAAGGCGGGATTAGTTGTGGAGCCGAGGTAGATGGTTGTTCTGCTGGATCGGATGTTGATCCTTAGTCAGGCCTTGACAATTCAGCTTGTGGAGTTGTAGCTAATGGAGGGGACTTGCTCTCGCTCTTTTTGGGAACATCGGGCAAAGTCGATCTGTAGGTCGGGATGAAATTCAGAAGCAGAGGAGCCTTGCGTTGATTAATAGGTAGGTCCAGTAGCTTCTTGAAATCCTTACTGGGGAAAAAGTTTTTGCGGAAGTCCTTTGGGGGCTGAGAAAGAACTGCAAAGTAAAAGCAAACAGAGGTTAGAACATACAGAGATATCAAAGTAAGAAAAAACTAGAAAGCAAATAAATGTGGCACTTGGCTCTTACCATCTCCCTCTCTGAAAACTGTTCGGCTTAGGGGATAGAGGTGAAGGTTATCATTTGGTTGAAACTCCCAGTTGTCCGAGACGATGAAGTAATCATCCCCAGCACCCTTGTTGGAATCAGAGAGGTCGGCAACAAGTTTGTATTCCACAGATCTCGGCTTAAGGTAATAGACATAACCCTTTTCCGACTTCAAGCCGCACATGGTGTAACAATATTGGATGTCAACAAAAGTAACCCTAGCGTTCTCTTTTTTGGCTAAGGCAATTATACCATTGATAACTCGGTAAGAGTTAATGGCAAGCTGCATTAGGTTTAATTTATAGTAATGGAGGACTTCTCGGAAAAGAATGTCAAGTGGAAATCTGAGTCCACATTCTGTAAAGGCTACGACAGGGAAAGGCATGAAGTTCCTGTTAGATATGATGGAGTCTTCCTCCCCTGCCAACCTAAGGTGAATGTCGGCAAGAATGGAAAACTCCTGCCTGAAATATTCTAACTTGGTTGGGGTATCTACCCTATACCTCCACATACCTATGATGTCGGCTTGAGGGGAAGGTGTTGGATTTTATAAGGAAGTGTTTTGTGAAGGTTTGAGGGACCTTGGCTAAAAACCTAGATGAAAATTGGGGCAAGAGTTTTTGAGGATCTAGGTGAAGTTTGTTTCAGTTTTTCCTAACGTTCGTGAGTTATAGAACAAACCCCAAGCCTAAGACTATGGAAACAAGAATTGAAAGCAAGAATCTAGAAAAGACACAGAAAACAGAAACAAGAACAATGATTCAGAATCAAGAATAGTGATGAACTATCAAGAACACTGTGACAGAATGTGTACAAGGGTGCGAAACCAAAAACAGTAGCAAAAAACCAAGTGTATGAATAGATTGTGTATATGTATGTATGTCCATAAACAAATTGCAAGCAAAAGAAAATTTACAATATAAATGAAGATTCAAGAACATGAATGAAATCACAGTAGTAGTATACGAACGCAACAGTTTGAAGTAAAATTTGAAACACAGACAAAAACAGAAGCATATGAATATATTCAAACATGGCAAATAAGCAGAGACAATAAAGTATGAAACTAAAGGTGGGGAAAAAAGGAGTGACTCACCAAAGAAAAAGAAACTGGTGTGAGGTACGTTGGAGTCAGATGATGGCAGCGATCGGAGAAAGGCAGCAAAAGTCTCACCGGAGGAGGTGAATGGAGTGGTTGCAGAGCTTGAGAGCTTGAAGCAATGAAGGATTTGGGAGGAGAGAGATAGTTTGCACGAAAATGAAGATGCAAAAGTGAAAAGACGAAGATAGAGGAGTGATTTTGATCAAAACCACGAAATGGCAGAAAAAACGCAATTATTATGCCTAGAACGACGTGCTTGTCAGACGGCGCACACAAAGGCGATGTGACTTAATGGTGCGTGTCAGGAACGGCTCAGTAGGGGAAAGACGCATGGCAGAAACGGTTGAAATACTGTGCGTGACAGCTCATACGCGTGAAGAAACTCTTGGAGTTCTTGATTTAATGAAGCAAAGACCTCGGCTAGTAGGGCGATCTCGGCTTGGAAACTTGGAACCAATAACCAAGTTTGGTTCTATTTTAGCCGACAAATTATGACCTCGGTAATGAAGGATAAAGTGAGTTTAGCCGATGTGCTAAATGGAAGAAATGATATAGGTTCCATTACCTCAGAATGCCGAGGAAATAGAACCTAGGGGGCAGTTGTGGGGACATAATTTTTGAATGACAACACATGGCCGAGGTGGCACCGAAGTGTCAGCCGAGGTGCCACGTGTCCTGGTCATGATGCCGAGGTAATCTCGACTAGGCCAAGGTTATCTACGAAAAAATTGGAATCCGGGATAAGCGGATAAGGGACAAGTGTCCTAGATTGGAAAAGAACTTCAGTTTGGATGAAAACAAGACTCTTAGAGAGTTTATCCCAATCTAACTGGGAGTCTAGGATTAGCATTGAGCTAGAATCCATTGAAGTTAGGCTTCTATTGGGATTAGGTCAGTATTGGCTATAAAAGAAAGGCACCCTCATGGGTCTAAAGTACGCTTTTTGTATTCTGAATAGTGAGTTAAGTACTTTTGCTATCTTTGACAAATAACTGACTTGATCATCGGAGTGCCCCCGGGTGGACGAACCACCACCGGAATCTCTTCTTCCTGTGACAAGTCGTTCGAGCTTAATCTATTCTGTCGGTGTTCTTCAGCTGAGTACTAGTTTGGCAGTGTGGTCAGAAAGCAACTCACACACTAAATATGGTAATTAATACAATATGATACGTGTAATAGGAAAAATATATAGTTACTATATTTAACACCCTCAAACTCAAAGATAAATTAGAAAAAATAAATAATAATACTAATAATAATAATAATAATAATAATGTTGGAAGATTTTTTTATGGTCGTGTTGGACCATTGTAGGAATAGGGCTAAAGTTAACGGAGCTAATGTTAGTTGACAGTTTATGATCGTGTCAAACCGTTGTAAAAGAAAAATAGGTGTTGAGCCATCAAATGTGACACACACGTAATTTATGACGTGGTATCAAAGTAACTATCTTGCACATAGTTTCAATAAAATTCTTGTGTAGTTTCAATAAAATTCTTATGTAGATATTTGTTTCAATCTATAACCAATGCTATTTTCAATTAGAGTTGTGAAATGAAGAAAGTCTCTTGAGCTTAATTTGAATTTGAATTGTTAAATCTTATCCATGATCTGATTGATTGTTTGACTAGATTTGGTTTATAATTAACTCATAATTCATTATTAAGGATGAAATTTTTTAACAAAATATAATTTTGGGTTAGTTCAAATTTATGTAAATTTGACATAAAAAAATAATTATACATTTTAATATATATATTTTTTTAATTTAATACACGTTTTTAATTAAGAGTATATTTTTTTGGTATAATAGTTAATAGGGGAATTTAGTCAAAACCCCCTCATAATAAAGTTTTAGGCTTCGTTTGGAATAACCTATGTAACGCCCCAACCCTTCACATATCATTGATATTGTCCGCTTTGGGTCACACCCATCCTAGAACTACTCTAGCCTAAGCACACTTAACTGAATAGTTCTGCTAGGGATTTCACCACCCGGGAAAAGGTCTCGATACTATATAAGGGTCTAGATTTTTACTTTTATAGCCTAAGAACTCCCCCTCCATTCTCGATGTGGGACACCAAGACCTTACAATCCAGCCCCCTTAGGGCTACATGTCCCCGTGCAGTAGTCTGCCAGCTCACAAGCCCGCCCACATACACCGAGAGACGCCAGGGTTCTACACTCGGTACTCCAAAGGGTCAGTTCTGATACCACTTGTAACACCCCAACCCTTTACATGTCATCGATATTTTCTACTTTGGGCCATGCTCGCACAGATTCGTTTTTCTCAGTGGGTCACCTGTCACGACCCAAACCCGCCCCTACGGGTTTAGCACCGTAACCGGCCAGTAATCCGAGATTACCGAAGACCTGCTTAACAGTAAAACAGTATTACAGAGTATAGGGGCATGGCAGAAGCCAAAACAGTAAATAAACAATGTTCAATGAGCTGTGACAGTCTGTATGCAAAAAGGTTTTTCATACATATATACCATCAGTGCAAAACAGTATGTACAACATTTACAATCATTCTGGACAGGGATTTAATCCTTATTTAACAGTACAGTAACAGTCTATACAGATTACAAAACAGATACAGAGACAGACGGGGAAAATTAAAACACCCCTAAGCCATAGCTTGACAAGCTCGGAACCTCGCGGTGAGGCACAGTGGTTGGCTTGACAAAAAGGGGAGCCTAACCCACGCTCTTAGCTCCGGTCTGGTGCCTGAACAGCTACATATATATATAAACAGTGAGCTAAAGCCCAGTGAATAACATAAGGCGTAAAGAGGTTAAGAATGAATGTCCTTACAGTAATGAAAATAGTTCATTAAATAAGTATTTCAGTCATTCAGTCATAACAGTCATATGTGGTACATCCATTAGCATAGCAGTACAGTAAACAGTGGGTCTTAAAAGACCGAATAGTCAATGATGGCCATCATAGCAGTAAACAGAAGTTTCAAGATAGGAATTGACAGAGATCTCTGTAACAATAGCAGTAACAGTAACAGTAGTTGCTAAGGATGCCACAATACAGTTCAGAATAGAGGACATACATTCATTCAGTTAACAGTGACAATTCAGAAAGCATTTCAGTTAACAATCAAAAAATATTCATCTTTGAACATATCTTTACGACATCGTTACTCATAGAGTTCTGGGCTATAAGCAGCTAGAGCGCGTCTCCGAAAGCCAACCCTAAACAGTGACAGAACGAACACACACTAAGTTACACATTCGGGAATCAAAGACTTAGTCCCTACTTAGACTCGGTGTGGTTCTACATCTATACCCTCATCAAGATGCTTTAAACTAGGCCTAAGAATGCCTATGATGAAATAAGGATGCAAAGATGCACTTTTAAAAGCATTTTCAGAAAACATAGGTCCCGCTCGAGCGGATATGCAGACAAAGGTTTCTGCTCGAGCGTATACTTACCCGCTCGAGCGCACCGCAAAACAGTCAAAAGTACCGGATAGGTGAAATCCACGCTCGATTGGGCGTTCGACGCCCGCTCGAGCTTGTAACACAATGTCCCGCTTGAGCGTCAATTCTTCCGCTCGAGCGGAAGTCAAAACAGTGCAAAGTACTGGGAGCACGAATTTCCCGCTCGAGCGCCAGTAAATTCGCTCGAGCGTGAGTTCAAAATCTGGAATTCCCAGATTTGAACCTCAAGCTCAAATTCAACTTCAAATGTATCAAATCCAATTCCTTTGGGCCCATTTCCTGGAAAACACTTGTAAATACATAGAATAACATGATTTAAAGCTCAATTTGTAAAATCAAGGCCCAAAGGTAGTTCAATTAAACCCAAATTCAAACCAATTTTCATGAACATAATTCAAACATAACATGCATGAGTTAATCCATTTTCAAGCTTCAAATACTTGCTCTATTGAGCTCATTAGTCTCAAAACAAGATGAAATCAAGGTCCAATGTAAAATTATGAACATGCATGTGAGGAATTTATGAACAACACCTCAAAACTCATGAATGGCAACATGCATGCAACAATTAAGCTACAATTCAACATTATTAGACTAAATCTTAACTTAGATCACTAGAGGCTCATGAAACATGTAAAATCAACTCAAATACACAATTAAGAAGGTGAGTCTCCAACCTTAAGTCTTGAATTATAGGCTAGGAAGCTTAATTTAGCAATCTACACTTCAATTCCTTCAATTTCCAAGCAATTCAACAAGATGTAGCCAAATTCGCTCTTAGTTCTCTCCCTCTCTCTCTCTCTCTATTTCGGTTGAGACATGAAATGAGCTGATGAAATGTATTTGTTCAAGTGTGTATGAAGATCAAAATGTTTAGCTAGTGGCCACTCACAATGGCATAAAGGTAAATATGTCAAACTATGTAATTTAGCTTATTTTAATCTGATTTAATCATACCAAATCACATTTTAAATAAACATACCAAAAATTCACATAAATTCTAATGATGATAAAACATTAATCAATTTCAGTTTCGGCCGTCGGAAAGGCCTTCAATTTGTAGTTTAAACCTAAAAACATGAACAGATAATCAAACAGGCAACAGATAGACATATAATTAAACAGATATACTCAATCAATTCAGTTCCAGATTCCAATCAGTCAGTACAGTATTCCAGTTGGTTCAATTACTTTTCATAATCAGTCTCAGTTTAGCAGTAATCAGTGGTTAAACGATAAACAGTGGTGAGGGTTGTTACATCACCCATCCTAGAACTACTCCAGCCGAAACACACTTAATTGGAGAGTTCTGCTAGGGATTTCACTACCCTAGAAAAGGCCTCAATGCTATATAAGGGTCAAGATTTTTACTTTTATAGCCCAGGAACTCCCCCTTCATTCTCGATGTGGGCCACGCCCGCACGGATTTGATCTTCCTAGTGGGTTACTCATTCCAGAACTACTCCAACCTAAGCACGCATAACTGGAGAGTTTTGCTAGGGATTTCACCACCCTAGAAAAGGCCTCGATGCCATATAAGGATCTAGATTTTTACTTTTATAGCCTAAGAACTCCCCTTTCCATTCTCGATGTGGGACATCGGGACCTTACAATCATCCCCTTTAAGGCTGCACATCCCTGTACAGTAGCTTGCCAGCTGGCCAACATGCGCTAGGAGACGCCAGGGGCCTACACTCAGTACTCCGAAGAGTTAGCTCTGATTGTCATGACCCAAACCCAACCCTATAGGTTTAGTATCGTAACCAGCCAGTAATCCAAGATTACCAAAAGCCTTACTGTACAATAAAAAATAATCGGGGCTAACGAAAGCAATAGACAAAAACACCAATAGTCCAATGAGCTGTGCATCTATATAAAGAATATTTACATGCAAAGATGTTAATTTAGGCACTTACAATACATCACGTGTAACATAATATTATATACAAAATATACGCACGTGTCAAAAGTATACAACATGATCAAAAGATTAACAACGGCTTTCCAGACCTAGCTCCAACTTGGAGGTACACAAAACGACTTGGTAGACTTCAAAATGGTGGCTCGACTAAAGAGCCCTCCTAGGCTTGTCCTCCAGAACACTCACCTATACATATACATAAAAATAGTGAGCTAAAACTCAGTAAATAACATTAAAGTAAAGGGGTTAGTGAACGAATTCCAAATATAGCATATCTGTAGAACAAATCATGACACAATAATCCATATTAGTCTCATATCAAAAAGTAAAATAATGGTACATCCCTCAGGACATAACACATATCGTCTTCCAACTAGAGTAATCGGTTCCGGATACCAATCAATCACATATCACCATAATGAAGTGGCTAACGAGATCTCGTATCACATGTATGTCATGGATCCGCACTAATGTGCCGTCCCCCATGACTTGGGACTGTCCTTGGATGCCATAATAGATTTGCAAATAGGACCTTCGTTCACAATATCAAAATACTATTCAGAAAATCATAATTGATCATATATAGTTAAAACAAATTTCACATCAACATTTCTTTACAGAAATGTTACTCACAGTGGGCTTCCAAATCCAGTTGTTTGGTCTTCAAGTTTTAACCTACAAATACAAACATTCATAGAACAATTTCTCAATACCCCGTCAAATCGTTTAGTTGATTCTTACATCATTACCATTCGTTTCATATTCATTCGGTTATCCGTTACTTGTTCATTCAGTTATTTCCATTCTTCTTTTTACTTTCTTTCATGCTCATGAGATGCTAATGGAGGTAAATGACATGTAAAAATCATGTAAATGAAGGCCCGGAAGTTAGAAAACGGAAAGAAAACAAAATCGAAAAAACTGCCCTGTTGGGCCGCACGTGCGGTGGCCTTGGCCGCACGAGCGATGATGAAGTAGTATGCAACTTTAAGCAAAAGAAGCCCGGCCGCTCGTGCGGTGGCCCAGGCTGCATGAACGGTTTGGGTGTAAAACCAGTCCGAAAATTTGGTAAACAATGGACTTTTTCCCTTTTTGCAATCTCAACTCTTGTATACAAAATAATGCTCAAAACACTTCAAAACATATGACTTACACATTTCCAACTTCAAATAAAGATCATGGCTTCAAAACAAACTCAATAATTTGTCCATAAAAATGATCAAAACTTGAATTCAAAGTATAAAGGCCCAAATCATGCAAATGTTGAGTTTCATGCTCAAAATTCGTGGAGTTTCCTCCTCAAGTAAAAAACCATGCAAGATTTCACATGTATGAACAAAAATTCATGAACTCATGCCATGGATAATTACAATTCCTCTCTTTAAATTCATGTGAGTTCTAACCAACATTTTCACTACTCAACTCTTTAATTCTACCTAGCTTTAAGAGATTATGGAGGGATTCTCACCTTAGATGCTGGATTTGGTGAAGATTTGGCTTAATTCCCCCTTTGATCTTTTTCTTCCTCTTGTTTCACTCTTTGTCTAGAACTCTCTCTCCCTCTCCAAATATCTTGAGCTCTTAATTGATAAGGATGAGCTCAACTTTCATATATACATGTTAGTGTATAAGTAAAGCCAAACATGACTTAGCGAATCAGACGAAATTATTTTTCAATTAAACTTTCCAAATGGCTCTAAAAATTCCCATTAGCATATCCATGTGCTTAATTTCGGTTTCTAAACCCATTAAAGCTATCAATTTCAGCTCCAAAGTCGTAGCCTTAACAGATATTTTCCCAATTCAGACAGATATTCTCAAATTAATTCATATTATTACATAATTAAATAAAGATAATTATGGCACGCAGTTTGGGGCCGTTACACTAATACCATATGTAAGACCCAACCCTTCACATGTCATCGATATTGTCCACTTTGGGCCACGCCTGCACGAATTTGTTCTTCCCGATGGGTCACCCGTCCTAGAACTACTCAGCCTAAGCATACTTAACTGGGGAGTTCTGTTAGGGATTTCACTACCCTTGAGGAGGCCTCAAATCGATGACATGTAAAGGGTTGGGGTGTTACAAATGGTATCAAAGCTGACTCTCCGGAGTACTGAGTGTGGGCCCCTAGCGTCTCTTGGTGCATGTAGGCGGGCTTGGGAGCTAGTAAGCTACTACACAGGGACATGCAGTCCTAAGGGGGTGGATTGTACGGTCCCGGTGTCCTATATCAGAAATGAAGGGGGAGTTCCTGGGCTATAAAAGTAAAAACCTAGACCCTTATATAGTATCGAGACCTTTTCTAGGGTAGTGAAATCCCTAGCAGAACTTCCTAATTAAGCGTGCTTAGGCTGGAGTAGTTCTGGAATGGGTGACTCTCTGGGAAAAATAAATCCGTGTGGGTGTGAACCAAAGCGGACAATATCGATGATACGTAAAGGGTTGGAGTGTTACAATCTACAAAAGCCAAAAAGTCCATATTATTTGGAGGAAACTTGTGGGGAATTCAACTGCCCAAAAGTTAAAAAGTTAAAAGTCAAAAAGTCAACAAAGGTAGAACAGTCATTTTGATTTTACTATAATATTTTATTACACATTTTTTCGTAGAAAGTCAAAAAGTTATCCCAAACATATTTTTTTTCTCTACTTTTTTAGCCAAAAAGTCAAAAAAATGCACTTATATAGCACATCCCAAACAATTAGGAATGACAATGGGCTGGGGCCAGGGTCGGGGTCGGGGCCGGGGCTGGGGCGAGGCTAGGGATCACACTCCTCGTCCCCGATCCCCGATGGTAGAAATCTCCTCGTCCCTGGCATCGATCCCCGACGGAGAGCCTATCACCGCCCCAGCTCCAGCCCCTACCCCCCTAATGAGGATTAGGTTTCCCCGACCTCGAAAATTCCCCGACCAAAATAAAAAAACAAAAAAAACAACAAACACATATATTCAACAACAGAGATTCAACATATATAATCATCAATAACAACAACAACAGAACTCTGAGCTCAAATGTATATTCAACAGATCTGAGCTCAAATATATATTCAACACCAGATTTAACATATATATTCAACAAATCAAACAGATCTAAGCTCAAATGTAAAAAAGATTTAAAAAAATAAAAATTTAACACATTCAGAGAGAGAGAGACGATGGCAATCGGCAGCGATGGAGAGATGACAGAACTCTAACGATGATGGGAGGAGGGACAACGTCGATAGAGGGACGACGGTGTGAGGAGGAAGGACAGCGGCGATAGAGAGGAGGGAGAGTGGACAGCGGTGATGGGGAGGACAGACAACGGCGATCGGCGGTGATGGGAGAAGGGAGATCGCCGCCGATGCCTGGGGACCAGCTACGCAGAGAGAGAGATAGAGAGAGGGGGAGGCTAGGAGAAATGAAATGAATATGAGTAAGAGAGGCAGACTCAAATATATATATATATATATGGGGAATATTCGGGGAATTATACGGGGATAATTCGGGCCAAGGCCGGGGAAACCTATCCCCGTTTGGGAATCAATTTTCAATACCATCCCCGACCCTATAGGGCGTAATTTTCGGAAAAAAACCTATTCTAATCGGGGTCGGGGGATTGGGTCTTTGTCGGGCCGGGTTCAAATTGCCATCCCTACAAACAAGCCCTTAAGGACAAACACAAAAAATTGCTTGAAAAGTCCAACAAATATCACTATTATCAAAATATTAAACTTTAAAATAATATAACTTTTGATGTAGATGTCGGTTTTTAATAAAATTAATATTTTTAGAATTCTCTCATTAAGATCTATCAAATAAGATCCATGTTGACTATGGAATTCTTTTATAAAAACAATTTTATTATTGTTGAAATTAATATAAACAATAACAGTAATATGTTACTCTGGCAATATTGTCTAAGAAAGGAAAAAAGAAGAAGATATTTTACTTTGTTTTTACTCAATTATGTGTTTTCTCTCTAGGGGGTTTATGAAGAAAAATAAATTGGACTGTTATTTTCACCAAATAAGGTCCAATAGAGGGGTTTTGACTCATTTTCCTATTTTGCCCTTTGAATTCAACTACGTAAAAAGTTAAAAGTCAAAAGGGTAAAATTGTCATTTTGATTTTACAACAATATTTTTATTACACATCTTTTCGTAAAACGTCAAAAAGTTATCCCAAACATACATCTTTTTTCTCTAATTTTTTAACTAAAAAGTAAAAAAATGCACTTATATAGCACATCACAAACAACTAGTACTAATTTTCCCTAGTTAATAATTGAGATTTTTATTGATAAATTCATTTTAGAATTGTCATAACCCATTAGGTCCACAGAGGATTATTATAATCTGATTAGTCCCATATACTTTTCTTTTTATTCTATCAGGTCCATTTTACTAATTTTATATTTTTATCTGGATTATTATGCCCTTATATATATATATATATATATATTGTGTTAATACACATACCACGTTACCTCTTTTTTCATTTATTTTGTTTTGGTAGTTTCTATCTTCACGCTTTTGATCATCATTCTAATTCAGATGGATACGTTTTTATTTTGCATGCTCGTTTCAAGGCCTTGATATGCTAGGGTTTCATTGTTGTTGTTGTAGTATGGTTCAGTGATTTTTGAGTGAAGACGACGGATTAGACAGTGTTTCGTTGTCACATTTTCTGGAGTATAACTAGTTCAAATTAGTTTGTTTTCAAGTTACATGATAAGTGTAGGATTGCATGATTAAGGTTAGTATCATTTTGGTTATGAATACATGTTTAGTTTATGTTTTGATTTGTATGATAGATGAAATGCTTTGTTTTATGATTGATATGGATCGGATGCTCCGTTTGTTCAATTATATGCATTTTACGTGGTCCTGTAGAGGGGAGATCATTCAGATTATGTGAAGAATGTGGATGTTCTCATTTTACTTTGATGTTTGCTTAATGAGGCTCTGTGTGGGCAATATAATTCAGAGTATATGTAACAATATGAATGTTCGCATCTTGTTAATATGAAGTTATGGATGGTTGCTTACATGTTGTGTACTGTCACCTTATTGTGGTGGTGTCATTTTGATATTGTAAAATGTTTTATGTTGTGTAAAGATGGTGGTGATAGTTTTCATTATGGATTTAGCACTTAAATTGTACACATAGGCATTTAATTTTGTACAATGTGAATTTTCATATGGTTTGGATTATTGTTGACTGTTGTATTGTTATGTTTTTATAGGAGATGGATACTTTTATGATGTTAGTGTGCACATATGGTTGCAGTATAACTGTAATAAATGTTGCCCGCACATTGTGTTATTCGCATTTGGTGGAGTGTTTGTGTGAAAAATGGGATAAGTTGTTTGCTGGTTCTATTTCATTGTTCTGTCAGCTACCTGGGATTAATGGATGTGATTTGGACAATGAGAAAGAATTTCAAAAGATGTTATTTCTTACTAAATCAATGGGGGTACAACATGTAGAAGTTGTCGTTGAGTTAAAAAGTGATATTGGTCAGTTGAGTAGCTCTGGGTCGCTGTGTGTGGGGGGTGAGGAAGAAATTGATGCACTATGGAGATTTTGCCATCATAAGGAGAAGATGTTGTTGTCAGCCCCTTGGGCAAATGGTATTACGCATGCGGAACAACGGTTTGTTGGAGGTGCACAAGAATTTCGTGATATTTTATGTAAGTATGCCATCCAATGTGGGTTTCAATTTACGTATGTCAAGAACGAGACCGCAAGGGTTACTGAGGTGTGTGCGATGCACGAGGAGAGAGGCTGCTTCTGGGCTATACATTGTAGAGCACAACAAGCAAATGGTTTTTTCTACATTAAGAGGTTCAGTGATTTGCATAGTTGTTGTATGGATGTCCGAACATTGAAGAATCTGAGAGTTAGTTCTGATTTGGTGTCAAGTACCATATCTGAAATTGTAAGGGACAAATTGTTGACTCGGCCGTGTGAGGTGGTGACTATTTTGAAAAAGGATTATGGGCTAGATGTGAGTTACTACGTGGTATGGTTGGACGTGAAGAAAGCAAAGGCTGTTATTCATAGAGATCACTTATTATCATTTGACCAGCTGCGGTGGTATTCGGATGCTGTGATGCGTTACAATCCGGGGAGTTATGTCAATATTGACTATGATGCGAGTAGTCAACAGTTTTATCGTTTCTTTGTATCAATCGCTGCATGTATTTCTGGGTTCAATTCTTATCGGCCTTTATTATTCCTGGATGGAACATTCCTTAAAGGAAAGTACAAATGTCAGCTACTTGCGGCAACGGCGAAAAATGGAAACAATGGTCAGTATTTTTTTTAGCTGTCTATTCATGTAAATATTCACATTGAGCGGCATAGTGTGGACATATGACAGACGATTATACAATGTGTTCCACATTTACTCTAGTGTCAATGTTTACATCAATACACATTGATGTGAACAACAACATAATATGACTAATTAAGAAATTAACAGTAATGTGAACATTCACATTATTATACACTGATGTGAATGTTTACACCAGTCTCTACTAATGTGAGTTTATCCATTAATGGACAGTAATGTGAATGTTCACATCATTGATGTTTATGAAATCAAATCAAAAAACAACAATAGTAATAGGGAAATGTAAATATAAATATTCACATGACCTGTTTCCTTTATAGTGTTTTCTATTCACATTGGAATATTGTGAACAATTGTTTAATAATGTTGTGTTATAGGTCTATTTCCTGTTACATTTGCGATTGTTGATTCAGAGACCACGACCAATTGGTTGTGGTTCTTGCACGAACTTGGCAAGGTTGTTAATGGTAAGCGTCAAATTACTTTTATTTCGGACCGTAATCTTGGTCTTTTAGAAGCGATGCCGAAGGTGTTCCCATCTGCTCACCACGGTTCACTACTAAAATTTCAATTTTTTGCGACGGTAAAATATCGTCGCCAATACTCCTAATGCCGTCACAAAAAACTTTTTGCGACGGCAAATGACTTTTTGCGACGGCCAGAGGGGGTCGCAACTAGTGGCGTTACAAAAGAGTTTTTGCGACGACACAATGCCGTCGCTAATGTTTTGCGACGACATTTTTGCCTTTTGCGACTGCACTTTACAGTCACTAATAATGTTTAAAATTCCTTGACTTTTTACGACGGCACTATTTTACCGTCGCTAAAAATGTTATTTGAGACGGAAAAAAATGCCGTCACTAATAATCTTTTTTTTGCAACGGCAAGAACACTGTTTTTGCGACGGTGTAGTGCCATCGCAAAAAGTATTAAAAATATGAAAATTTCTATTTTTTGCGACAGTGTACTACCGTCGCAAAAAGTATTAAAAAAATAATAAAATTTTTATTTTTTGCAACAGTTTAGTGCCATCGCAAAAAGTAAAACCTGTAACAAAATCAATAAAAATATTAAAATTTTCTATTTTTTCCGATGGTGTAGTGCCGTTACAAAAAAAAATCATGCGATAAAATTATTTAAAATATTAAAATTTCTCCATAATAATATAAAAATTCCTGTATAAAAATAATAATTTCTCCATAATAAAATATTCTTCCATTCATAATTACACATCAACAAAATTATCCCACTACATAATGTTCCATAATACATATATAATGTTTAAATACATGATTTTGTTCATAATTCAAAATAACATAAACCAAAATTAAATGCTTTTCTCATTATTCTTCGTAGATAACAAAAACAAAAGTTAGCCACATTCTCCACAGACATGCATTCCACAAGAAGCACACTCCTACATGGAAAATATCTGAAAAATAAAAATAAAAATAAGTAATGACAATATAATTATGTGTTAATGTTAATTACAAAAAAACATAAAAATTTAACTACTATAGCATCATATACAACATTTTTTTTTGTTAGTCATCAAATCCCACATCAACATTTTTTTTGTTAGCATCAAATAAAGAAATTACATTGCAACAAAAGAATGTTAATTACACTTTTGGTTCAAAATGTATCTTGGGTCATTTTGATCCATAATATTTTAATGAAGTCAATCTGTAAAAGGCTACTTTTTTCAAAAACGGTAATTTTTTATTTTTATTCTAATGATAAATACTATAACATTATTCATAGAGACCAATTTAACTCATTTAATACTTGGAGAATGAAATTGACACAATTAAATATTGAGCAACATAATAACACAAAATGCATAGTCTAAGTCCTACAAAAGGTCACAATTTTCACTTACACCAGAGCACAGATCTAATTGCACATCTATATTTTTGCAATTATTTCCACTCGTTTCATTTGCAATTCCTCCTTTAGTCTTGGGCAAAAACTAAGAAATGGGAGCAGAAAGCATTAGTTAAAAATGAGGGAGTTCAAAGCTGAAAATGAGAGTGCTAAGCTTGAATTATAGGTCTGTTGTTTTTTTCTACACCAATAGTCCTTGTTTGTTTGGGTACTCCCAAATAATCCAAAAAGTCAAAAAATTACTCAAAAAGTTAAAAAGTTAACACTATTCACCAAAAGTCAACAATTACGGCTGCACAACTCCCAATTCAAATTTTTCTCTAAAAACCAATTTTTACAATTTTTTATTACACATTTTTCCATAAAAAGTCAAAAAATTAACCCAAACATCCATATTTTCAACCTCAATTTTTTAGTCAAAAAAGACAAAAAGTGCACTTATTTAGTCTTCCCAAACTTGGCCTAAGTACAAGAAAACAAATTCAGCAATCAAGAACGGAAGCCATTCTTTACATTTTCCAATTGCATATTGCTCCAATTAGAATAACAAAGAATTAATATACGTCACATGACACATAAGCTAAGCATCTATCACTCAAAATATGCAAGTACATAAATGCCTCTCAAAGAACACCTTCTTTGGTTTCAAAATACACCTGGATAAAAAAACTGACAATTCTCTAAGGAAGTTCAAACAGATACTTTAGCTGCATAGCAGGAAAATAAAAGGTTCTGGAAGCAAACCTGCGTTCCACCTCTTAGTAACTCTCTTGCATATGGCAATATACCCAAAATCATATCTGCACCAGAATTGTCAACAAAAATGACAACCTACCACCAAAAAAAATGAGCTGGTTAGTGTAGGCAAAAAAAACATATTTCTTTTTAAATGACAGTCATAGTTAAAAACAACTTGCATATGGAGCTTGCCTTTTTCCAAGATTTTCTGCCCCATTTTAATATAAAAGCATCCAAATCATCAATCACCCATGGTCGAGGGACAAGATTTTGACAACTAGCCAAAAAGGACATTCCATCCTTTGAGAACAACTCTGCAAGCTTCAAGAATAGAGAAAAGAGGGGCGGGAAAAATTTCAATAAAATAAAGTGATATTGAAACTGTCATTAAACATATCCCCATAATATTTTGCACTACAGTTAAAAATGAATAACAATCACTTAAGAACTACATTAAACACTTTCATTGCAAGAGATGATTTTTGGGTTCTTCAAAATAGATATTACTTTTGAAAATCTACTTGTATCCTAATGCAGATCTGGGTGGAATGGTACTGTAGAAAGACAATTTTTCAAAAAGATTTTCAACAAACATTACATAATGATGCCTTCAAAAAGATAAAAAAGATTGTTTCTAGTCATTTAAGATATAGGTTAAAATAGAGGTCTTCAACAGAGTTTTCTGAGATGACAAAAATAAAATAACAAGAATGTCAAGAAGCGGAAGCAGAGGAGAATATATGAATCAATCTTAACATGTTACAGCTATTTTCAGATAAGTAACAATGCTGGCATGTTACTTGTCCTATCCCTTAAGATACCATTTGATTGGTCAAAATTGTCTGGTCATAGATTGTAAGAGCCACCCACGGGTCTTATGGTATTGGATCTTCAAATATGGTTTTAGGAGGTTTATATGGTTTTTAGGAGTCAAAGTCCTTAGTTTCTGCACACCGGAGTAATAGTTCTTCTGGAATTAGGGGTTTTCGTAAAGATTATATATAAAGATATGTGGTGCTTTTAATTCAATAGACAACATCATATAGAGAATTTATAAAACCTATATGTTTTATGGGATTTTGTAGTGCAATTCTAGAGTAAATGTGATGATGCATTTGGAAATCTAGGTTCGAGGCCTAGAGTTTTTTTCTTCTTCTCTTGCAATTTTAAGCCTTTCAAAGCTTAATTCAGATCTGTCCAACCTTTGTTTCACTCATTAAACCCCTCTAGGCAAGCCTAACCTGTGCACCAAAAAATCATGCAAATCAAGATAAACCAAAATAAACACAATTACTATTCTCATGCTATTGTTCACAGACCTTGAACAGCACCAAAACTCATACCACTCGTAATTACCGCTTCCAATCCAAACCAAGACGGTTAGATTTTTAGCATGCTTAAGCTAGCTTATAGTTTATGTTTAGTCAAGCCAAGCTTGAGCATCTAGCTAGTTTGGCTCATTTCACACCCCCGCAAACAAACAGTTAGAATGGTAAGTATTATATATTGGTAATGCCAAAAAAATAATATAAAAGCTTTGTAAAAGTTCACATGAACTTTAAAACTATTCGGTGTGGGTGACACGATATTCAGAAACCAATCACTCAGGCAAAAAGCAATTACAATTCAATAGGCCACCTTTCCCTAGGGAAAAATTACCCACAAAATTTGCTAGCCCAGCAACACTGAAAATGAAATCAAAATAACCATGCACTTAACAAATGCTGATGAGAGTGCCAATGTGCAGCAGACATGTAAATTGAATTAGAATGCCAATTTACCAGTTAAAAACAGAATAATTGAGTTTATGTCAAGCAAACAACTTTCTTCCCCCCTCATTTCATATTAAGCGAACGGTGAAAGTTCCATTTGCTTAAACATGTATTTCATTAGTAAGAATGATAACTCTCTACCCAGAAAAAATAAAATAAAATAAATAAAGAATGACAATTCTCTAATGGAAGTTCAAACAGAGCTATAGCAGGAAAATAAAAGGAATCCCCCCACCCACACATTTTTACCCAATAAAACCCCTAAACAACCCTACACTTTTGCGCATCTTTCCGCTACAAATAAAATCGGCACTAAAATCATATATAAATTTGAGGCTCACTACTAGTATGAGAGCGTGTATTGCACTCATCCTACATCATTTTTTTATGCAAACCATAAAAGGAAGTAAATTCAAGGAAGCAACCTATTGACACCACCCCCCCCCCCCCCCCCCCCCCCCAAATAAATAAATAAATAAATAAGGGACACATTCATAGCCATCGGAATAAATTTCAAAGAAATTTTACAGAGGTCTAGTGGAGCCATGAGAACAAATTCACAAACCATATACCTCAACAGCATCAGGGCCAGGGTGCCCTGATCCACCGGTCACCCGTCTTCCAACATAAACTTGCCCAAAGCCCCCTTTGCCCAGCTTTCTATCTAACTTGTAAAGAGGGGAACTGCCAAGTTGTACCTGAATGAAATTGAAACAATCAAAACAAAATAAGATAGTGAACCCTCTAAAATTTGATTACCAAAGAGCAACAGAAGTTGATGAAAACTAGTAAGTGACTGAACCCACTGGTTTAATCAGTTTTCTAATCTTGTCTAAGTCATTTTTCAAAGAAGAAAAAATCATAATTAGTTAGATCTGTCATTGATGCAACCTAACCTCATGAGAATTTTATTGAAGAAACAGCAGGCAAATAGATATGCTGATCTCTTTCCATATAATATGAGGGAGAGAAGAAAGAGAGAAAATAATCTTGAGGGCATACTTGGGAGTGTTGAGAATCCTCAAAACAAATAAGAAATCCCATACTTTATATGATATCAGATTCCAAATAAATAGATACGCTGCTGCTGCTCCGACGCCGCTCGCCGTCGATCGAGAGAGAGAGAGGGGTAAGAAGAGATTAGGGGATTTTTGGGTTTGACATTGGGGATTTTTTGTTTTGGGGGAGGTGGGTGGGTGGGAGCGGGAATGGGAATGGGAATGGGAATGGGAATGGGAAAAAGAAAGGGAGGGGGGGGGGGGGGGGGGGGAAGGGAGCGAGAATGAGAAAAAAAAAAAGGGGCGGGAGTAAAAAATAAAAAAATAATTTTTTGATTTTTTTTTTTTTAGTCACAAATGAAATTTAAATAACAAAAATAACACTGTTTAACTTCTTCTTCTTTTTTTTTCTTTTTTTTTTTTTACGACCGGGGTTGCCGTCGTCAAAAAATTTTATTTTTTGTTAAAATATATATATTTTTTTGTAGTTAATGACTTTTTTTTAAAAAATTCTTCTTCTTTTTTTAGTTACTAAGATTAAAAATTTATTTGTTTCATTTTTATTTTAATGAAAAAAAATATTATTATTTTTTATTTGGTAGAAGTAGGGGTAATATTTTAATGAAAAATATTTTTCATTAAAATAAAAGTTAATTTTCTGTAGTCAATGAAAAATATTTTTCTGCGACTTTTTTTTTTTTGTTACTAAAAATCATGAACTAATTTTTTTGTGGTAGAGGAAAGGGAGCGGCAATAGTGGTGAAGGTAGTGGATAAGAGATGATGGTGATGGTGAAAGAGATTAGTGGTGAAGTTATGGTAGTGGTAGTGTAAACGGAGTGGCAAGGGTGAAGAAGATGTAATGGTAGTAGTAGTGGTAGTGGTGGTAATGGAATGGTGGCAATGGTAGTAGTAATGGTAGTCGTAGAGGTAAAGTGGCGACAGTGAAAGTAGTGGTGGTGATAGAATGGCATTTGCAGTAATGGTGAAGGTGGTAGAGGAGAAGGGTGGTGAGAGAGAGAGAAATGAGTGAGAGACAGATAGAGGGGAGAGAGAGAGAGACAAAGTGGTTACTAAAAGTGTATTTTCTTGTAGTGGATCGATAAATCGAGAGGGAGCTCAGTAAATAGAGAAGACGTGAGTAAGAGAGTGAGCAACGCAAACACAGTGGGAGAGAGAGGGAGAGAAAAAAAGAGAAAGAAATAGAGAGTGGTAGACAGAAAAGAGACATATAGAGAAGAGAGATAGAAGAGAAAGACAGAGAGAGATAGAGAGAAGAGAGATAAGCGAGAGAGATAGAGAAAGATGAGAGATGAGAGAGATAGAGAGAAGAGAGACGAGCGAAAGAGGCAGAGAGAGAAAAGAGATGAGAGAAGAGAGATGAACGAAAGAGACAGAGAGAGAAAAGAGATGAGAGAAGAGATAGATGAGTGATGAGCGAGAGAGATAAAGAGAAGAGTGAGAGAAGAGAGATAGAGAGAGAATAGAGATGAGAGAGATAAAGAGAAGAAAGATGGACGAGAGACACAGAGAGAATGAGAGAAAAACAAACAGACAGAGAAGAGTGATGAGTGAGAGAGAGAAAGAGAACAGAGACAGAGACATAGAGAGAAAGAAAGAGATAAGAGAAACAGAGACACATAGAGAAAGAGAGAGACAGACAGACAGAGAAGAGTTATGAATAAGAGAGAGAAAGAGAAGAGAGACAGAGATAGAGACAGAGAGATAGAAAGATGAAAAAAATGGGTGAAAAGAGAAATGTTCAATAGAGTAAGATGACGTCGTTTTTATTTTTTTATTTATTTTTTGTAACAGAAAAATACCGTTGCATTTATTTAAACCATTTTATGACTATATATATATGAAGCCGTCTCAAAGCCACAATATATATATATATATATATTTTTTTAAACTTTTTTTTTTTTTGCAACAATACGTATTACAATCGCAAAAAACTCTTCCTTTTTCTTTTTTTTTTGCGACTGCAGCTAGTACCGTCGCAAATACGATTTTTTTTTTTTGCGACAGCAATTTCTGCCGTCGTAAATACTCTGTTTTTTGCGACGGCAAGTTATGCCGTCTCAAAAAGTCACATTTTTTGCGACGGCAAGTTGTGCCGTCGCAAAAAGTCATTTTTTTAGACGGCAAATGTGCCGTCGCAAAAAGTTCCGTCTCATAAGACCACTTTTCTTGTAGTGGTTATTGCTTACAACACTTGAAAAAACAACTTAAGAGACCGAATGAAGGGAATTGATAATGGATTTAGGGAGCACCTCGTTAGTAGTTTGGGTGACTGTACT
>CM069906.1:18851439-19108521 GCA_036172215.1 Camellia granthamiana | reverse complement strand
ATTCTTTTCCGAGAAGTCCTCCATTACTATAAATTAAACCTAATGCAGCTTGCCATTAACTCTTACCGAGTTATCAATGGTATAATTGCCTTAGCCAAAAAAGAGAACGCTAGGGTTACTTTTGTTGACATCCAATATTGTTACACCATGTGCGGCTTGAAGTCGGAAAAGGGTTATGTCTATTACCTTAAGCCGAGATCTGTGGAATACAAACTTGTTGCCGACCTCCCTGATTCCAACAAGGGTGCTGGGGATGATTACTTCATCGTCTCGGGCAACTGGGAGTTTCAACCAAATGATAACCTTCACCTCTATCCCCTAAGCCGAACAGTTTTCAGAGAGGGAGATGGTAAGAGCCAAGTGCCACATTTATTTGCTTTCTAGTTTTTTCTTACTTTGATATCTCTGTATGTTCTAACCTCTGTTTACTTTTACTTTGCAGTTCTTTCTCAGCCCCCAAAGGACTTCCGCAAAAACTTTTTCCCCAGTAAGGATTTCAAGAAGCTACTGGACCTACCTATTAATCAACGCAAGGCTCCTCTGCTTCTGAATTTCATCCCGACCTACAGATCGACTTTGCCCGATGTTCCCAGAAAGAGCGAGAGCAAGTCCCCTCCATTAGCTACAACTCCACAAGCTGAATTGTCAAGGCCTGACTAAGGATCAACATCCGATCCAGCAGAACAACCATCTACCTCGGCTCCACAACTAATCCCGCATTCCCAACGCAAATGCCGACGTTGAACCGTTGCCGCCGCTGAGATGGGTCGTAAGAAGGCTGTAGCAGATGACCTTCTAGCCAACATCCCCACCACTGTCACCGCACAACCATCTCAGCCAAAGCCAAAGCCTAAAAGGTTGAAGAAAGCCCAACCTAAGGCAACGGTGACTCAGATCGACTCTGAGGACACCTTACCGATCTCAAAATTAGCTGAGGACGAGAAGAGCTCTTCTGCTGCTGAGAAGAGGGCCGCTGAGGCCGCGCCCTCCGAATCAACTAGGTCAAAGAAACCAAGGTCCGAGTTAGCAACAACCTTGGGCTCTCTAAAGTCTGATTCCCCTTGGGCTCCTCCAATTACGATTGAGGACAAGCCGGTCAGGGCTGCGCGACAGCGCCAATGACATTGAAGTCGGCATTGCCCACTCAACCGCCTTGCTCCTTCCCAACGATCTCAATCGCAATGCCGAGATGAGCGAGTACGAAAATTTCGCTCTAATGTTGCAGCATTCTGTACAAGTAAGCCCTTAACACTTGGTACTTTACATTCTCTATTTCTCTTACTTAGAAAATTTTGCTAACTTTTGTTCTATCCATTTCTTCTAGGCGATCCAGCATGACCACTCCTTCGCAATGCAAGCCTTTAACATTAAGAAGGAATTGGCAAATAAAACCAAGGAGGTTGTTAGCTTGCAGAGGGCCATTAACAAGGCTGAAGGCAAAATGAAGGCCTTGATAGATCAGGCCGAGGCAGCCAAGAAAGCTCATGACGAGGCCGAGGAAAAGACAGATGCTGCGGAGGCCATTGCCAAGGTCCTTGAGGCAGAAAAGAAAGAGGCCCAAATAAAAACTGCTGAAGCCCAGACCGAGCTCCGGGCTGTCCTGGCCACAAAAGAAGCTGAGATCAAGGCGGCTGATAAGAAAGCGTACACCGAGGGGACAGCCGACGTCAAGGAAGATTACAAGAGACAAGTGAAGCAGGCATGTAACAAGGGTTTCACCCTTAGTTGGATGGCTACTCTGAAGAAGTTGGCTGTCCCTAAGGACTCTCCCCTCAAAAATGCCAGCAACCTCATACTGCCATTCCCTCCTACTCCAAGCCAATCCGAGGACGAGGTTGAGTCCGAGGAGGAAGCTGAGGCCGAGAAGAAAAAAGAAGCTGCTAGGGCTAAGTCCCCTACTCTGAATGAGCAAGTCATCGACTTGTCTCAGGATGAGGAGGGTGAGGTCTCCAAAGATGCTACCCCTAAGAAGACAACATCTGACGCGCCTATCGTCGAAAAGAGCATCGACTAGACTCTTCAAGAGATCGATGCCAAGCTCGCGGCTGAGAAGGCTTTGAGAAGTCTTCCCAACTGTTTTCTGGGGCCGAGATACAACCCGCCGCTGATGCCGAGTAGTTTATTTTGACGCTTTTCTCTACTTTCTGTACCTTGTACTTTTTGCTTACTTCTGAAACAATGTAAGCTTTAATTTGGCCGACGTGCCACTTTTGTAGTCTGAACAATTACTCTTCAATGTCAGGCCAAAGTGCCTTCTTTCCTTATCTGAATGCAGCTTTAAATTTCTTCTTTCAATGTGATTGCATGTTTGTCTTCTTTTTATTCTTGTATGATTCTATACTTAGAATAATTTACATGTCTTTAACGTACACCTTAACTGTGTAATCTTCTCGGTGTGGAATACTTCGACTATACCCACTAACAGTTTATCTCAGCTTTGACCTAACACTTGAAAATATTCATAATATTTTCACAAGTGTTATTTACAACTTGCCACTTCACTCTTTACTTATCAGGACCTCTATCTTCTATTATTTCAATATAACCCTGGGTTAATTTCAACTAGTAAACTTTTTTTAGAATTTCAACAAGTGTTAAACCAACTTCCTTTAACATAACCTTGACTTAACTTCAACTTGTAAATTTTTCTTAAAATTTCAACAAGTGTTAAACCAACTTCCTTGTAAATTCCAACTCCCAAGCATCATTCTCCAGCCTTTTGCCCCTTAATGTGAACTTAAGTTCCACTTGGGTTTTTATTAAGCATGTGGCTTTGACCTTGTCGCCGAGGTCAGGTTCAAACAAAGACTGGCCGAGGTTACCAACCTTGGTCTCTTTGTTAATGCACTTAGCTCCAATCTGTGTCTGATTTTGCCGATATGACAAGTCCAAGTTAATCCAACTTAGTTCAACTCTATTTTATGCAAGTATAATTCTACTCTGCCATATAATAAGTCTAAGTTATTCGTCATGTTTCGCTTAGAAACATCGTCAACTTAGTTCAACTCTATTATATGCAAGTATAATTCAACTCTATCATATAATAAGTCTAAGTTATTCGTCATGTTTCGCTTAGAAATATCGCCAACTTAGTTCAACTCTATTATATGTAAGTATAATTCAACTCTGTCATATAATAAGTCTAAGTTATTCGTCATGTTTCAATCAGAAACATCGTCAAGTATCTGGTCAGTTATACTACACAAGTTTTGAAAATCAAGTTAAAACTTTATTATTACTTCGGCTAATAACAAAAAACAAGAAAATCTAATGATAGAAAAACTTCAAATTGCAAGTATTCCAGGGTCTTGGCAACTCTTTGCCTTCACTGTGTTCATGCCGATATGCCCCATTGCCCAAGACCGAGATGATTCTATAGGGTCCCTCCCAATTCGGGCCAAGCTTTCCCTCTTTGGGATCCTTCTTTTTGTTGACGACCTTTCTCAAGACGAGGTCACCAACTTGAAACTCTCGTGGGTTGACCTCCCTATTATAAGCCATGGCAAGCTGCTGTTGGTATGGCCCCAGCTGAATTGCTGCTTTCTCCCTTCTTTCTTCTAGCAGATCTAGATCTCGGGCCAGGAATGCCTCATTGGTCCCATTTTCTACTCCCTGGGTTCTGATCCCTGGGATGCCGACCTCCAATGGGATATCTGCTTCAGTGCCATAAGCCATGGCAAATAGGGACTCCCCAATTGATCTTCTCGGCGTAGTCCGATATGCCCAAAGTACATTGGGCAGCTCTTCCACCCACTTTCCCTCTGCTGCTTCCAGCCTTTTCTTGATCCCATCCAAGATAACCTTATTGGAGGCTTCCGCTTGACTATTACTCTGAGGAAAGCTTGAGGTAGAGTAATAATTCTTGATTTTGTACTTTGCACAGAAGCTCTTAATTAGTTTACTGTCAAACTGTGTACCATTGTCTGCTATTATTGCCCTTGGGATCCCAAACCTGGTAATGATGTTCTTCCATATGAAGTTTTTCACATCAACGTCCCGAATTTTTGTAAGGGGTTCAGCTTTTACCCACTTGGTGAAGCAATCTGTTGCCACCAGCAGGTACTCTTTTGTCCAGTTGCTTGAGGCAATTGTCCAACAAGATCCATGCCCTATTGGGCAAATGGCCAAGGGCTGGACACTGGGTTCAAGTCTGCTGCTGGTTAATGTATCAAAGGTGCAAACCTTTGGCACTTCTCACACTTCTTGACATAGGTTTAGCGTCTTTCTGCATGTAGGGCCACTAGTACCCCTGAGTCATGACCCTATGAGCAAGTGACCTGCCCCCAGCGTGGCTTCCACATACTCCTTCATATATCTCATATAGAAAGTCTTCAACCTGTGCAAGATGCACACACCTCAGAAGGGGTCCAGTAAAAGATCTTCTGTAGAGATGTCCTTCTACTATCAAACTGAACCTTGCCGACTTCAGTCTGATCTTGTGCGCCTCTCTTTATGATCCTCTAGTAGTTTTTCATCTCTAAGGAATACTATTATTGCATCCATCCAACTTGGTCCCATCTCCACACACATTGCTTCACGCTCTGTGTTCAATGGTTCTATGCTTGGACCTGACAAGTAGTCAACTATTATCGTCCTTGCCTCTCCAGATTTCATTGCACTAGCCAGGTTGGCCAGAGTATCGGCATGGCTGTTGTCATCTCGGCTAACCTGTTGTAAATGGTAATTTTGGAATAAGGCTACCAGTCTGCTCACCTCTTTTACATAGGCCGACATCCTTTTATCTCGGGCTGCGTATTCACATGTTGCCTGGTTGACGATAAGCTGGGAGTCACAGAAGACTATTACCTCGTCAGCTTCTATTGCTACTGCCAGTTTTAATCCAGCGATTAGTGCTTCATACTCTGCTTCATTGTTTGAGACCTTAAATCCCAAACGAATGCATTGTTCCAGTATCTTCCAATCTGGAGATACTAGCACTACTCCTGCCCCCACTCCTTGTCGGTTTGAATCCTATCAACAAACAGCCGGAATAAGTCGCCGATGTAAATACTGCAAGGCTTGAGTTTCTCTTCCTTCCTTTGTTCTGCTATCCCCCGCTGGGTTTTTCCTTGCTCACTTAGACTTCGTATACCTTGGCTTAATGGAGCCCGATGTATGACGGTGTCTGGTGTAAATTCGGCCACGAAGTCAGCTAAGACTTGGCCTTTGATTGCTGTCCTGGGTCTGAATTCCAGGTCATATTGGCCCAAAGCCACTGCTCATCTGGCTATTCTGCTTGTTAGATCTCCCTGCTGCAATAGGGACCTCAAAGGATGTTCAGTTAACACCACAATTTTGTGGGCTTGAAAGTAATGATTTAGTTTCTTGGAAGCCATTACTAAAGCCAATGTTAACTTCTCCAATGGAAGGTATCTGGTCTCAGCATCCGCTAGGGTTTTGCTTATGTAATAAACTGTTCTTTGCTCTCCTTTTTCTTCTCTGACTACTACTGTACTCATTGCATGCTCTGAAACTACCAAGTATAAGAACAGCTCCTCTCCAGGTACTGGATTTGAGAGAACTGGAGCTGTGGTCAAATACTTTTTCAAGTCGGCCAAGGCGACTTCGCAATCTTTGGTCCATAAGAAGTCTGTGGCTTTCTTCACTAAGTTGAAGAAAGGCTTACATTTATCAGAGCTTCTGCTTATGAATCTATTCAGGGCTGCAGCCCTTCCAGTTAACATCTGCACTTGTTTTGCCGATGTTGGGCTCTTCAGTTCTAAGATGGCTTTGATCTGATCCGGGCTTGCCTCAATGCCCCATTCTGGTTACCAAGTATCCCAAGAACTTACCAGACCCAACTCCAAATGCGCACTTCGATGCATTGAGTCGGAGCCGATATGTTTTAAGGATGTCAAAAACTGCTTTTATGTCTTCCAGATGATCTTTAGGTTCGTTGGTCTTCACGACCATGTCATCTATGTATACCTCCACTATTCTGCCAATTAGATGCCTGAACATCTTAGTCACTAATCTTTGGTAAGTTGTTCCTGCATTTTCCAACCCAAAAGGCATTACTCTGTAGCAATATAGCCTTTTTGGGGTGATAAATGCAGTCTTTTCCTCATTTGGAGGGTACATGGCTATCTGATGGTACCCCCTTTAGGCATCCAGGAAGCTCATCCTTCCATTCCCTGAAATGGCATCCACCAATTGGTTAATTTTGGGTAATGGAAAACTGTCTTTAGGGCAAGCCTTGTTTAGGCTGGTGAAGTCCACATAGACCCTTCACTTCCTATTCTTTTTCTTCACGACGACCGTGTTTGATAGCCATGTTGGGTAGTTTACCTCTCGAATGGCTCTAGCCTCCAAAAGTTTACCCACTTCCTCTTCTACTGCCTCAACATGCATCAACGCCGGACTCCTTACTTGCTGGATTACAGGTTTGGCCGACCTGTCCACATTTAGTCTATGGCAAGTGACCTCGGGGTCAATGCCAGGCATCTCGTATGGTGTCCAGGCAAACACTTCAATGTTTGCTCTCAGGAATGTCTCTAGCTCTTTTTCTTCTTCCTCGGCCAAGCCCGAGCCGAGAAGGAAGAAGCGTTCTTCATCTCCTTGTTGGACAAGGATTTTCTTCAGGGCTTCTTCACTCTTCTCGGCTGGCTCTTTACCGACGTCCTCCAGGGCTTCCACGTCTTCGTCCTCGATCTCTGCTGTTTCTGCTTCTCATATGTTGCAGGTAGATTTCATTGCTGCCATGGAGCAATTCTTTGCCTGCACTTGATCCCCTCTGACCTCCTCTATTCTATGCCTTGTTGGGAATCGCAACAGCTGGTGTAATGTTGAGGGAATAACCCTCATTGCATGCAGCCATGGCCTTCCCAATATAGCATTGTAAGGGAAATGAGTGTCAATTATTGTGAACTCTGTTTTTATCTTCTTGGTGCCAGCCTACACCTCCAAACTTACCGCTCCCAGGGGCCACGTTGGCGTGCCGTTGAACCCAACCATTGGGCCATTAGACTGCTTCAGATCATCTTGATGAAGGCCAAGCTTCTTGTAACATTTGACATATATGATGTCACAAGAGCTGCCCTGGTTGATCAGAATTCGTTTTACTTGGCACTCTCCAATCTGGAGGGATACCACCAAGGCATCGTTGTGTGGATGTTACACCATCTCCAGGTCATCTTCAGTAAAGGACACCACTAGTTCGTGGCACTCATCTGCCCTAGGTCTTTTCTGCCTGACTTGATACACATGTTGCAGGTGTTTTACCTTCTGAGTCTCCCCACGTATTTTGTTCTTATTGACCTTCGAGTGAATCACATTGATCACTCGAGGTCCGCCTGCCTGCGGTTGTAGTGCTGGGGGTGGCGGTGCTGCCGGTGCCTGGGGCAGTCTTGCCTACTCTTCCCTTGTCCTGGCTTCGTCTACTAGGTCCCTTAAATGGCCATGTCTTACCAGGTCTTCCAGATGTGCCTTCAGGGCTCTGCACCCCTAAGTCAAATGTCCAGCTTCATTGTGGTAAGCACAGTGTTTTCCAAGGCTTCTTTCTATAAATTCGCCTGATACCCTTGTTGGTGCTCTGTAATAGAGCTGATTTCGGATTTTCTCCAATGCTTTGTAAATCGGGATTCGGAATACGGTTGTGACTGCTGTGTAGCCCTTAATCCTGTCTCTTGCTTATTGTATTCACCATCACCTCGGCCTCGCTTCGGCGAGCTGCTTTTCTTCTCTTGTTTTGACGCCTTTGTCCCCGGCGTGTCCTCCTCGGCCTTGGCATATTTTTCTATTTTGCCCATAAGCTCCTCCATACTTTTCGGCGATGTCTTTGCCAGTGATTTTCAAAGCAGACAGTCATCTTTCAGGTCGTTCTTAAACGACACAACCGCCATCTCTTGGTTGCATCCTGGTACCTTTTGGCATAGGCCCTAAGGCTTTCGTCCTCGCCGATTTTCAGGGCCATTAGGGCGTCCACCCTCAATGGCTGTAGTTTGTTTGTCACGAACCTGGCCACAAACATCTCGGTCAGGCCTTCCCAGGTTTTCACAGTTCCTTTTGGCAACTTGTGAAACCAGTCCGATGCAATTTCCCCGAAGGATGAGGAGAACACCTTGCAAAGCAACGGCTCGTTCCCAGTGTACAATGCCATCGAGTTTAGGTACAAACCAACGTGAAAGTTGGGGTTCGACTTACCGTCGTATATCTAGAATCTCGGCATGTTAAACCGCTTCGGGGCTTCGAATTTGTCCAATTCTACTGAGAACGGCGTTCTCGGCTTGACCGGGGAAGTTACCTCGGTATCTTGTTGCTTCCTCTGGAGGTAATCCCTCAGATCCTCCATGGTCCGTCTAGGAGCTCAGCTATCGACGAATTTCAGCCTTTTTGGTGGGCTATTCCCAGTATCATTATGAGTCCTCTTGGACCTTTCTCTATTAGTTGCGTCGAAACACAGCTCCTGCCCTTGAACATGCCGATGTTCTTTGGGGTCAGCTTCCTTGGTACGATGCGTCCTCCGAGAATCTCCCCTTCTTAACTCTCCTCGCCCGAACTCCCTTGAAGGCCGGTGAGAGTGTTTCTCGGTCCTGGTGTGCTGGGGGACTATAGGGACTGTTTTCTGCCCATCTTTTCGGGCATCTTTCTTGGCCGCTGGAATCGACGTATCTTGTAACGGGAATGGTGGCTGTATGACATTGTTCTGCATCATGAAGTTGACAACCGTTTGCAGGTACGCCAATTTGTTTGCCATTCCCTTAATCTTATTGTCCCTCTGTAGGCATTTTTCTTTCCATATCTGGAGGTCGTCCTCGTTATAATACCCGCTTCGATCTGATTTCTTTGGTACGTCGCCTTCCTGGCCGACGTTCTTTTCTCCGTGATTCTTATCACGAGTCTCTTTGTTGCAGTTGTCTTCTTCGACGTCAAGGTCAATATGTTTCCCACTCCCAGTAGGAATGTCGTCCCCAACCTTCTCTTTCTGTCCGTTGTTGGCCATCTACTCTCCTTTCTTTCCCACAGACAGCGCCAAATTGTGTGAGTCGCTTTCTGACCACACTGCCAAACTAGTACTTAGTTGGAGAACACAGGTATAATAGATTAAGCCCGAACGACTTGTCACAGAAAGAAGAGATTCCGGCGGTGGTTCGTCCACCCGGGGGCACTCCGACCATCAAGTCAGTTATCTCTCAAAGATAGCAAAAGTGCTTAACTCACTGTTTAGAATACAAAAAGCGTACCTTAGACTCACGAAGGTGCCTTTTTTTTATAGCCAACACTGACCTAATCCTAATAGAAACCTAACTCCAATGGATTCTAGTTCAATGCTAATCCTGGACTCCTAGTTAGATTGAGATAAATTCTCTAAGAGTCTTATCTTCATCCAAACTGAAGTCCTCTCCCAATCTAGGACTCTTGTCCCTTATCCGCTTATTCCGAATTCCGGTATATTCGCAGATAACCTCGGCCTAGCCGAGATTACCTCGGCATCATGACCAGGACATATGGCACCTCAGCTGACACTTCGGTACCACCTCGGCCACGTGTTGTCATTCAAAAATTATGTCCCCACATTTAGAATTACTATCTTTAAATTTCTCTCCTATACAAAGGAGTTTTATAAACATAATATTAAATATATGCATAATATAATATTATATTTTTCTTTCTTTTAGATATTGTAACAATCTGGGGAAAAAAATGGAGCAAGAAAAAGTTGGAGAGTGAAAGTTCAAAACGAAATTGTTCAATCATTTGTCAATAAGTATGGATAAGTAGGCGGAAGATGTAGATAGATAGATATTAAAGCCTTGTTTGGCATAACTTATTTTAATCCATCTTTTTATCTTTTTTGGATCACATCAATCAACATTTTCTTTCTACTTTTCTACACATCTTTTTATAAAAAGTCAAAAAGTACACTTATTTAGGACATCCTAAACCACCCCTAAAAATTCCCCCCTCCCAAAAACATATATTCAAGGACAAATTATAAAAATGGTGCATATAGTTTACACGTATTTTTATTTTAGTACCTATATTTTTAAATGTATTAATATTACCCTTGTAGTTTGGTTTTTGACTCGAAATATTAATGGTGGTTAGACATTTGGACGGAAAATCGATGCGTGCAAGGCACGCAGGGGCCAATTTTGACTTTCTTGAACAATTTTGACTTTCTTGAGTATTTTTGGATCAATTCAATTTGTTGAATAGATGTTTTATTTAATTTCATTATTTAATTATTATTATTTTTTAAAATAAATTTATTTAAAATTTTAATTAAAAAAATAACATATATTTTTATTGATATTTTATTTATTTAATTTTTAAAAATAAATTTATTTAATTTTGTAAAAAATAAAATAAAATAAATTTTTATTTAATCTAACTAAAAATAATTAAAATATTAAAGATATGTTTAATATTACTATTACTTAGTAACCAATTGACAAATGGCAAAATAGTCTTTTGCACATTTATTCTTATTCAATTCGTCCAACCAAACATTAGATTCACTGAAAATAGTTTTTTCCAGACATTTAATCCCATGAGAAAACAAACATGGGAGACGCATCCAATCCAACCAAATAGTCCGGGGGATTTACAGTTTCAGGATTCAAATTCGATGGATTCTAATCCCTCATTTTCTAATTGTTTATTAAGTAATAGCATGGTGGTAAAATAGACGTTTTACACATTAGTCCCATGGAATACGAATCTCATGAAAATAATCCCCCCCCTTCCGGATTGCTTAGTTCCTCGTATGAGGGATATGGAGTCCGGCTGGACTCCATGTCAGCGAACTAAATTATTAATAAAAAATAATTTATTATTAAAATAGACATTTATAAATATATTAATAAAAAATATAGACATTTATAAATTATTTTTTTAGTGTTGTTAATTTAAAATTATATATTAATAAAAAATATAAATGGTAAATGATAAATTATAAATTTAATTTAATTTAATTAAAAATTATGGCCTCATAAATTAAAATTAAATTTATAACTTACAATTTATAATTTATATGAGGGACTCCATATCCCTCATATAAGGGACTAAACAATCCTAGGGGGGGTGAGATTATTTCCATGGGATTCGTATCCCATGAGACTAATGTGTGAAATGTCTATTTTACTGTCATGCTATTACTTAGTAAATAATTAGAAAAGAGTTAATTATCAAAAAGTCCTGTCTGCATATTTGTTGGTTGCTTAGATCCTGTCAAAAAGTTTTTGAACCAATAAGTCCCATTTATAGATAAAAAGACGTTTTGCCCACAGACACTCTCTCTCAATTGTCCATCACTTATCCACTCACCTCAACCCATCATTGGAGTTGCCGCACTTTGTCAATTATCTGGGACCCACCATCTTCTACACATACTACATACTATTACATTCCCTTTCAATTTCTCACTTTCATTTCAACAATAAACACAAACATCTCTCTCTCTCTCTCTCTCACACACACACACAACACACATTTCTCTCTCTAAAAAGATGGAGGACAGTTCGTCGAGGCAGGGCATCGTGACGTGTGCTTTGTGGATTCGGCGGCCGGAAAACGCCCAAAATTTGAGTTGCAATTTGAGGTTTGGATTTATTAATTTCGGTTGATTTAAGGTAGAGATATATATATATATATGTGGCCTCAAAATTTGGTAAAGGCCTATTTTGAAGAAAAAAAAGTCAGTTTATTTGTTTGTTGATTTATTTGAATCATCAGTGTGTTTAGTTTTATAATTTCAAAAGTGAGAATATTATCAGTTTAAAATTGAAAAAAATGATAATATTTTCAGTTTTAACACAAAAAAATTAAAAAATTTCTCAATTTTACTAGATATTTTTGAGAAATTTCTCAATTTTTTTCATGATTAAAATTGAGAATGTTTTTAATTTCAAAACAGAGAATAATTTCAGTTTATAATTATCAAAACTAATAAATTTCTCAAATTTTTTTTTTCCTGAAAATGTTGTTAGTCTTAAGAAATTTTTCAATTTTTTTCATTATTAAAAATAATAATATTATAAACTGAGAATGTTCAAATTGAAATCAAGAGAAGATGAGAGAGAAAGCTAGAGATCGAAGCATATCGAGATGGATTGAAGTAGATCGAAACTCTGCTACGTTGTTTGATGGTACCTTCATCGATTTTTAAGCGTGAGTGAGAGTAGAGTATGTGTTACACCATATCGATGCATACTTTTGACTCCCAACGTCACCATCGAAGTATATCGGGATGGATCGAAGTAAATCGAAGCTCTGCTACGTCGTTTTGACATATCTGGATCTTCTATTGTTGGCAATTTCAGCATTGCTATGAGGTTGAGGTTGAGGTTGAGGTTGAATGAAATTGTGAATTTGCGATTTTTGTTTTTTGTTTTGTGTTTTGATTTGGTAAGGGTAGTTTCGTCATTTCAATGGATTATGAGACTTACTAGTTAAAAGTTTTTGAACTAGGACTTAATTGACCATTATTTGCTAAAACGGGACTTACCTATAAATCACCCATTAGAAAATGGGGGATTAGAATCCATCGGACTTGAATCCTAAAACTGTGAATCCCCCAGACTATTTGGTTGGATTGGATGTGTATCCCGTGTTTGTTTTCTCTTGGAATTAGATGTCTGGAAAAGACTATTTTTAGTGAATCTAATGTTTGGTCGGACGAACTGGATAAGGATAAATGTGCAAAAGACTATTTTACCATTTTTTAATTATTTTTAGTTAGATTAAATAATATTTTATTTTATTTTATTTTTTACACAATTAAATAAATTTATTTTTAAAAATTAAATAAATAAAATATCAATAGAAATATATGTTTTTTTAATTAAAATTTTAAATAAATTTATTTTTTTTAAAAATAATAATTAAATAATGAAATTAAATAAAACATCTATTAGACAAATTGAATTGATCCAAAAATGCTCAAAAAAGTCAAAATTGTTCGAGAAAGTCAAAATTGGCCCGTGCGTGCCTTGCACGTGTCATTTTCCGTCCAAATGTCTAACCACCATTAATTATTGGACCATTTCGAGCCAAAAACCAAACTGCATGGGCAAAATTGATACATTTAGAAGTGCAGGGATCAAAATGAAAACACGGGTAAACTATAGGAACCATTTCTGTAATTTGCCTTATATTCAATAATTTTTCTCAACTTAAATGCTTTCATCTGTTTGGTTTTAATTTTCAGAATTTTTTTTTTTAAAATTTACTTTTTTATTTTTCGTATTTTTTTTATTTTTACTAATTTTTTTAATATTTAAAAAAAATTAATTTTTAGATGGGCAAATTATATTAACGGTCCCTATAATTTGGGAGTTGTGTTACTTTGATCCCTGACTTTTCAATTGTGACACATTAGACCTTGAATTTTGAATCTTGTTCTAAATAAGGGCAATTGAAGATACCATTGCTTAATTTCAAGAGGAAAATCGTCAATTTGATAAAATATAAACTAATTTAATAAAAGATATGTCAGAAAATATTTTTGAATTTTTAAAAATTATTTCTACCCACTAAAGATATAATTATGTAAAATTAATATATCTTTTAGATATTTTTTCTTTTATTATGTGTTTGGATGATGATCATGTAATGGGTGATTATTTTATTTTCATTAAATTAGTTTCTATTTTTTCTAAAGTCAAATATTGCGACAACTTTAATATCATTATTAAACTAATCCATTAAATCAAAAAATAAAACTAAAAATATTTTATATATTTTCTTTTGGCATTGGCTAATACAGTCAATTTTTTTGTGTTGAGACTTTTTTAGCATGATTTTTTTAGCCTCGTTTATTTTGGATTTTTTTGGCTTTTTTGACTTTTGTGAGAGTAAAAATGTAATGATTATGGATTGAATCTGATATTTTGTCTTATTAGCCTATTTTGTTATTTGTGCTTTTTTAGATCCAAAATGATAGCCAAACCAGGGCTAAATATATCGATTACACATTAAAATTCTAACAACCACTCATTACATGATCATCATCCAAACATATAATAAAAATTAATTTGGTAAATAAATAAATAACTAAATAAATTTCTAAAAGATTTATCAATTTTACATAATTTTATCTTTGGTGGATAGAAACAATTTTTAAAAATTAAAAAATATTTTTTTTGATATTTATTTTTGTCAAATTAGTTTATATTTTATCAAATTGACAATTTTGCCCTTAAAATTAAGCAATATTATCTTCAATTGTCCTTATTTGGAATAAGATTTAAAATTTAGGGTCAAATGTGTCACAATTGAAAAGTTAAAGACCAAAGTTACACGAGTCACAAACAATAAGGACTGTTAGTGTAATTTGCCTTTTTTAGACACACCTAACATAAATACACCTAAAAAGTATAATATTTGTAAAAAAAAAAAAAAAAACTTCAAAAAATTCACTAAATACCAAAAATATATTAAAAAAAATATGAATATTCAATACATTTTTCGCATTTTTGTATCTTTATTAATTTTTTAAAATAATTTTTCATAAATATTTTACTATTAGATACATTTAAGTAAAGTGTATCTAAAAAAGTAAAAAAATTAGTTAAAATTTTAAAAATATTCACTAAAAAAAAAAAAAAAAAACACACAAAAACAAAAAACTTAATTTTAAAAAAATTGAAACCGATACACTCATTTTCTTTTTCTTCCCCTACGCTTTTTGGCTTTGTTTGGGAACAAATTATTTTAATAACTTAAAGTTTTTTTAACTAAAATATGCAATACAAAATTTAATATATTTAAAATGGCTTTTTAATTTTTAACAAAAAAAAATACAAAAGATATAGAGAAAATAAATTTTTTGATTTTTTAGTATAATTTGTTAACTTTTTAATTTTTTTAGTGATATTTTAACTTTTAAACTAAAATTAAATGTTGCCATTCTCCCTTGCATCTCTAATGAAGCAATTTATTCCGTTAATTCAATAAATTCTACCATTAGAGTTTCTATCTCTAATTATAAACAAATTATTGGTATATTGAGAGAGAGAGAGAGAGAGAGAGAGAGATTTCCAACATTTACTTTGACAAGTTTCTATAATACTAATTAAATTATTAATTAATTGAACCACATCTTACAATAGCAAATGACAACATAAATATAGTCATAAAAGTGATTCTTCAATTCCTGGGGACATTGTTGGAGAAAACAGATTGTGTTTATGGCTCCTGAAAGCGGGATCTAAACTTGGTAGCAGTTGTTCACACTCGATAATTTTGAGTGTTTGCTTTGATGAAAATGACAAACCTTACTATGTACAATATTGTTACTTGATTATGTGGAAAAATGGAGCAAGAAAAAGTCGGACAGTGGAAGTTCCACAAAGCTTGAAGCTCTCTCTACATGTCCGAAAATGGCTTCTTTTCCAGGTAATAGTCATTAAGCCAACCTTGAATCAGTTTGATTTCGGTTGCCCTCTGCTCCACCAACCAATCAGGATCCTCAGCAGTCGCTGCTCGCAAATCCAAGTGATGGGCACCTACAAGAAACAAAGACAGCCACGAGTTTGTTTCATTAAAAATAAAAAAAAAAATTACTTTTGCTTCACGTTCCGTTCGTTTCGACGAAAATATTTTTCAATATTTCCTACTATGTTTTGCCATTTTGAAACATATCTGCTAGTGGTCGTGCTAGTGGAGGTAGAGGTAACGGAGGTGGGGTGGTGACCGCAGTAGTAGTGCAGTGGCATTCGTAAGACTTCGTTTGAAAAATAGTTTTCACCTTTCAAAAGTGAAAAATACTTTCCACCTCCATGGATCACGAAAAACAATTTCCGTTAACTTTTGTTTTCATCATACAAAACACTAGAAAATGCAAAAAATATTTTCCGTCCAAAACAAACGGAACATTAGCTTCTAAACCAAATTGTTTCCCAAATTTGGTATAAAAAAAATAAAAATAAAATCTTATGCGTGGTCAGAGGTGCACCAAACGAGAATGTATCAGTAGTCAAGTTTATTATACAATAAGTATGACGTTTTGATTTTACAAAATACCATAGTTTAGTACGTTACTGTTTAAAAATCAAAGAACTGTCTGAGAAATATGAAATATAGTACTTATCTGAATATAATATATACTAGTGCATGCCTATAAATAATGTTGGGATCAAATTTGAAATCAAGATATGAGAGAGAGAGAGAGGGGTTGTGGTGCAGAGTGAAATGTAAGATTATTCATGGGATCATGGGAGGGTGAGCGGAAAAGAAGAAAGTAAGAGAGAGAAGAGAGAGAGTAGAAAATATACACGTAGGACATTTTTTTAGAAAATACATCTTAGTCATTGTTTTGTAGTTTAAATAAATCTGAACTGTTCAAATGTCCTAGTAGGACAAAAATGTATTGAAAATTCAAAAACTCTCCTACTTTATTATATAGATATATATATATATATATTCGTGTCTTGGTGTAAATGACATAAGAATTAGATAAATCTCGTATTCAAACACATACTTGCAGCCAACACCGGTACTCCAGTTCATATAACATAGGCCAATAGAATTAGCCCAAATTCTCCTTTCTATATTCTAAATTTCTAACAATATATGTGTTTCCATCTAGGATTTGAGGTTTTTTGCTTTTACTACATGATAAATCTAGCAAATTGCTAAGAATCAAAGTTGATATTCAATTCCAGAATTACCTTTTTCTGTGATGAGCGCAACAATAGTTTCAGATACGTCCTCCAGAACACTACAACAGAAGTTAGCAACATCCATCAAAGCTCAAAACAATAAACATTCGACAACACTACCATCACATAAACGATGAACACATTACCTGCCACCACTCCAAGGATCCAATAGACCATTTGAGAAAATGATGTTACTTCCGAACATTTTCAAGGCAGTCTTGAAATCCTTCACATGGAAAGTCGAAAACATCAAACTCAAGTAATGAGATCGAAGAAGCTAAAAGGTCCGTCTCATGCAATACAAAAACAAGACAACACAAGGAGTAATGACACAATTTCCCAACAAACTATTAGATAAAGTATAAATGAATAGAACTGAATATTATAATTTAAACTTTGAAGACATTCTTGCTCTCTATTTGGAAGTGGAAATCCTATGTTATCACCTAGTTACGACTCATGATTCATTCCCTCTACATAAAATTTTGCATGTCCACATAATTATATAACCTATTTATTTGGATTTGAAATTAATCTTAGCCAGAAAGTCAAATTTGGACAGGATATGTTGTAGTACTACTACAAAGTGTAAAGTTCAGAAGAAGGTTACATATTTCAGAATTATAATACAAAAGTACATTAATTTACTTTCTTTTCATTTAAAAAAAAAAAAAGGGAAGAAAAACGAAGGAAGTCATCTTCACATTTCTATGAACTAGTAAGTCATCTTCACATTTCTATGAACTAGTAATTATTTAATTAACACTGACCGGACCTAATGTAGTAAGTAGCTTGTATAATCTAAGAAATGATGAAGAGATTAGGAGATGATGGAGAAATAATATTGCCAATCAATCTAATACACTATGAAAGGCATCAATAAATTTATAAATCACCATTCACTTACATGGCCACCGAATTCTGTGGTTATCCATTTAGGTCTTGGTTTGACACGAAACTCCTTCCAGCATTCCTCTTGAAAAGAAGTGTAGTTAAAATCATATGCTGAAAACATACTAGTGTCTCGGCTACTAGACATTGGCATAACCATCTCAGTGCAAGCCTGTAAATGGAATAGGAAACAAAGGAAAGAGTATTTAAGTATGGTACCCTTGAGAAACATTTACGTTCAAGCAAAAACAGGGGGGAAAAAGAAGAAAATATGCATATCATAGCACTTGTAGACCTGCCAGTCCCAACCATCTAAGCCATGAGGGTCGTCATCCAGTTGAAAGCAGTCAACATCACCGGTGTAATTGTAGTACACGCTTACTCCTTCAAATATGCGATCCAAAACACTAGTCCCATCAGGGCAATCGTCAATCTTTTGACAAACCTAGCAAAAAGAAAAGTGATGGTTGAATATATTAGTAAATAAATAGGAACAGATCAGATTCATCATAATCATGTCATGCTAGCTATCTATGTCTTTATTTTACTATTTAATAACCTATGATTATGGGGGTGTTTGGGAAGAAGTTTTTTAGTTTTTTTGGCTAAAATAGCACTAAAAGACAAAAATAAACTAAAATAGCTAATAAGACAAAATGTCACATCAAATTCATAATCATTTCACCTTTTCTCTCACAAACATTACATCCAATTACAAAAAAATCTAACTATTTTCCCATACACAAAAATTTTACCCTCCTAAAATAGCCAAAAACTAAAATAACCTACTAAAATAGCAACTTCCTAAACACCCACTATGTCATGCTACCCCTTGGTTGGTGACCTGGAGGTCATGGGTTCGAGTCGCGGAGCCAGCCTCTCTGTTTGCGAGGGTTAAAGACTGCGTACATCAATCCTTCCTCAGACTCCGCTTAAGCGGGAGTTTTGTGCACTAGGTACACCCTTTAACAACCTATAATATATGAGTAAAAAGTACATTGAAATATGCAAAAAAAAAATGTATAGAAATATATAAAAGTGTACGGGAATGTGTGATTGGAGTTCCAACTTTTATGGGATTATTTGGTCCTTAACCAACATCCAGTGAGCAGTGGTTAGTAGGACCCATGTACTAGAGCCACTCAAATCCATAAAAGAAAAAGTTAAAATAACATGAATCTATAAGCTATGTACTTGAAGGCAGTGTCTAGCATTCATGGAGATTACAGAGGACTAAGTTCACTAAGAAAACAGGTAGTCCCAAATGCCCTCGGGTGGTTCGATAAAGTTTATTATAATATTTAAAAAATAAACAAATATTGAAACTGCTGGGAAGGTGCAGGATCAGAAATGTGTATCAGCAATAATATAAAATAAGATTTTCATAGAAGTAACGACGGTGATAAGCAACAATTTTTCAGATAATTGGATCACCAATGCAACAGAAAAGTGCAATAAATGCACATCAACAAAACATATACTTCTAATCATGGTATCAATTTTAACAAAACTTCTCTAATAGCACAAGGAACTACTAGTTAGATTGACCTTATTGAACAACAAGTTCTCTATATGATAGAGAATAGGTAGGCCCTTATGTCATGCTACTTTCACTTTATGAAAGGATAAATAACTAAAACTTATCAGAAAGTGAGAATTTTTAACATAGTTCACTACATAACCTAAGAAAAAGTTTAGAAACACATAAACGGATCACAAAACCGGACACAACCCTCTCACATGAGGTGAGTACCACACCCATGTGAGAGGATTGTATCCGGTTCTATGATTGATTTCTATGCAAGTAGAAGAACTGTATAACCTAAAATTTCTGCGAGAATTTTCTAACCAACCTCTTTTATGGGGTTTCCAGGCAAAGGCATCATAAAGTTAGCAGGATATGGATAGTTCACCATCGCCAAATAACTATAAGCAGAGTCCAACCAGTTAGAAAGATCATCCGTATTTTCCAGTTTCCTGTCATTCATTTTTTATCCAATCAGTCTTCATAAACCAAACTAGCAAATCGGGAGACATATTGACATTGATACCGGAAGAGCGTGTACATGAGATTGAAAGCGAACATTGCATGTACAAGTTCTTACTGGCAGAAATGGAAAGTTTTGGTCAGTTGCAGAAGGCCATCATTTTTCAGACCCTCAGATACAAGCACGTCCCAAGACTCTTTTATAGTGTTGAAGCAGCTAGTGCTTTCACGCTGCGTGGATAAGAGAGAAGAAGTTTCACAAAGCAGAAAATATGCTAGTACAATTAATACACAAAATGATGTAAACACAAGTAAGTCTAGAACAACGAACTCTGAAACTATTGGACACAATATCATAAAATGTTTCCGGTGGCACAATGTCTTCAAATTGAAGAACAGGTGCTGAAGAAGCAAGTGCTCCGATTGCAATGTGAGGGTATTTGAGTCTCATCCACGCAGCCAACACTGATCCATTCACAAGACAAAAGACGTTTAAGTATAGGTCCCAGTGGACAAAAACATAAACTGTTTTGAGTTCCTACAAATGTAAAATTAATTAGAGAGAATAATGCTGTATTACTTCCACCATATGATCCGCCGAACAACACTACAGGGCAGGCCTCGGCAGACAAATTTTTTTTCAGGTCAGTAATCAATACAGCAAAATCAGCAAGTGCTTGCTCAGCTGTAAGATGTGATAAAGTGGTAGCATTTTTATATGCCTCATCACCACTTCCATAGGGCATTGACTTGCCATAGTATCGATGCTGCCAACAAAATTATCAAGTCATATCATGTATGTATGCCAAAGAGAAACTGGTCTCACAATTTAATTCTGCCACTTGTTAGCTCGAATAAATTTGAATTGAAATAAATAAAAGATCAAAATGGCGCATTCAATCATAATAGTACAATCATCAAATGTATTCTATTTGGGTGCTGAGAAAATGTAGGAAAATAAACGAAAAACAATTCAGGACTTGAATCATAATCGTCAGACCCAATGGTATCAAAACATTCACACAACCCCCCCACCCCCCCAACAAAAAAAAAAAAAAAAAAAATCAAGATTTTCATTTTTCTGCTTTCTTAATGTAAGAGGGGCTGATTTGAGCCTACTAAATTATTTAGGCCCAATAGCCCAAGATTAGTGGGCCCGAATTTATCACAAGTCCAAGATTGGTGGGCCCGGATTTATCGCCGTCAAACGGACTGAATGGCTCTAAGCCTTGAAAGGGTTCGGATCCACGAACCTAGAGACTTACTCGGGCTCGGACTCGAAAGGGTATTAAGCAAGCCTAGAGATCCGAGGCACTAAGCCTCGAAAGGGTTCGGATCCACGAACCTAGAGACTTACTCGGGCTCGGACTCGAAAGGGTATTAAGCAAGCCTAGAGATCCGAGGCACTCGGACTCGAAAGGGTTCGGATCCACGAACCTAGACTTCCGAAGCACTTGGCTTCGAACGGATTCAAACGCAATCTAGAAGTCGCTCCGATAATGAGTCCCAGAACACTTGCGGGCTCGGAGCTTTCCAGGATCTACGCACCAGAACCATGGGCGTAATGGAGTTCGAACAAAGGACCCGATCCCGAGGACGGTGAGTGGAGATAAATTCACTCTTCGATTAAACTAGCCTATACCCAGGTCGAGGTGGCACGATCTAGGGGGTCCCTGAGACTCGGCAATATTTGCGGCAGGGCGTTCTCTTGAACTACCCCTGACCCTGATGCGGCAGGACGTCCTCTGGGACTACCCCTGACCCTTTGGGATGATTGGGGATCATTGGTTAGGTGTGGCTAAGAAGAAGGGTTCGCCGAGGGGTTGATCTCCTCTTCGGGGTTTTCCTCATCCTCGGAGAGGTCACATCCTCGGAGAGGTTACCTCCTCGGACAAGGTGGTTAGAGAGAATATTTCCCATGTGCCTTGCACATGGGCTCCGTCCTACGTCATGAGGTGCCTATAAATAGCACCCACCCATAGCTTTACAAGGGATGGATTTTGGAGAGATGACTCTTGGGAAAGAACTAATTTCCCATCTCCATTATCAACCTTGAGAGTGAAAGTGGGAGATCCATGGGAGAGCCTTGCCATTATTCTCTCTCTAGCCATTTTGCCTTCTTCTTCAGCCAATCTCTTATCTCCATCATCTCCTTTGTTTTTGTGTTCCTGAGTTGAGATTATTGAAGAATCTAAGCCTCTCATCATCTTCTAGAGAATTCGAAGTTGTTCTTTAAGGATTTTCAAATTTTCTAACTACTTTCTTGAACCCCTTCATACACTTAGAAACTGAAGGGAGAGGGGACGAGACTTTGTGGATCAAAACAAAAGATTTTCAATCATATTCTTCGTAGGATCGATCAATTCAAAATGCTGATTCAAACAAACAGAGATGAATACACAAATATAACTAAGCGCATGCATATATCTATCCTATTATAAAACACACAGCTTGTTTAGAAGTCTCACTTTTTTTTCTTCTTCTTCCTCTGTTTTTTTTTTTTCAAGAATGCCCATTTTGTTCAAAAATACAGTAAATAACTATTAACCCATTTTCAAATTCAACCAATCTTAATAATTGATCAAATTCATTACAAATCATCACATGCAACTACTATGATGCACAGATGGTTTTAAAATTTTATTTTTAAAAAAATACCCATATTGTTAATTGCTCTAATAAATGCCAACAATATTCAAATTCAACCCATTTTTCGCATTCACCAAATTGACAAAATGACGAAAAAAAGTTAGATACAAAATTACGAACCCATCACATTTGTATCACAAACAGACAATTACAAGTATATTGTTCTTACTTCGGGGAAGATAACCATGGCGCCGAATCGAGGTGCGAGTTCCCAGACGAAGCCGGTGTTGTCTGCGAACCACTCAATGTCGCCCTCGTTCCCACAGTAGAGGAAGATAGGACCCAATTGACTCGGACCCACCCAGTGGTCGTCGTTGATCAGGTACCGTTGATGGAAAGTTGGAAGATCGGCGAAGCTGAAATGGTCGAGAGGCTGCTCGAAGTACCGGGTTTCGTACTGGTATTGTTGTTGGGTCATGGATTGGGGTTTTGTGAGGAGAGAGGATTTGCCGAGGAATCGAGGGACCCATTTGGAGGAAGATCGAAACGAAGCTGAGGCTGCGGAGAGAGAGAGAAGGAAGATCAGAGAGAGAGTGAGAAGTGGAGTGATGGGTTTAATCGCCATTGTCATCTGAGTGAGTGAGTTGGGTCAACAGAAGAATTCAGGGTTGGGTTTTTTAGGAAGTTTGGTTGGTGCAGAGAGGAAGTGAAACATAACATGGTACTTTTCAGTCAACCTTTTATAATAATAATAATAATAATAATAATAACGTGTAATTAATTTAAGTGGTATACGTCTTTTTATTTTAAATTCAGGATCATATGTTTAACACTTGTCCAATTTGTTTGGGTTGTATTGGGAAGGTAATTAAAAAATATATATTTTTTAATTATTTTGAAAAAATATATAAAAAAATATAAGAGATGATATAACTTAAGATAAGTTAAAAGTTAAAAAATAATTTTCAACCATCTTTCTAAAATAGTCATTTATTTAATTTGTTTTTTTTTAAAATAAAAAATATAATTCCGTAATATTAGGAGAGCAAAGTTTTATTATACTAATTGAGATTTTCACATAATAATAATATAGAAGAAGAGAGTACTGATTTGTACACCCAGTGGGGGTTCACCCCCAGTGACGTGGGGCACCCCCACTGGTCAGTTTTCCTTTTTTTTTTTTTTTATTTCAGGCCAATCACCCAGTGACACGTGGCACTGGGTGTCACTGGGTGTCAAGTTTACTGGGTGTATGAGGCTTTTTCCATAATAATATAGAAGAAGATTATTATTAGAATAGTTATACAAGACTCCCCAAGTCTTTTGATAATTTTAGAGCTTCTCACATAATTTACTTAAATTTTATAGCACTACAAAAATAAAACATACTCTGTAATAACATTTTAAATCGAAAAAAGTCAAATTGAAAAACACCGAGTAAAACACTATGCACAATAGCCCACTCACATTCTTGGGGCGTTTGGTGGGACTTTTTTTAGTCAATTTATGGCTTCTAACTTTTAAAAAGTTATTTTGGACTGTTTGGTTAAATTTATTTCAAACAGTTTTTTATTCTAACAACTTATTTTAAGTCAAAAAAGTTGATTCTGAAAATTTGCTCACCCCTTACTTCTGATTATCAACTTCTGCTGTGGACATGTTAATTTATGGTTATACTCTTAGATTTTTTATTTTTTATTTTTTCAAAAATAAAAAAAGACCCAAATGGACTATAAAATATTATTATTATTTTTTATGATAAATGTAGACAAATAGTGAGGCCTCGTTTGGGAACAAATTTTTTTAGTAACTTTTTGACTTTTTAGCTAAAATGTGATGTAAAAAAAATTAATATGTTTGTGATGACTTTTTGATTTTTTACGAAAAGATGTACAAAAAGTAGAGAGAAAAAGAAATCTTTGACTTTTTGATATGAGTTGTTGGCTTTTTGATTTTTTTAGTAACTTTTTGACTTTTTAACTAAAAAAACCATTTGTCAAACGATGCCTGAATAATAATAAAATAAAAGTTAATTGAAAAAACTATTTCACAGCTTATTTAACAAACACTACTCAGCAACTTAAATCTATAATCCAACCGCTATATCAAACAGATTAATAGCTTCTGATTAAAATCATAATTTATAATATATTAAGGTATAATCTATAATCTATTTTAACAATTACACCAAACAGTACCTCCATGCACAATAGCCCACTCATATTCATCTTCTAGATTCGCTGTTAATGCGTTTCATTTATTAAAAATCTGCTTCCAAATACTCTTCAAATAACAACACTCAACAAAAACAACAAAACAGAAAAAAAAAAAAAAAAAAGAAAAGAAAGGATTTGAGCTAATTACATTAAGACCCCTTAATCATTAACAAATGCTATTTTATCAAGAATCCTCTAGAATTTTTTTTTTCCTAAAGTTTCCTAGAGTGGTGCATTGTGTGGTTGAGATTTAATGACAAGTCACATCAATTTTTCAGCATTAAATCTCAACCACACAATACACCACTTTAGGAAACTTTAGGAAAAAAACACTCTAGAGGATTCTTGATGCTTATTTATGAATTCATTTATTTTCACATCCTTAATTATATATAAAAATATACAAATGCCTCTTTTTGGAGAGGTAAAAGTAATGCATTTTTACAATTGAAGGATTTAAATTACAAGTTCATAAATAAAAGCATAATATGATATTCATTAATAATTGAAAAGATTTTGATATAATTAACTATAGATAATTACACAGACCTTCTTATAACCTATTACTACAATAATTTATATTCAATTTTAGGTCTTGTATGTCAACATTCATGAAGTGTATGCTTGTGTTTCAAGGCTCTTGATTTCCGTACAAGTCATATTCCTCTTGTATTTATTGAGGTTCTTTTGTGGGAAATTTATTGATAAATCCCATTTAGAGATATTTTATCCCAATAAGTCCACAAAGAAAAATTATATCCCAATGAGTCCCATATAGTTTTTTTCTTATTCCATAAAGTCCAGTTTTTAAATTTGATATTTATACGTGGACTATTATGCCCTTATATATATATACACTGTGTTAATACGTAACACACCTTCCTGTGATTTCGGTATTCAGTTTTGGCAGTTTCTATATTTCTAATTCAAATCGTTACGTTTCTACCTTGCATGCTGTCGTTCTATCGTTCTGAGGCGTTGATGTCCTAGGGTTTGATTGTTGCTGTTCTAGTCTGGTATGGCGATTTTCAAGTGAAGAGGACGAAGTTGAAGGTGTTCGGTTCTGTCATTTTCTGGAGTATAACTGCATCGAACCAGTTTTTTTTTAGTTTTGGACGACTGTTGGATTGGATGATTAAGGTTAGTATCATTGTAGTTATGAATAGATGTTCAATTTTTGTTTTGATTTGTAGGATGGATCAGATCCTTTGTTCTTGGATTGATATTTTTGGATGCTCTGTTTTTTCAATTACATCCATCATACGTGGTCATTGGAGGGGAGGTCATTCAGATATATGTTGAATGTTATAATATTCCTTTTACTTTGATGTATGTATAATGAGACCCTGTGCGAGTGATGTAATTCAGAGTATATTGAACAATGTGAATGTTTACATCATGTTAGTATTACGTGAAGCATGTGGATATTTGCATTTTACTTTGATGTTAATTTAATGAGGCTCTGTCTGAGTGATATAATTGTGAGTATATAAATCAATGTGAATGTTTACATCGTGGTCATGTGGAGGGGAGGTCATCAGATTAGTGATGAATGTGCATCCTCTATAATTCACAGTATGTGGAACAATATGAATGTTTACATCGTGTTAGTATTACGCGAAGGATGTCAATGTTTGCATTTTACTTTAAGTTTTGTTTAATGAGGCTCTGTGTGAGTGATATAATTGAGAGTATATGGATCAATGTGAATGTTTACATCGTGGTCCTCTGGAGGGGAGGTCATGAGATTAGTGATGAATGTCGATCTTCTATAATTCAGAGTATGTGTCAATGTAAATGTTTACATTGTGTTCATATCATGTGAAGAATGTGGATGTTTTCACTTTTACTTTGATGTTTGCTTAATGAGGCTTTTATGTGGGTGTGAATATTCACATCTTGTTTAATGATGGTTGTTGAATTTAACACTTGAATTGTACTTGTATGCTGCTAATTTTCGCGCAATGTGAATATTCATATCGGTTTGGATTATTGTTAATTGTTGTATTGTTTTCTTTTTACAGGAGATGGATAGCTTCATGATGTTAGTGTGTACATATGGTTGCAGTCCCACTGTAATAAATGCTGCCCGCGCATTGTGTTATTCGCGTTTGGTGGACTGTTTGTGTGAAAAATGGGGGGAGTTGTCTGCTGGTTCTATTTCATTGTTTTGTAAATTACCTGGGATTAATAGGTGTGATTTGGAGAATGGGGAAGAATTTCAGAACATGTTACTGCTTGCTAAATCAATGGGGGTACAACATGTAGAAGTTGTGGTTGAGTTAAAAAGTGATATTGGTCAGTCAAGTAGTTTGGGATTGGTGCGTGTGGGGGTTGAGGAAGAAGTTGATGCACTACGGAGATTTTGCCACCATAAGGAGAAGGTGTTGTTGTCAGCCCCTTGGGCAAATGGTATTACGCATGTGGGACAACGGTTTATTGGAGGTGCACAAGAATTTCGTGACGTTTTGTGTAAGTATGCCATCCAATGTGGGTTTCAGTTTACATACATGAAGAACGAGACAACAAGAGTTACTGCTGTGTGCGCGATGCGGGAGGAGAGGGGCTGCTTGTGGGCTATACATTGTAGAGCACAACGAGCAAATGATTTTTTCTACATCAAGAGTTTTAGTGACGTACATACTTGTGGTACGGATGTCCGAACATCGAAGAATCCGCGAGTTAGTTCGGATTTGGTGTCGAGTACCATATCCGAAATTGTGAGGGACAAGCCGTTGACTCGGCCGTGTGATGTGGTGACTATTTTGAAGAGGGATTATGGGCTAGATGTCAGTTACCATGTCGTATGGTTGGGTGTGGAGAAAGCAAAGGCTGCTATTCATGGAGAGCACTCGTTATCATTTGACCAGCTGCGGTGGTATTCGGATGCTGTGATGCGGTACAATCCAGGGAGTTATGTCAATATTGACTATGATGTGAGTAGTCAACGGTTTTGTCGCTTCTTTATGTCATTCGCTGCGTGTATTTCTGGGTTCAATGCTTGTCGGCCTTTATTATTCCTGGATGGAACATTCCTTAAAGGAAAGTACAAAGGTCAGCTACTTGCGGCAACGGCGAAAGACGGAAACAATGGTTAGTATTTTTTTTTAGCTGTCTATTCATGTCAATATTCACTGTGAGCAGCATTATCTGGACAAAAGAGTGATTGGTAAATTATAAGTAATGTGAAGATTGACATTAGTATGCACTGATGTGAATGTTTACATCTGTGTATGCTAATGACAGTCATGTGAACATTCACATTATTACACACTGATGTGAATATTCACATTAGTGTATACTAATGTTAGTTGATCCATTAATGAACAGTACTGTGAATGTTAACATTGTCAGTGACTCAACAATCAACAATGAATTATTAATGGTCGTTAATGTGAATGTTCACATTGTTGATGTTTACGAACTAGAATCCAAAAATAACAATAGTAAATAGGGCAATGTAGATATGAACATTCACATGACCTGTTTCGTTTATACTGTTTTCTATGCACTTTGGAATATTGTGAACAGTTGTGTATTGGTGTTGTGTTGTAGGTTTGTTTCCTGTTGCCTTTGCGATTGTTGATTCAGAGACCACGGCGAATTGGTCGTGGTTCTTGCATGAACTTGGGAAGGTTGTTGATGGTAAACGTCATATTACTTTCATTTCGGATCGTAATCTTGGTCTGTTAGAAGCTATGCCAAAGGTGTTCCCATCGGCTCATCACGGTTATTGCTTACAACACTTGAAGAGAAATTTAAGAGACCGGATGAAAGGAATTGATAATGGATTCAGGGATCACCTAGTAAGTAGTTTGGGTGACTGTGCGTACGAGCCAACTGTGGTAGGGTTCCATGAAAAGCTTGCAAAATTAAAAGAGGAGGGTAAACAACGAGCTCATAATTTTTTCAAGGACTTGGCACCTGAGCATTGGGCAAATTCATACTTCAGGTAATAATAGTTTCCTAACATCTTTGTGAATTTTAGAATGGTAACAATCTTCAAATTGTGTTTCATGTTCAATGTAAATGATGTGAATGTTCACATCTGCTAATGATGACTGATGTGAATGTTCACATCTGTTAAGTTGTCAAATAGACGTGCAATGTATTACAGATTTGAATGTTGACACGTGTCATATTTTGTTGTTGTTGTTAACATTCACATATTGTCCATCGTTTAAGTTGACAACATAATAAGCATATGATGTGAACATTCATATTATTATAAACTGGTAGCAGATGTAAACAGTCAGTACTATGAATGTTCACATCACTGTATTCTAATGTCAGTACTATGAATGTTCACATCTGTTAACGTTAATGGTCAGACCTCTTAAATTCCGTATTGTACAATGTTTGTGATATTGTGCAGGGGCATGTGTTATGGGGAGATGACATCCAATGCGGCGGAGTCATTCAATAACTGGATTAAAGAAGCACGTAATCTTCCTATCACTCAAATGGTGGACACAATTCGTACTCAGTTGATGCGGCAAATGTCTGCAAGGCGTGACCAAGCAAACAGATGGAACGAGATTATTTGTCCGACATTTGAAACAAGGCTTATGGATTCGTTCAATAACAGCAGGGCTTGGCAAGTTAGCAAAGCCAATGAGGATGTGTTTGAAGTTCATTCGATACCATCTGTTACAGTTGATGTTTCGAGGCGTACATGTTCTTGCTTCAAATGGTAAATCAACGGATTCCCATGTGACCATGCTGTTATTGCCATTCAGAAGAGCCGCTACAATCTCAATGATTGTGTAGAACATTACTTTCATGTAGAGACATATCGTGCAGCCTATTCGGGAGCCATATTCCCTATACCATCGGTGGAGAAGCTGCCTTTTGATCCCACGGACTTCACTATATACCCGCCAACTGTGAAAAGACCACCCGGAAGGCCGAAGAAAAATAGGATCCCATCAAGGGGTGAGAAATTGAAGCAAATAAGGTGCGGGAGATGTGATAAGTTGGGGAGTCATAATCGGAAGTCATGCACGGCGCCAATATAGGATGTACCTTTTTTTCATTTCAACATTGTATTTTACATTGGATTCTTATATTCATTTTTGAAATAAGATTGTGTTGTTGGCAAACATTGGGTTGCAATAAGATTACGTTGCGTTGGCAAACATTATAATGCATTAGTATTTGATTTGTGTTTTATTTTCACTTTTTTAAGGTACCAATCTGACATTTATGTTGGTTGTGTTTTGGATGAATGCATGATGTTAACATTAACATTGGTGTAATATAATCACATAATGTGAATGTTCACATTGTTGATCTTTCAAACATTTCTGTGCTGGGAATGTTCACATTATCGTTACTGTTAACAGTAATGAAGTAGATGACATGAATGTTTACATCAATGTAAACATTCACATCATCAACTCATAAGATCTAAATATTCATGACATCGTTGTTGCCATTCACATAATCAGAAGTTATGATGTGAATATTCACATTTACGTAAACGAATCATATTATGTCAAAACTTGCACATGGGTTGAACTTCTTTACCTTCTTGTTGTCAATGTTGACATGAATATAAGCTGTTAGCATAAGTTAGTATGAACATTCACATCAGTGTTGCAACTGTGAACATTCACATCTTTCAAACATTAGTGCATATGAATATCATAAGTGAATGTTCACATTTGGCAGACATTAGTGCAAAAATTATGCTCATCACAACACAGCATTACGAATGTCATAAGTGACTATGTACATTCAGAGCAGTGTTGCAACTGTGAACATTCACATCTATAAACATTAGTGCATATGAATGTCATAATTGAATGTTCACATATGGCAAACATGAATGACATTTACAACTGTTATGAGCAAGAATAGATGTGAATGTTCACACCTGTGTAAGTGATCCGTAATTATGTCATGTAGACCAAGTGTACACTCCTGCACAAAGTATGTGTATTATAGAACACTCAGGTTCAAACATTCGCATGAATTACACTCATAACAACACAGCAGTATGGATATCGTAAGTGAATGTGAACATTCACATCTGTAAAGCATAACAACACCAAAAGTAGTTCAAAATTCCCAGCTGGCTTTTTCCCATTAACAGATGTTGTATTAATGTTTTACAATCAGTTGTTGTGTCAAAATGTTAACGCATTCCATATTAACATTCATATCGAGTCTTGCTTAGTTTGTAGGTGGACACCCCCCACCTATAGGTTTTAATGAAGCTCTGATTTCTTATGATTCAAAAAACTATGCACTAACAAATCTCGTAGTCCACACCATTCTGAACTAGTGAGGCTGTCCACAACTTCTTCATGGAATATGTGCGCCCGCATGATGTAACATACCGCAGGTCCACAGTCCACTCTGTAAAAAAGAAATGGTTTTGATTAGCAGTTGACATGAATATTTGCATAATTGTTATGGAGGGTTTGTAAAAAATGTAGTGAGGATTACGAGTCGGCGCGTTGCTGAGGACAGACATCCACACTGTTGATTGGTTGTGCTGGATTTTGGCCTGCTAGCTTAGTGTGTAGGGGTGATGACTCGCCAATAACGCTCACAACATGCTCAATGTACTTCCTCTGTGTATGGAATTTCAAATTAGGCACCAACAAACATTAGTGTGTGTACAGTCATATAGATGTGAACATTCACAGTAGTATGTAATGACTGAATGTGAACATTCACATCACTGGTTCAGATGTGAAAATTCACATCTGTGAAATATAGATGAAGTGGCAGTGTTGTGAACATTCACATCTGTGGAACTGTTTTGAACATTCACAGCAGTATATTTGTGTTCAAAAATAGCCACTTACAACTTCCTGTGCTTGGTCGATATGCGGGTCATGTATTCCTGTTCTTGGGCGCAATGAGTTGTAATGCCTCCACAAATTGTCTTGAGCATCATACACAACTATCGTCCAGTGGTACTCATGATGCAATGGGAATAGTAGGTATCTCTCTCCTTGGTAGTTCTTGACATGTGCATCAATGTGTTTACTCCTTTTGCGAGGATGATACTCTCGTATCACTTTCTGTACACATTGGACAAATAATTAATGGTCTTTGAAGTTTCACATTCATAGTACAAATAAGTAATGGACTGTGAAGTTCCACATTCACATTACAAATAATGGAATGATAGATTACCAAACACATGCTTGTGAAGATGAATGCCGCTTCATCCGAAGTTGGGTTGACCACCTCTTGTTGTTCATGCAACAGTTCAGCATATGCATCTATGAGCTGCACAAACATGGGGTCATATTATATAGATTTGTGGCTGTGAGTGTGTCTGTGTCTGTGTGTGCATATGCATGAAGAGCTAATTATGTTTGTACTGGCATACATTGCTGTGTATTGATTCCTCCTTGATAACTTTGACAATGTCATCAAAATACACATGTGTAGCCTTTGAATCTCCTTTCCACACCAGCAGCCTGTGCATTATAAACAAACCAATGTGAATATTTACATTGCACAGATCTGAACAAACCCAGAAAATTTAACACAGTGATGATTATAGACAATTACGGAATGTGAATGTTAACGTTAGATGTTTGCAGAGTCACTTACTCATCGCCTCCACTTTTTTGTAAAGCTTGGACCTTTTGTTTGTCTTGTTTGGACATCTTGCTCCACACTTTGAACTTGTTGGTCAAGGACAATTTTTTTAGCTGCTTCGCTGGTGGGTGTTTCTCCACATCTTCAACCATTTCGACTGGATGGGGTTGCTTTTGGCCCGGTAAGTCTGGGTACTGGAATTCAGGCAAGCGATGTTCTTTGCGATCTTTTTCCTTTATACGCTTGACCCTAGAAGGTGGGCTGATATTGTGTTGCATTGGGCTAGGGGGTTGCTTTTCTGCCACAGCCTGTGTGACAATGTGGACTGACTGGTCATCGTAAAGATCTTGAAGAATTGTTTTATCGCATTCCAAGTCGATGACCAGCTGCGTTAAGCGTTTGATTTCTTCATCCTTCTGCTGCATGCACTTTTGTATTTCGGTATTTATGTTGGGTGGGCTGGACTGGTTGAACAATTTATGTTCAAGATCAGCTATGACTCTTGCCCTTAACTCCCATGAAAATTGAAGGTGTTTGTACTTCGCTTCCCATTGCCTTATGACGCCCCAGGCCTTCCGATTTTCTTTGATAAGCATGTCAATCAAATCAGGTTGGTTTGTGTTTGGTATTACAATAGCTGTGTCATAATTTTGGCTGCTAAATGGAATGTGAATGTCCTCATCACTGTCCTGTTGCTCAACCCCATCTCCAGAAAAGTCGGAGTTGCTGCCATTGTGTTGTTCATCCTTGATGTCAAAGGGGTTGGGAGATGTTGTGCCTGGTTCAGAAATTTTAGGCTCCACCTTCAATGTTTTATGCTTGAACTTTTGTATTTCTGTTGGGATTGCAAAGAGTTCGCCGGCATTAACCTGACAATGAAAAAAATAGGTTATGTAACGTATATATTTGGGTGGTGTTATAATGTGAATGTTTTGATCAGCAGTTGAAGGCCCTACCTCATTAAAACCCAAATCTGCTAAAGAGGTGGTTTTCATCTTCTTCTGTAAAGCAGTCAGATCCCACTTCACACAGCGTGGAAAAGCATTGGGTTTGTGAGGTTGTAGGATGGTTGTGTGCTCACACAACCAATACTTCAGTAAAACAACAAACACAGTGTTATTTAGGAATTGCATAGTAATGTCATGAGTGGATGTGAGTAGATGTGAACATTCACAGTAGTATGTAATGAGTGAATGTGAACATTCACATCACTGGTTCAGATGTGAACATTCACATCTGTGAAACATAGGTGAAGTGGCAGTGTTGTGAACATTCACAATAGTATGTTATGAGTGCGTGTGAACATTCACATCACTGGTTCAGATGTGAACATTCACATCTGTGAAACATAGGTGAAGTGGCAGTGTTGTGAACATTCACAGTAGTAGATTATGAGTGCATGTGAACATTCACATCACTGGTTCAGATGTGAACATTCACATCTGTGAAACATAAGTGAAGTGGCAGTGTTGTAAACATTCACATATGTGGAACTGTTTTGAACATTCACAGCAGTATAGTATGAGTGAATGTGAACATTCACATCAGTGATTCAGATGTGGACATTCACATCTGTCAAAGGTAATTGCCTATGGACATTCACATCAATGGTACATATATGAATGTTCACAGTTGGCTTAGATGCACAACACTGAAGGACATGTGAATGTTATTATTTGACAACATGGGTACTTACCATCAATAACATGACACAGCCGGTGACTTTTGCTGGATTTTTGTCATTTTGGGAAATAGACGATGTCAACGTTGTTCTAATTTGCTTGGCCCAATCATATTCTCGCATGGTTTCCAATGGGACCATATATGTGTAGTAGCCCCATCCTATCGTCTCTCCACTTGTTGTGAAAAAAAGCTTTTGGCAAGCATACATGCACACTAGTCGGGCAACTTCTTCGTTGTCAGCTTTCTTTTTGCCTTTCAACGCCTCGGTCAAAAGGGTGCGTATCCATTTTGAAGTCAACCGGCTGACATTTTTGCATATTTTGTTTACAATGCCAGTCTTTGGTTTCGCACCGTACGATATGTCCATCGGCTTGCTGCCACAGTCCACACCGAAAATCAGCTTGATGTCGCTATTGTGTATGCTCATCTTCTTCTCCCCAATGTAGAACGCATCCTTTGAAGCTTTGTACATTTGTAGTACATGCACAACGACGTCATCATACTTCATGCATTTGTCCAGGTCAATCTGATTGTTTCTTAATGCATCAAGCAAATTCCAAAAAGGTGTTTGTTGAAGGCACCGCAGCTGTGCTTGTGTGAACTTGGTGGTTTTCATGAATTTGACCAGTCCGGTCATATTGGATCTGTAGTTCACATTTCTCATGTCCACATTGGTGTTAGGATTTGTTTTTGGGGTTTCTTCCTTCACATGGTACTCATCTCTCTTCCTCTTTGCTGTTTTCTTGTGTGCAACATCTGCGAAATGGAGCAGTTTAAAAAAATTAAGTCCACGCTCATGTGATTAGCGTAGTGGAACAGATGTGAACATTCACAGCTTTTCCACTGATGTGCATGTTTACAGTTGTGTGCGTGGGTGTGAATGCCCAGAGTTTGTGTCTGGTTGTGAACATTCACATCATGTTGATTGTGTCAGCACAAACACAATGTGCATATTGTGTCACTGTGTGGAAAACAATGTATTTTTATACAACCATGAACACCATTGAAGAACATGTGCATGTTAACACGAACATATAAAATGACGGATCAACTTATTGGATCATCATTAACAATCAAGAATATGAACAAGGCAAACATTCACAATAGGGGGAAAAAATCTAAATATCCCTAGTCAATGGCCTAATGTTTGCAATCCATGTGAATGTTCACAGCGTAGAATAACAGCAACAATAATATCTGATTGTCCTAAAATCTACTAAAATGTTCAGGCAATGTGAATGTTCACAGCCTAGACCAAAATCACCAACAATATCTGATTGTACTAAAATGTTGAGGCAATGTGATTGTTCACAGTCTAGAACAACAGCACCAATAATATTTGACTCTCCTAAAATGTTTAGGAAATGCCAATGTTCACAGCCTAGAGCGAACGCACCAACAACATCTGATTGATCTAAAATGTTCAGGCAATGTGAATGTTCACAGCCTAGAACAACAGCACGAACAATATCTGACTCTACTAAATTTTCCCGGCAATGTGAATGTTGATAGCATAGAACAACAGGACCAGTAATATATGACTCTCCTAAAATTATCAGGCAATGTGAATGTTCGCAGCCAATAACAAAAGGACCAAGAATGTTTGATTCTCCTAAAATTTGCAGGCAATGTGAATGTTCACATCTTTCATCAACAATAACAACAACAGAATTGGCCAAATATTTTGCAATCCACAAGAATGTTCACATCATAAAACAACAACACCATAACTACCTGATTACCCAAACATTTTTAACTCAATGTGAATGTTCACATTTTTAATCAACTACAACAAAACAGAATTGGCCAAAACATTTTGAAACCGTGTGAATGTTCACACCATTGAACAACAACCATATAACATCTGCAATAATTTGATTATTAAACCATTTTCAATCAATGTGAATGTTCACATATTGCAATAACAACGACTACAACAAAAACATTTTGGAATGTTCACAGTTGTGAACACAATGTAATACAACTGTAATGTTTTTTACTGCAAAGATCAATATAATTAAGGATTATCATGGAGGGGTTCAGAATAAATGTTAGGGTATGAACAATATGGACTCCTATATATTGTACGCATACGAAAAGGGGATATTTGTCAAAGTTCAGAATAATGGTTGTTGATAAACAGGATTAGGGTTTAAATACACGAATGAGTAGAATGCTTACGTTTTGTGCCCATTTCGACGAAAAAGATGTTCGCACGAAGGGACGATGCGATGAAGGAACGTATACAGTATTCCGGGCGTATGAACGACGCAGAAGATGTTCACACGATGTGACAATGGAACGAAGACAGTCTTCTCGGCGTAGGGACGAAGGAGAAGATCAATGAGATGATGCGCCGATGCTACGATGGAAGGAATACAGTTTTGTGGGAGTTGAGGCGATGTGAAATATGGGTTTCGATTTCTGGACTGTAAAGGTACTGTGCGTGATTTCCTGCGCAAGAATAGAGAGGGTAAGAGAGACGGTTATGAGATTCAAAGAGAGAGAGAAAGGCGCGTGTTTTGTTCAGGGATGTTTTGGTCTTTCTGTATGAAATGGACCTAATGGAATATTATAAAACACTATGGATTTTATGGAACAACACTCTTAAATAATGGATTTACTAAAAAAGCTCCATTTTTTTGTACTATTATATATGAATATAAAAAACTTAATAATGTATTTTTCATTAACGTACAAAGAATTACAAAATAGATTGATGGACCCAATAGAGAAAAATTCAAGTTGAATAGACAAAATTACCCACCTATCTTCATCAGTTGAATATATGAAAAAGGCCTTGATAGAGATTTTTGAAGTTGGGTCTGGGCCATGGGCTACACAAGCCCAACATAATCCAAGTTGTTGCATACCCCAAATGCTTTTTCCAACTACTGACCAAAAAAAAATGAAAAAGGGAGGGTTCAATTGAGATAATTTTTTTTTGCAATTATCATGATAATTACATTAAATCTGATATTAAGAGTTAAACATCATCATCAATATATAAAAATCCCAACAACCACGTCAACTTAAAAAAATAAAAAAATAAAAAACCTATAATTTGATTGGAAAAAAATCTCCCCATAATGAAGAAGAAATAATTAATCTTGCATTTGGCAATTATTGATTATACTCCTAAACTCGTAATGGTGGTGAAAGAAGTTACCTATAATTGGTTGTTATTCCTTAATAATGTCAATAATCAATAATACATATAAATTGTAATTGATTTGGTTGAAAAAAAATGATTTTATTCATACTCCACAAATCAGACAAATTTCCCTCTACCAATTTATCATGGTTTGGTACAATTTATCAGTTTGGATGAATGTGAATTTCAGATTAAGAGATATAGGAATTGCATGGTCCTTAATTAAACATTCCATCACATTCAAAAAAATTTCTTGGCTTAGAATATCGAGTACATGTATGGAGTACAGTAACTTGTCAAAAAAAAACAAAACAAAAGTATGTACGACAGTGGCACCATATAATTGAGGCATCATTTGAAATCCAAATATTCTTTAAGAATATGTTTTGACAAAGTTGAAAAGCAAGTAGTAAATAGTGTTAAATATATCACTTGGGAAAGATATTCGATCCCAAGAATAATTTGAATGATTAAAAAAAAAAAATTAAGGGTGCAATTTAAACTGAGAATGGGTACAAAATTGGTCAATATATATACATATGTAATGATTTATTTTGTGACATTTAGACAGTTTTTATACATATTTTGGAGTATAGTAGCTTTATTATGCTTGATGGTATAAGCCATTTTTGCATCTTTCACAAGTTTGAAATCTTTTGTCCAATTAAAATATTTAAAAAAAAATCACAGTAAAGATTAAAATGGGAATAGCATATGTATATATATTCCTTTATGTGACTATTGGATCATTAATTCAAACATGGAGGGTTGAAAGAATCAGTGTGTGTTGGAGCAGTACCAGTCACTACAAGAATTTACTAGTACCCTCCATTTTTTGTGCAAAGAAGCATATTCTGCTTCTTTCTATATATATTCTCTTGTTAAATGAATTTTTTCCTATAGAAAATGGTATATATATACACATGCATGTTTATGAATACATGTGTTCATTTAATCTAACAACTTTTCTTGTTTTTTTTTAATTTTTTTTTCTGTTTGGTATAATTTTATTTTTTTCAAAGTTGAAAGTTGACAATCAAAAATTAAAATTTAAAATTTAAAAATACTTCTCAACCCTTTTTCTTGTGTATACCTCTATTTAATACTTATAATTTTTTTTATTCACAGATTCACTCTTAGGAGAGAAATCTGTGCGCAGGTCAATTTTAGGCTATGCTTTCATGTGGATGTGGCCTCACTCTCACACTTTCTCTCTCACTTCTCGATCATATAGGGTATGTTTGATTTGTATTTGGGAGATGAATTTTAGAAAAAAATTTCTAAAAAATGGTTTGGTTTGAGTTTTTTTCAAAAAATTTTCAAAATCACTTTCTCTCTCTTACACATTAATCAATCACTTTTTCTCTCTCCTCTCTCCTTCTCAATCACTTTTTCTCTCACACACATCTACTCAAATTCTCCCAAAATATCAAATCATCCCAAACTCCCCAAAAAACAACTCTCCCAAAATATACAACCAAACAAACTAAAAAAATTTCTAAACTCTCTCCCTAAAATTTTTTTCAAAAATAACTCTCCCAAAAACAAACCAAACAAGTTCATAGTGTTATAACTTAATATTTATTAGCTTAAATAATGAAATCCATCATTTTTATTTTATATTTTGAGAGACAATCAAATAAGTACTGCAAAGTGAAGAATGTAGTGCAGTGTTACACAATCACCAATTTCAATCACCTCAAGAGGTTATTAGAGATTTACTCAATTATTAATTTTAAAATTTCAAGATTAATTGAAGTACACAAATAGTCCGGAGATATCCAAATAAAAAAAAATAAAAAGCCAAATACCCTCTCTCTACTTTCTATTTCTAGATGATGATTAAAAAAAAAACCTTTTCTTTACTTCGTTTTTTTCTTTGATGCTAAACTTTCTCTACTTTTAAACGAATGCATGCACGATGATGCTTCCATCTGACAGCCCTCCTCATCCAACTTAACGAAAAGTCTTACAAAGAAGAGAGAGAGAGAGAGAGAGAGTAGTGGGGCAGGCAAGCCTAAAGCTTTTGCTTTAATGAAAGTCGGTGCATATGATGATATGTGCCTTCTCATCTTCTTCTCTCTTGGACAAATCAAACGTCATACAGTTCTCTCTGACGTGGACTCTTCTTACTTTTTTTTCTTTTTCTTTTCACTTAAATGGTAACAAATGTCTCTCTTGTCCATTATTTGGGATCTATTTATTTTTAAATTTTAGTTATCTTATATAAATATAATAATTGCTACATTTATCAAATTAATTTGATTTTTAATAAATAAGTTATTCACATCAATTTTTAAGATAAACAGTTTAAATTACAAAAGTGAAATCTATATTAAAAGCTCAAGAACAAACTAGATATCTTTACTTAAAAGTAATTCTAGATATTTTTAAAATATTGCTTTTAAATTTATCTACATTAACGATAGTAGGAGGTAACTAAAGTATCATTCACACACACAATTGTCCGATTTGCTTTCTTGGAACTAAAAATTCAGGAGTGATATTTTAAGGATTTTAAAACAAATATTTAAAGGTAAAATAATGCTATTCATAAATTAATTAAGAAAATCATTTTTATCATTGAAGCCAATACCAAGTAAATCTTTGAAGACAATAAAGTTTTAGTGTAATTTACCATCTAAAAAAAAAGTTGTAATGAAATTTACACACTTTCACATTGAAACCGACAGTAATTTCTAAAAATAGAAAAAAAAAAAAAAAAAAAAAGGGTAATGACCGCAAAATAAAAAATCTTGAAGGATTATCCAAATTAAGACCAATGATTTCGGATATTTTCATGGTCAAGATTGCATTGTTGACTGAAAATATGAAAACATTTCCTACGTGCCTTCAGAGATACCGTATCTCCAATTATATAAATGCACCCTTCAATGCTGTCCATTTTTGGATGGACAGTAGTTAACAATTTTTAAGTTTGTTTAGATTAGAATTTTGAGTAGGAATTTATAAATAAAATATAAATGATTTTTTAAAAAATATTCTTTTTGTACTAGGATTCCTTCCGTATGGATTGAAGAGTGTTGTTCGGAACTATAAGTTCACTACAGTCCCATTTTAATTTTTTGAATTGTTTATTATATTTTTTCCCCTCTTCTTTTCAATTCATCACAAATTCTTCCTCAAATCTATATCCAAACACACCTTGATTTCCTTTAGTCGGTTGGACTTGGAATTTTTAACCTAAAATGTTTGTCTCCTGTTTGATGTTCTTACAATTACATAATTTGATTTTTAATTAAAATAAATGTAATTGTAATTTGTAAGTGTAAAACAAAAGACAAACACATTTTTTTATAATAAAGGATTCCAATCCTTGAATCAAAAAGTCAGAGCCAGGATTGAACCTCTATCTCCAGCACTTTAGTCTTTCGTAATCAATGATTTATCTGTGGTCTAACAGTATCAGGATTACCAATCGATGCATAGTAAGTGTTGTGGTCAAGTATTATAGTAGTTGGACTCATCGTATCAATTAAGAACTTGATATGTATACCAAAAATTATCATAAAAAGTCGATACCAAAATATCTTAAAATATATTGATACCAAAAGTCGATTTTTAAAATCATATTTGTAGTCTCAAATCACTATATTGCAATGTAATTTAAGTTAGAGAAATTTATTGTATGACAAAAAAAAAAAAATGATTTTAAGATGGAGAAATTGAACGTGAAGAAATGAGTGTGGTCCAGAGCAAAGTAAAAAGGTAGCATAATGAATAGAAGAAGGGGCACAAATAATATGAACAACAACAATAACAACAGCAAGAATCAAAAGCAAAGCAAAATTGGTCGGCTGGCCGTAATGGCAGGAAGTAGTAATAAATAAAGGGGGACATCACATACACAAACAAAACCAAACCTTATCCCCACACAAAATTCTTTGCTCTCTCTCTCTCTCTCTCCTCTTACTCCCTTTTTCAATTATCCATTTTATCCTCTATCATTGCCAACTTCTACGATCCACAATCATCAATACCCCACGAATCAAATGCCCATCTCACCAAATCATTGGTGGGTTCCCCTTGTCTCTCTCTCTCTCTCTCTCTCTCTCCACATGACACCTGTCCAAATGCACCAGGAGACCACTGTTTGGTTGGGGTGTGTATTTGAGTTTGTTGTATATTTTGTAGGGGATAATGGTACCAATTGTGTTTTGTGGGTTTTTTAACTTTTTTTTTTATAAATAGATTATACTTTTCACTCTTTAATTTTTATTAGAATTATAATTTTATTTTGGTCTCTTATTTTTTAAGATTTTTTTTAAGAGTTAGCTAAAAAGTTAATTTATTAATTTTAAAAAAAAAACTTTACAAAAAAAGTGACGTTTTAAAGACTAGTTTGTTTGACATGTTCTTTTGACTTTTTAAGTATTTTTTTAGAGTGACTAAATTGGGTTATTTATTTATTTATGAGATTACTAAATGAATTGTTTTATTTATCTATATATGTGTACAAAATGAGATTTTTTTAACCAATAATTAATTTTCAAGCCACAGCCAAACAAAGTCTAATTGCTACAATTACGTCCTCAAATTCTAACTCGTTCTTCAATGTAATTTTAACCAAACTCATTCTTTAAAAAAATTTAATGGCATTATAGAAAAAAAAAAAACTGAAAGAAAATTACACTTTCACCCTCCAACTCTCAATTAAATTTCATTTTCATATTTCATGTTTTGGGAAGTGAGATTTTAGCCTAATTTAGGCTAAAATTCACAAAAAGACAAAATAAATTAAAATAATCAATAAGTCAAAATATCACATCAAATCCATAATTATTTCACTTTTTTTTTCACATACATCATATCTAATTACAAAAAAAAATCAAATCATTTTTTCAAATACAAAAATTTTAACCTATTAAAATAGTCAAAAACTAAAACAACCCACTAAAATAACAACTTCCCAAACACCTACTTTGTATGTCTGAAAATTATTCAATATCGCTTATGATTATACTACAAATATATTTTCACTATCTATCTTAATCATAACACGTTTGTAGTATGATTACGTTAGTGTGCATTTGTATTAAATATATATATATATATATATTGGTGTATAGTCAAGATTTAACGTTTGATTAGTTTTAATGGAAGATATAGTTAGTTTAATGGATTTATAATAATTTTTATGTTATCCCCATAAAATCTAGTGAAAAGTTGGTTAGGGAGGACACCACATGGTATTTTCATAGGTAATAATAATTTAAAATTATTGAATTCTCAATGTATCAAAGTCAATGTCTATCTGCAATTGCTTTTGGTATATCATATATGGCCACTCAAGGACAAAAGTTATGGATAATCATTTTGTTTGAAAACAAATTATATACACCTATATCTCTTGCATAATACAATTCTACATTAACCATAACATTATATGAATGAAATCAGAGCTAAGTTAAGCACAGAATATTTTTATCTAGGACATGTTATTGTATGATATGGGTGGTTATATATGAATACAAACCATATTTTGTATCACTCTAATTTATAAAAGTTAGGTTAGTGAATGTGGTGTTTTAGGGTTCGTTTGGGATATGAGTTGACTTTTTAGTTATTTTAATTCGGGTTAAAAAGTCTCGTTTGGAATATACTTTTTAACTTTTTTGACTTTTGTAAAAAAAAATAAAATGATTATAATTTAGATGTGATATTTTGTCTTATTAAGTTAAAAAATTTATTTTATCTTTTTATAACTAAAATAATTAAAAAATTAAAATGTCTGGCATGCCAAACAAAGGTTTATTATCATTTATAATACTTAAATTTGAATATCAATACCATGTCATGACGTAGTTTGAACTTTTCTTACTCGTGATCGCTTTCTACTTATTATCTTAAAACAAAAATGTGAACTTTTTTTGTTGCTAGAGAGTACATTATTTTTTTTGTATAAGTAGAATGGTGGGACAAAAACTTACACATGATAGTAATTTTAGGTCTGACCAAATCAAGCTAGCCTAATGGCTCAGCCCAACCAAACTAATTAGGACAAACGACCAACCATATAAATAGAGACGATTCCTGAAGATAAACGAATGGCTTCTTAACTTTGTAATTATACTTTTTTGATTTTCTGTCTCCCTCTATCAGAAATATCTTTTGCTAATTTGACTATCAAAGAAAGTATACTCCAACTGATAACCACTAGTCAAATAAAAATTACATCTTATTTTACAGATTCAGGATAGTATTATTTATCTTTCCACGTTACTCTCTATCAACAATTAGGGTTATTTTTTTTATGTCTAGTTTTTTGAATAGAGATGTAAACATACGTTACATGGCTTTAGACTCTTGATAGTGTACTTTTTTTGTGGTGAAAAAAAAGAGATGCTTTGTAATGTCGTCACTGCATCTATAAGTTCTGGTCTTGGAATAATCTGTTGTCAGTAAGATTTAACACAACTCATAACAAAAGATCCACTACTAAGACAATGGAATTCAGTCACAAGTCACAAAAGAGCTCATGGTTGATTGAAATATAGTACGAGATCTCAAAAAGAACTAATTGAAAATCCAATCATTTTTTACATCCTTAAAATTTAAACCTGAATCACTCCTACAAAGAGAATTAGGTAAGTGCCGTTTGGTAACACTTACTTTTTCAGTTTTCAATTTATATTTACAAAAATTTTAAAAACTCAAATAAAAGCTTGTTTGGTAAATTTTTGATTTATAAATCAGTGGTTTCAGTTTATAAATTTAGGCCTCGTTTGGGGACTAACTATTTTAGCCAAAAAGTCAAAAAGCCAACTAAAACTAGTCACATCACCTCTCTACTTTTCTGCACATCTTTTCGTAAAAAGCCAAAAAGTTACTAAAATAGCCTGTTCCCAAACGAGGCCTTAGTCAAAAAATGTAAACTCAAAAAATGAGTTTACGTTTTGAGTTTTGAGTTTTTTTTTTTTTACCACCCAACACTAGCCACCACCCGCCACCATTTTTCACCACCGTCTTCCGCCACCACCTCCCACCTCCCACCACCACTCACCACCCACTTGCCACCACCTGCCACCACCACCACCACCCACCCGTCACCTACCAGCCACCTGCCACCCACCAGCCACCACCACCCACTCTTCGCCACCACCCCCGCCACCACCCACCACCCACCACTCGCCATCCATCTGCTCGCCACCACCACTCGCCACCACCACTCACCACCCACCTGCCACCACCATCCACCACCAGCCACCCGCCACCACCACCCACCACCACCATCACCCATCACCCACCCGCTACCACCACCCACCTGCCACCACCACCACCACCCACTCGCGACCACCCACCACCCACCGTCGTCACCCATCCACCCGCCACCACTACCCGCCACCTACCCACCACCACCACCCGCCATCCACCACCCACTTGCCACCACCATCCACTCACCCGTTACCGCTTTCCACCACCGTCTTCCGCCGCCACCAACCACTTGCCACCACTTTCCACCACCGTCTTCTGCCACCATTTTCCACCACCGTCTTCCGCTACCACCACCCGCCATCATTTTCCACTATCGTCTTCTGCCACTACCACTTGTTACCACCCACCACCCGCCACTACTTGTCATTTCTCACTCTTTTTTATATTTTTAAATTTTTTTAAACATTTTGTCTAAACCAAACGCGTTTGTAGTTTATGTTTTTCTAAAAATAAATAAAAATCAGTTTATAAAATTTTTGTAAATATAAACTGAAAACGTAAACGTTACCAAACAGACCCGTAGCATTTGGTTGAATTCTAGAATTATGATTTGAGAATAGAGTTGTATTTTAAGTTTGTGAGGTTTGGAATTACGATTTGAGTGAGAAAAATTTGTTTAGTTATGAGTTTTGAATTGAGTTTAAAATCTTTGATGTGGCATATGATATTTGATTCAAAAACTTACAATTCATAACCAAACACACAACCCAAAATTCTATTCAAAGCTCATAAAAAATTTTAAAAAAAATTCAAAAATATTTTTTATTTAAAATATGAAAATAACAGGTGTAAAAAAAAAAATATTGTTCTAGTCAACCGACTGGACGTCTGAGGGATGATCGGATAGACGAGTTTTCATATGCAAATATGAAAATAATTTTTAAAGACTAAGACCAAACGTAACATTCAAACCAATAGATGAAAAATTAAATACAAAATCCCACCAAAGACAGCCTTACTTTCTTTACTAGATGGTGGTTCTTGATGGTGTACTTGATCATTCGGAATTGAAAAACTAGTATGCTAAAGTGGACGAACAAAGAAAAATAGAAAAATGTGGACCAAGGAGACTTTTTACACTCTATTAAGCACAATTGGAGGATAGCAACTCCGCACCACTTGATGTACGGCAATGATAGACTTCTAGAATTGCAAAACCAAGAAACCTTCAAGGATGAAACAATTAGAGCTTTGTTGAGTTGAATTTATTAGTATAAAATAGTCCCAAGGTAGTTTTGAGAAAAATTAGCTTGCTTAAATTTTAGGAATAAACTCAATTGACTAGTCTTTTGAGGGTATAGTGATTGATGGGTTTGACATTTGCGAAAATTTTATGTTAGCTCAATATTTTTTTTTTTTATTTATAAATTATAAATATATCTTTTAAGATTTATTTAAAATATAAATTATTTTTTATAACTTAAAAAATTATAAATATCTCCTCATTAAAAATTTTTATTTAACACAATTAATTAAAAAAAAATTTATAATTATTTTCCTATATAATAATAAAATAATGTAAATTATTAATTAAAATATATTTATAATATTATTAAAAATTATTAATTAATTTAATGATTTATTAATAAAATAGACGATTTGTTATAAAATTAAAAATGTCAAAAGATGGAATATAATTTTTAAAATCACAAAAAATAATTAATATTTTAATCAAAACTCAAGAGGCTATTTGTAATTTCCCCCACTTGCTTTATGTAGACCAAAATTTTCTTGATGTTACACCACTGTAAGTAACGGGAAAATTATATTGAAATATGAGTTGAAAGATAAGAATTTAATTGTTGTAATTAAAAGATAAGATCAAAAGTGAAATTTGAATAGTTTGAGAGTGAAAAAGTATAATTTGCACTTATTTATTTATTTATTTTACTCAGTAAAATTTTAATAGATTAATAAATTAGGTTAGCATGTTAAATTAACAAAGTCGAGTATTCGATATTTTTTCATAATCTTGAACCTAGGACCGGATCCTGACTTTTTCGATGCCCAAGTTCAACTCAAAAAATGGAATAGTTATACATATTAAAAAAAAATAAAATTTGTTGCCAAAATAGTATCTTCAATTTCTTCCCTCTTGTATCTACGCAATTTATTTATTTATTTGTATATATAAGTACTAAATTGCTTTTTTTTTAATTTTTTTTTATTTAACTAGTACTATATATGAAAATCACTTAAAATTTTAGGTGATAAATTCATTTTGCAAATATTGTATTAGTGAGTGAATCCATTATATAATTTTCCTGAAATAAATCATAATTATTGAGATAGATTTTGGACAACATTTTCAATGGATAAACATTATTAATTTATTCATATTTTGTTTTTAACGTAGCTGATCGGGTGAAAAATTTGATCAACTTCAGTTTTACATAATTTCTCCAGAGACAATTATATAGTCAACAATATTTTATAAGCAACTGTCCATTAATCTTAAATAATTCACCACTTCAATTATTTTTCAAATTTTCTAGGTTAAATTTCATTTTTAAATTACTTATACTATAATTTATTAGTATTCAATCTATTAGAATAAATTGAATAAAATAGAATAATCATTAATTTATTAGTCTTTTATAGAGCGACTATTCCCCCACATTGATAAATGAATTTGTAATATCATTTTTTAGTGAATGAATATTATGACAGAATATTTATTTTATACTTCACTTCATTTCAATGAAACATACATGGCATATGACCTAAATTTAGGAGCCCTACTTTTTAAACAGAATGCTAGGCCAAGGCAATCCAAACATCTCTTAAAAATCTATGATTGGTTTTATTATTATTATTTTTTAAAAAAAATTATTTTTACACAAGTTTTCATTTGTCTTTATAATTTTTTTTATTTTAATATTTTAGTGCTTTTTTTAGATGCAACTAGGTGCATCAAAAAAGTTTTTAAAAATGACTAAACTATGAATAAAATTTGCTAAAAAACATAGAAAAATTCAAAAAAGAAAAAAAGAAGCCTGTGTGTCTTTAGAATTTTTTTTGTTTATATTTTAGTGAATTTGTTTTATTCTTTTAAAAATATTTAAATTTAGTACATTTAAAAAGTAAAAAATAATAATTAAAATATAAAAAAATTATTAAAGACAAATGAAAATTTATCAAAAACAACTTTTGTTAATTAAAAAAAAGAAAAAAAATAATAAATAAATAGAAAAGCAAATACGGTCTCAGACTTGTCACTCCTTTCCTTCCTCAAATCTTAACTAAGAAGTTAGAATTAAATTATTATACTCACTTGCTTTCCTCCCAAGTTGTCAGTTTGTGTAATGGTGAATAGAAAAAGCATTCTTGGCCAATCAAGATTACCACTACAAAGAGACTTCAGACTAGGAAACCCATTCGAATTCTTATCTTAAAGATAAAAAGAATGATATTAGCTTTTCAGCTTTTTGATCTAGTCTTCAAACTTGATCAGCTTAAAAAATAAGCTCTTAAATAAATTATGGCCATTATAGTTTGCGGAAACAGGTGCACCACACTTTCCAGATTGATGACTGGTTCGCTTGCCATTTGGGGAACAATTCTACAAACTACTTATACTCAAGCTTAGCCAATTTGACTCAAGAAATAGTCTAACGTTGCGTTTGATTGAAAGATTTGAAAAGAAATTTTTTTAAAAAAAGAGAAAAAATATATGAAACTAAGTGAAATATAAGAATGTTTTATTCATTTAGGCTCTCACATAATAATTTAACTACTAACTTGTTAATAAAAGAAAAACTTTAATGAGACATAGAGTATTTTACAAAAAATTATACAAAGAATTTTGATACAGATTTTTATGAAAACGATACAGATTTTTTTTTAAAAAGTAATACCAAAAATAGTACCATACAAGTTGTCACTAATTATCTATGCAACTTAATAATTTAGAATTATCATGTCTCTTTGGTGACCTAACTCTCAATCTCATCAGGATAGCCGACAATGCATTATTAATTGTATTTAAAAATGTGTACAAATTAATTAGTAGTAGGTCCCAAACACACACACTCCTCATCAACTTTCTAGTTAAGCAAAATGATACGGATTCTAGTTGATGAATCATATTCCATCAACCATTATAACTCGTTGAAACTCCCCAATGCTGTTGTGTCTTCTACCTAACTTTACTTCTTCTTCTTTTTTTCTTTTTTTTTTCTCCATACAAAGAAACCCATTATTCATCATACAATTCCCACATAGTGCTCCATCTCTATCTGATTTCCCACAATCATAATGGAAAATTACTAGCCACCACTCTAGAACATAATGGAAAATTAATTTGCAAAAAATGGTAAACAATGTAACAAGAGAGAACCCATCTCTAGTTAGTTAAACAGAGCATGGAGTGGGGGACAAGTTCATGTGCCCTGGTGTAAAATGGACAAAAAAGTTGTTAGTGTTTAATAATACAACATGTCTATCTACTTAGAAAAATATTTAAAAAATTACTATAAATTTAAAATTTAAAATTTAAATTCAAGATTCATTCATCATATGGTGCACAGCAAGAAGTTTAAATATACAAAATTAATTCAAAATTCTGGATAATTTTTTGGGATTCAATTTAAATTATGTTTTGATTTTAAATTTGTAAAGAAAAAGAAAAGAGAATGAAAAAATTAAAAAAAAAGTTTTTATTTTTTACTCGTCCCTTTCATATTGATTTTTCTCTCTATAATAAATATTTTCATAAATTCATAATTCAAACACAATATTAATCTCAGGCCAAGTTTGACATATTGTAAAAAAATCAAAAAATTACTCAAAAAGTTAAAAAGTTAACACTATTCACCAAAAGTTAACAATTACGACTGCACAACTCCCAATCTTAATTTTTCCCTACAAATCAATTTTTACAATTTTTTATTACACATTTTTTCATAAAAAGTCAAAAAGTTAACACAAACATCCATATTTTCTTCCTCAATTTTTTAATCCAAAAAGATAAAAAATATACTTATTTAGGACATCCCAAACAATCCCAATGTCATTTTAGTTTGGAAAGCACCCATTCAATCTTTGGAGATCAACAAAAGCTATCGTATGTGGGAATACTAACATAACTTTGTAAACTCAATTTAATTATAGTTTCAATGTAATTTATACATATTTTTTAACAGTTTAAATAAAAAAAATATTTTCAAAGACTTTTATACGCTTAAAATTAATATTTTCCAATCTTATATTTATCGAAAGAAAAAAAGAACTAGTTGCAAAGATATATACGTATAATATTCGAGCTGACAAAAGATAAACAGAGGAAAGTAGGCTAATAATTGATACCCATGTAGGTAAAGTAAAAACCAAAATACCCAAAGAATCATAGAAAAAGAGAAGAAAAAGATGCATATATATATATATATATATCTATATATATTTGTGAAGTTAGTGGTAATAATAATTGTTAAACTTGACAACCTAATGGGTGGCGAGAGGCGGACGAATCATGCACTCTCTTGATGTGTCCCCCATCCCTATGTGAATCCATGTCTTCATGTGCAAGGTCCTCTCTCTTTAAATAATTTTATTTTTCTGTCTCAATTTATTCATAATTATTAAATCATATAAAAAACTTAAGATGTAAAAATCTTCAGACATATTCAATTGTTGTGAATAAATTGAGACAAAAAAATATAGTTATTTGGAGATAGAGGATCCTTGCACCTCTTTCCTTACACCTGTATCGTGTTTAGATCATAAATTTAAAAATATATATATATATAATTAAATTATAAATATATTTTATTCATGTTTTATTTACATTTTTGTAAAAATTTCTATTCAAATTAATAATTTAAACATAGTAATATAAAAAAGAAAGAGAAACAGAGGAAACAGACAAAAATAAAATACAAAATGGTTTATAAACAATTTTTCTAAAATAGTCTTTTAAAAATGATATGATAGTGTTTTTTTAAAAAATTGAAAGTCTTGCCTTTTGATTAAATTTATGAAATTTTTGTACAAATTTTCTGTTTGTTTATCAGACACACAAAACATATAAATAAATAAGATTTTACCAGATTTACTGGTTGAGTCTACTTGTTAAAAATGTTATATAAAAATGTTATATAAAATCAGACACATAAAACAAAAAAAAGAAAAAAGAAAATTTTGAAGAAGGAGAGAGAAAAAGGGGAGGTAGTTTCCTTATTTGTTTGTTATTATAATGGAGAAAACAGCATTGGGGTTCAATTGGTCAACCTATGCGGAGAGAGAGAGATAGACTTTTGTCATAAATATATTCATCCACACACCATTCCATATTCGTCTCCTCCCTACTCATTAATTCCTTTGATTATTAATCATACATAGCCACCCACCCACCAACCCAACCCAAAAAACAAAAAGAAAAAAGAAAAGTCCTCTATATATCTTTCCCTTCATCTTCTTCTAATTTTCTTCCCATCCAAACACCCACCGCAACCCTGCTCTTCTTTCCTCCATACCATAGATGGGTTTTGATGATCTTTGTAATACAGGCCTTGTTTTAGGCTTAGGTTTGTCATCAGCTGTCGACAATATATCGACGGCCGATAATTTGAGGCCTAATTATAAGCCTAAGGTGACGAGGGCTTTTGAGCCCTCACTCACTTTGGGGCTTTGTGGTAGCGATGAGATTGAAAATCATGAGTTGTTATATCGGCAAGACAGTGCTGCGTCGTCGTTTTCGAATGCTAGTGTGAAGAGGGAGAGAGAGATTGGTAGTGAAGAGGCAGAGATAGAGATGACAGAGAGAGTGTCTTCAAGGGTAAGTGATGAAGATGATGATGGCACTAATGCTAGGAAGAAACTTAGGCTCAATAAAGACCAATCTGCCCTTTTAGAGGAAAGCTTCAAGATACATAGCACTCTCAATCCGGTACTTTTTTTTCTTTCTCACACGTTTTTTTTTTTTTTTTTTTTTTTTTGGTGGGGGGGGGGGGGGGGGGGGGGGGGACTACACTTGTTTTCCTGCTTTTACTTTCAGAAAACAAAAAACTGATGATTGTTTTTGATTTTTCAGAAACAAAAACAAGAATTGGCAAGAAAGTTGAATCTGAGGCCTAGACAAGTTGAAGTTTGGTTCCAGAATCGACGAGCCAGGTTTGTGTCGCAATAGTGATTTTAAATATTGGCAATACGATCATATATTAATTATATTAACATATATATTGATGAATAAGGGTAGGTCCCAACCCAATACCACCCACAAAATTTTTTCAAAAACCCCATCCATAAATATGTTGTGTTTTAAATATCAGCCGATTATAGAATTTCTGAATTTCTGATATTGATATTTATTAATATATTGGCCGGTATTGTGAGTAAGTCTATATATAACCGTATCACTAAGATTAGGAACCGATTTGTGCCCTCTCAACCCAATTTAAGATTTTAAAAGTAATAGATAGTTATCACCCATTTGGTCAATATCAAACAATCTCAATTGATGTATCAATCAATATCGATATTTTAGTTATTTCTTTTGTTCAACTTTTTCCAATTGGAAATCTGAATGAATTCATGTTATATTTTACAGGACAAAGCTTAAGCAAACTGAAGTAGACTGTGAGTTCTTGAAGAAATGTTGTGAAACACTGACAGATGAGAACAGGAGGCTACAGAAAGAGTTACAAGATCTGAAAACACTGAAACTAACTCAACCCTTCTACATGCAACTCCCGGCGGCTACCCTCACCATGTGCCCGTCTTGCGAGAGGATCGGTGGCGGCGGTGGCGGCACTGCTGGCGGTGATAATACTCCCAAGAACCCATTTTCAATGGCTCCAAAGCCCCACTTCTTCAATCCCTTCACCAACCCATCAGCAGCTTGTTAAGTTGTATGCTAGTATTTTAGTTAAAACAGAGACCCCCTTAGAACCCCCCCTATCTTTTTTTATTGGTAAAGGGCAAAATATTTATATATATATAATGAAAAAAAGTTAGTGTTAATTAAATTTTATAGAAGAATAGAAATGACTAATCAATCTCATCATCCTCTTCTTTTTCTAATTATCTTTGTAAATTATCAAAGAAGTATATATATGTATGAAGGGATTATTATAATTTTGTTTTCGTGTTTAATTAATGCCTGATTCTTTACAGTTTTTCTTTATATTGATTCTTCCTCCTTAGTTTGCTTTTGTTCATTTCATGCATCATTGGTGTGGTTAGTAAGAGAGAGTTTCATCTCAAAATTCTGACACAATCTTTTCATGGGGAGGTTTTATTTTATTTTATTTTTTTTGTGAATTTTACATCCATACGAGATTATTGTGTTCAATTTTATGATTAATTTTGTGCAAATAAAAAAATTAATCCTGATTTTAACCTTATGTTAATCTTTTACAAAATTTAGGAAACGAATAACTGATCACATTTTTTTATAATTCCAATTGGTAATAGAGGAATACGAGAGAAGGTGCATTCACAATAATAAAACTTGAAGTTAGACATTGTGTCTAGTACACTACATCTAATATCTATTAGGTTAATCTCTTGATATTAATTACTTGATATTTTTGTCTACACAAAAAAAATTATCATGCTTGATTTTGTTTATTTGAGAGAAATAATAATAGATTAAACTAAGTCAATCTAATTTAAGTGCCAAAGACAAGAAAATCTATCTTAATGTTGTGTTTGGTTAGAAGATTTAGAGAGGAATTTGAAAAGGAAAATAGAAAAGGTAGATGAAATGTGAATAAAACATGCCTATATTTCACTTAGTTTCACACACCTTTTCTCTTTCCCTTTCTAAATTTCTTCTCAAATTCTCCAACTAAATACAACATAACAGAATTTTTTTCATAAAAAAGTGTATTCAATGGGGGATATTATTCATTGTAGACTCACAATAAAACATAACAAATAGTTTAGCAAAGTGGGGTCATATGGATAGATAGATTAAAAATCTTTTGAATTGCAATGCCAATATCAAGTTCTTTTCGTGGTCGACAAGTTAATTATGGAAGATAAAAAAAAAATTGTATTTTCCTGTCAATTAAATCTTCTTTTTTGTCAAAGAGAATTACAAGAAGAACACAAAGTGGCATGATAAAGGGAAAAGGATAATGATAAAATAGTTGTGGGGTTAACTTATGACCTTGTTTGTTCATGTATGTATGATGAGAACCTTGTTTGTTCATGTATGTGTGATGAGAGAGAGAGAGAGACGTTGGCTCACGTGCACGTAGTTCTTTTATGGTTGGAGAGAATAGTCAGTTAGAAAAAGTACGATGAAAGTGGAGTCGCGTTGATCACTCGTGAGATTGGCTTTCTTGTTGGGGTAGAAAGAAAGAAATTGGAGAAAAATCAAAATTATTATCAACGTGAAATTAATCTTTTAGGTACATTTAAAAAATAAAATAAAACAATTCAAAATTATTAAGTAGTTTGAAATATCACGTGAATATAATGACTTATTCCTTATTTATCAACAATCTATATATATATATATATTAATAATTAAGAATATTAAATAATAAAAAATTATTAAATACTTTTGAAATAGTATGCTGCATTTATTTATGTGGTAATTCAACTAATGAGAATTACAATGCACACTAAATAAATAATATTTCATAAATTTTTAAGACATTAAGGTGTGGTTTGGAATGTTTTAAATAAATGTACTTTTTGAGTTTTTATAAAAAAATAATATGTAAAAAAGTAGAAAGAAAATGATGATAGATATTGATTGATATGACCCAAATAAATATATATATATATATATATAACATATACTTTTTTAGTGCAGGTCAAATATTTACTAAGGGTTGGTTTGGGATATTCTAAAAAAGTGCACTTTTTGACTTATTGGCTTATATGGGTTGGGTTTGGGTTGGGTTTGATGTGATGTGTTAGAGAGGTGATGTGATTTAAATAAGATGATGTGACTTAAATAGGATAGTGACTTTTTGACTTTTTGTATTATTTAGTAGATACCAAACTTGGCCTAAATAAATAATATCACATAAATTTTTATGACTACTATAAATAATTTTGTGTTAATTTCACATGAGAAATTGAATAGCACACGAGGGCAATGCTAAAATTACAAAAACAAAGTTATCAAAAAATTAAGGGTAAATTACCAATAAGTCCTACTTTTGAGACTTATTACCCATTAAGTCCTGTTGATAAATTTATTAAGTGATAAAGATAAATTTATCAGTCTTTTATTTTTATGAATAAGTTTATCAATCTCTTATTTTTATAGTGTTAAATTTATTAGTTAAGACCCGTAAGTAAATAAGTCTAGTTAATAGGACCAACACGTAAGTACCTCAAAAATTAACTATACAGTCACATGCATACCGTGTTGCTTTGAAAGATTGATAAAAAAATGACTTTTGATTTTTATAACCAAAAATACTAATTTTTTAAATAATGACTTGGGTAAAAAAAATTAACTTTTTTATCTAAAAAAACTAATCTCAAAGTGAGCCACCATGTGAGTGCTTAATCAATTTTTTAATAAAAATTTTAATATTTGAAACACAAAATAGATTAACAGGGTGATGGGCGGCGTGAGATGCCCTAAACTTTAAGGAGACCGGTGGGTCACACCCCACGTGGGTGACACTAAAGTGGGCCCACTTCTCACATTCACATTACTTTTATCAAACACGTCATCATGAGCATCAAGACTTTATTATTTGAACACTTGCATGAAGGTCCTTCATCATCATCATTAACAACTCTATTCAACCCAACTTCCTTTTGACGATGAGGGACTCCCTAAGTCACGGTCCCATCTCGTGCAATTTATTGGAAGTTGGATCATAACTACCTTCAGATCTCGTTTGCCCTGATAGAATTTTAGTTTAAAAGTTAAACAATTATTAAAAAAATTAAATAATTTATAATTTATGTTAAAAATTTAAAAATTTTATTTTCACTTTACCTTTAGTTAAGAATGATCATGGTTCGATTTTAGACGCTTTACGAATCGGTTTGGACTTGCTGACATATATGTTATTTGAGAAAAATTCAATTCACAATCGCCCGCAGTGTGAGTTGTAGTTTGTGTATATAGGATTCGCGAATGTGCAGGTTGCTGCGGGCGGTTTGCGAATTGAATTTTTTTCTTTAAAAATTTATTTTGAAACCTTTTTTCTCATTTTGTAAATATTTATTTTTTTGTCATTTTCTCCCTATTTTCTAAAATGGTCCAACATTAATAGTTAATGAATTAAAACTTAAACACAACAAAATCAATTCCTAACACAAACATATTATTCAAAATTCTAAACTTTTAAATGAAATTATAAACTAACACAAGCACATCTTTCAAAATCCTAAACTAGTTTATCAATCTCATTATCTACTACCCAAAAATACAATTAAAGTAAAATCATTCAAAATCCAAAACTTATCTAAAAGTAATTCTTCATTAACTTTTACATTCATCTAAGATGTAATAATAAAATAACAACGGTCTAGAATTATTTAAAAAAAAAAAAAAAGACTTTAAGTGCGGGCGGGTTCTTGTAGGAGCGGGTTAAATCTGCAACCCGTCCACAATCTGCAATCATGCCATATTTCAAACCGCATCCGTCCGCATTGTGTCTGCAAAACTACCCATTTGCATGCGGATCGGTTTGAGTTGGACGGTTTGGGTGGTTCGGATAACCTCACTACAACATTTTCTTAGTTTAGTGACATTTGAAAGTGCCACAAAACTATTCTTCTAATGACATTTTTTGGTCTTGTGGCATTTTGAACAAGTGCCACTTCTATCGGTGCCACGGTAGATACTTGCAAGTGTCACTGCACCATCATGGCTAAAAACTTTCAATGACATTTTAATGTCATGGTAGATATTATTTGTGGCACTATCAAGCGCCATTAAAAAAAGAGTTAGTGACACTTATAAGTGTCATTACACCATCAAGACTAAAACCTTTCAGTGACACTTTAATATCATGGTAAGCACTATTCGTGACACTATCAAGTGCCATTCGTGACGATAATTCGTTGTAGAACAATTTGATCTACTCTTGCAGAGACTCGAACCGCCAACCTCCCGCACCATAAACCTTATACACCACACTCTTTCCACTACACCTCTATAGCACCATATGATTATATATGCAACATATATTATTTTATATAGTACATACATCTATATTAATATAAAAGTATATGTATAAACATAATTATTTTGTTGAACATAATTTATGTAAAATAAACTATTTACTAGTAAAATAAAAAAAGACCACTTTTGGCGACTAAAAATATTTTTTGGTCGCCAATTCTATACTTTTGGCTACTAATTGTTTTTTAGTTGCTAAAAAACTAAACTTTTGCCGACCAAAATCGGATTTGGTCACCGAAAATGCACTTTCAGCTACCAAAATTTTGGTCGCCAAAAAATTTAATTCCCGCCTTAGGATTTTAGTTCTCCCGCGCTAAAAATAACCACTTTTGGCAACTAAACTTATTTTTTAGTCGCCAATTATAGACTTTTGGCTACTAAAATTTTTTTAGTCACCAAAAAACTTTACTTTGGGCTACTAAAATTTTTTTTGTCACTAAAACCCATATAATCAGCGACCAAACTTAGTTTTGGTCACCAATTGTAGACTTTCGGCTACTAAAATTGTATAATCGCCAAAAAGCTTTACTTTTAGCTACTAATGCTGTTTTGGTTGCTGAAAGTTATACTTTCAGCGACCAAATTTTTTTTGGTCAGGAAATTTAGTCGCCGAATATACTTTTTCCTGTAGTGTATATTGAGTTTAATTTATTTATTTTTAATCATTTACTACATTTTAAAAATTTTAAAAATATATTGGCATTTTTTGTTTATTCAAAAATGCCATTATAAGCTTGGAAAGTTTTTGACTTAGTGGCATTTCTCAAAATGCTATAAAATATTTGTTTATGAAACTTTTCACCTAAGCGCCATAAAAAGTAATTTGCACCTACCTAGTGTCCTGACATTTTTTAAAAAATGCCATTGCTACTAAAGTTTAGTGGCATCTGTTGGTAAATGTCACGAACATAATTTTTTGTGTCATTATTTTATAAAATGCCATAAAATTGATGTGACATTTCTTTATTGAAATGCCACTAGAGCATTATATATTTGTGGCTTTGTGGCATTTATCTAAATGTGTCACCAAATATTATTTTTGTGGCATTTTCTAAAAACATGTTACTAGTATAGTGTCACTAAAGTGTATTTTTGTTATAGTTTTGTGACACTTGTTCATTGAAATGTCACTAGAGCCTTTTATGTTTGTCGTTTTGTGGCATTTTTAAAAAACGTGCCACTAAATATCATTTTTGTGGCATTTTCTAAAAATATGCTACTAGTGTAGTGCCACTAAAGTATGTTTTTGTTGTAGTTTTGTGACACTTGTTCATTGAAATGTCACTAGAGCCTTTTATGTTTGTCGTTTTGTGGCATTTTTCAAAAACGTGCCACTAAATATCATTTTTTGTGACATTTTCTAAAAATATGCCACTAGTGTAGTGTCACTAAAGTATGTTTTTGTTGTAGTGTCTTATGCCCAATACTACTTTTTGCATATGTTTTGGTAAAAAATTAAAAGTCATTCTATAAATACTATTTTTTTTTACCTCATATTTTAACTAAAAAAATAAAAAAAATTATTAAAATAACTTGTTCTAAAAAACTAGGCCTCAATATACAAACAGTTGTTGTGGATTAATAATTAACAGTTTTATTTGTTACCATTTGGCCTATTTTAAAAAAGTTAAAAATTAATTTTTTTTGATTTATTTTTAATTTTTTTGAAAAAAAAAATGTAAAAAAGTAAAGAAATAATGTGATCTAAAAAAGTTAAAATGTCAATAAATTAACTTTTAACCTAGTTGCCAAAGGAGACCTTTATTGGGTAAGTTTGCCAGCAATCCAATGGGTTCAAAAATTTGATAAGGTTTTGAGGTATAAATTTTGAGATTTTAAGTTCTATTCTCTCTTTTATGTTTGGGCGAATCGTATTCAGTATCAGAAATATGGATTCAAATTCACGCCTATGTAAGTCTGCGATTTACTACTATATGATTGAATGATCAAGCTATATGTAGCACTACCTAAAAGTGACTTTTGGGATCCTTAGCTCCTTAGGATCTAGCCTCAAAAGTCACTCGTATGTCATTATGAATAAGTTTGGCAACATCAAATAATAGTCAAAAAATTATTAAAAAAAAGTAAAAAAAAACTAAAGAATTATATTCTAAAAAATTTAAAGATTCCTTTTTCTTTTGTACATTTTTTCATAAAAATTCAAATAATGTCTCAAATATACTAATTGTTTTCACCTTATATTTTAGTTAAAAAATTAAAAAATTAATAAAATAACCTATACACAAACCAACCAATTTATAAAATTTAAATAATTCAATAAACTCTAGACACGTCAAAATAATAATAATAATAATACAAATTCAAGATTGTTCTGGAAATTGATTATTTTCTTTAATTTTTTGAGATTTCACAAAAAGAGGGATAAATAAGTAGAAAGAGAAAGTTGACTTTTTTTTGTACTATTTTTCTGACTTTTGGAAAATGCCAGAAACTTTATCAAAATTTTTTATCAAAAATGACTCGTAGCTCGACTTTTGGGAGGCTCGAATGGCCCGAACTGCCCAAAACAAACGACGTCGTTTTAGGCAGTGTTTTTTTTTTTTTTTTTCCTTTTTCTTCTTTATTTCTTTCCTTTTTATTCTTTCCCTTCATTCTTTCGAACAACACAGAGACAGAGAGGGAAGACAAGAGGAGGGAGGAAGAGAGAGAGAGAGAGAAGAGAGGAGAGAAGAGAAGAGAAGAGAAGAGAAGAGGCGATCGACGGTGATGTCGGCGATGGTGGCTGCGATCGACGGTGATGGTGGCCCGATCTCCTCTTTCAAACTTTTTTTTTTTTTTTTTCTAAGTAGATTTGGATCTAAAAAAAAATTAAGTTATTGATGATGATGATGATGATAATGTTGATCCGGATCTGCAGACCAAGGCAATTTTTTTTTTTTTTTTGTTGATGAAGATGATGATGATGTTGAAGATGTTGAAGATGATGAAGATGATGAACAAGATCTGCAGAAAAACAATTTTGTGTTTTTGGAGCAGATTTTTTAATGTTGATTTGTTGGAGCAGATTGTTTAATGTTGATTTGTTGGAGCAGATTGTTTAAGATGATGAACAAGAGGATGAACAAAATCTGCAAAAAACATGCTCCAGACAAGATCTGCAAAATTGATGAAGATAAACCCAGCTTCCTCTTTCTCTCTCTGTTCTGCAAAATTGATGAAGATAAACCCAGCTTCCTCTTTCTCTCTCTGTTCTTCATCTTTTTTCTTCATCTTCAAAGAGAGAAGGAAGGAAAAATAAAAAATAAAAAATAAAAAAAATTCCAAAACGACGTCGTTTGGACTCGGGCCATTCGAGCCGCGATGATTTCGAGCTACCAATCGCGATTGATTTTTTATATACCTAATATTGCTCTTGACTTCTTATCTATTTCACCCTATTACCAAAATAATTTCAATTATTTAGAATTCCCCCCCACACACACACACACACACACACATATATATATATATATATATATTTTTAAAACAATGTTTCTATAGGCTTAATCATCTCTAATATAACTTTTAAAAAAGGATAAATTACACAAATAGTTCCTATAATTTGAGACTTGTGTCACTTTGATCCCTAACTTTTCAATTGTGATACATTTGATCTTGAATTTTAAACTTTGTTCCAAATAAGGACAATTGAAATATAATTAGATTTTTCAAGGGTAAAATTGTCAATTTGGTAAAATATAAACTAATTTAACAAAAATAAATGTCAAACAAATATTTTTGAATTTTAAAAAGTTATTTCTGTCTACTAAAAATAAAATTATGTAAAATTGATAAATCTTTTAGACATTTATTTTTTTTTTTACCAAATTAATTTTTATTTTATATTTAGATGATCATGTAAAATTAATTTTAAAAAATTAATCATGTAATTTTTATTAATTTTACATAATTTTATCATTAGTGGATACAAATAATTTTAAAAAAATTAAAAAAAAAATTTGACATTTATTTTTGTCAAATTAGTTTATGTTTTATCAAATTGACGATTTTACCCTTGAAAAATCTAATGATATTTTCAATTGTCCTTATTTGGAACAAAATTCAAAATTCAGGGTCAAATGTGTCACAATTGAAAAGTTAGGGATCAAAGTGACACAAGTCCCAAACTATAGGGACTATTAGTGTAATTAACCCTTTAAAAAAATATAACTTTGTTATTATTTTCTTTTACCAATAGAAAATGTGTATGTCCCCACACTATGTATATTAAAAAATATTATATATAACTTTTAGCAAGTTAATAAATTGAGAGTAATTATTCAGTAATTCTGAAGTATAAACATGTGGTGTTTTATAATGAATAATAGTATATGCATGCGGGTCTTGTTATGGTGTGCAACTTACACCTTACACCTTACACCTTACACCTTACACTTACACCTTACACTTAAAATTACACTTTATACTTACACCTTTTTTGAGGTTGCATATGGTGTGCAACCCACTTACACCTTACACCTTACACTTACACCTTATACTTACACTTACACCTTACACTTACACCTTTTGTGAGGTTGCATATGGTGTGCAATCGTAAGTGGGTTTGCACACTTAAGAAAAGTCCATGCAATCAATTAGTATAACTAGTGTACTAATTAATGATGTGACATAATTTAAGAAGTTTTTGATATTTGTAATGTGATTAATGAGTGAGGTAAATAATAATGTCATAATTAGTGTTGGTACATTAATTGGTACGCACCACCGGTTTCATAATATTATGATTAGTGGAGAAGGTGGGTAGGTGAGATATTATGTTGAGTAATTGGAGAACATGAAGAGGCATATTGAATGATGATTGATTAAGAAGTACAAACACGTGGTACTCCGGAAATATTTAATAATTTTCCAAATTTAGAGGTTGTTTGGGGTGTCCTAAATAAGTGCACTTTTTGTCTTTTTAGACTAAAAAGTTGAGGTTGAAAATATGAATGTTTGGATTAACTTTTTAACTTTTTATGGAAAAATGTGTATTAAAAAATTGTATAAATTAATGTATAGAGAAAAATTAATATTGGGAGTTGTGCAGCCGTAATTGTTGACTTTTGATGAATAGTGATAACTTTTTAACTTTTTGAATAACTTTTTAACTTTTTGACTTTTTTGAGACTTCCCAAACTTGACCTTAGATTATTATAATAAGTCAATCTCACTCCGTTGACTCAATTTATAGAAACCTCAAACAAATGTTCAAATAAGAAAAATGATAATCTATATTGCAAGGTGTGGTTTGGGAATTGAATTTTTAGTTATTTTTTAAATTTTTTTATAAAAAAATATATGCAAAAAAATAAAAATAAAAAAATGACTTGGCAAATTATAGTAATTTTTTGAGTAAAAATCAAGATTGCCAAACAGCGCCTAAATTGTTCCAAACAACACCATCAATCATATAATTTTATTATTATTATTATATATATATATATAAATTGATCATCCATGAAGGAAGGAACATGGGTTGATCATAATTCACATACACTCGATGGACGGCGTAGATTGATGGGCTGAAAAGTAAACAATAGGGTTAAGGGGTTGTTTGGGATGATCTAAATAAATGTATTTTTTGTCTTTTTATAAAAAAAATGTGCAGAAAAATAAAGAAGTGATGTAATGAAAAAAAATAAAAGATGAATTATTTTTGAGTTGCTGAGGTTGACTTAAATACATTTTTACACAAATTTCATTTTACTTTTATCCTGGACTCAGGAGAAAAGTAAAAGATATGATTAACGTAAGAAAAAAGAAAAAGACAAAAAAAAAAGAAAAAAGAGAGAGAATAAATATAAAACGGTAAATTAAAAATACATTGTTTAAGATTTGTTTAAAGTATAAATTATTCTTTATGATTTGAAAAATTATAAATAACCTAGTGTTAGAATTTTTTATTTAATAAAATTAATTAAAAAAATTAAATTCATAATTGCTCTCTTATATAATAATAAAATTAATTATTAATTAAAACATATTTATAATATTATTAAAAATTATTAATTAACTAAATAATTTATTAATAAAATAAAGAATTTATTATAAAATAAAATTTTAAAAGATAAAATATAATTTTTTAAATTATAAAAATTAATTTATATTTTAATTAAATTTCGAACAAGATATTTATAATCTATACTATATATTAAGCAAAAGGAAATTTTTAACCCCAAATCTTGTGAGAGCTCCAATCTCCCAATCTAAATTTATTGATTTTTTGATTTTTAAAAAAAAAAATCTTAGCATTTATTAACTTCTCCCAACTCCCAAGTTTTACCCTCATAATAACACTTTAATGCATTAAGAACAAGCATTAAAAAAAATTCTTTGAAATCCAACACATATGAATTCCTTAAAAAGTCCCAACACATATGATTATTATCTCTCATAATAACACTTTAATGCATTAAAAATAAGCATAAAAAAAATTTCTTAAAAAGTCCAAAACATCTATCTATATCTATACTATATATTAAGCAAAAAGGGATTTTTAACCCCAAGGCATGTGGGAGTTTCAATATAAATTTTCTAAATTTTTTATTAAAAAAAAAAAAAAACTCAGCATTTATTGATTTGGTTAAAATCTCCGGATCAGTATTTATTAACTTTTTTGAATCCACATGTCTTTCCACATGCCTGCATTTATTGATTTGGTCATAATCTTCTGATCAGCATTTAAAATCCCCTCATACAAATAATTATAGATACAATTTGTGTATAGTTACTGCAGTATTCTTTTCAACTTCTCTCATACACTATGGTTAGTGATAAGATTGTTAATTTTTTTTTTATAAAAAATCTTAAAAAACATAATTTATATATTAAAAAAAAATCTAAAATAAATATAAATATCTATAATTATTCAGTGCATAGCACGGGTGATAGGCTAGTTTACTCATATAAAAAAAGAATTGGGGTGGCTGTTGTGCGGGGTACACAGCAGCCACTGCTGTGCAGCCATTTGGGCCTCTTTTCGGGGTCCATTTTGATAATCCGAACCGTTCACATTTTAGAATACATCAAGTAGAATATACCTGTAAAAAATCAAGTTAATCAGATATCGTTTACTCATTCATCCACTTACATTTGTATTCATTTTAATGCTTTAAATTACAATTGTTATTTATTTTTATAGATACAAATGTGAGTGGATGAATAGGTAAAAGATATCCGATTAACTTAATTTTTTATAAATATATTTTACTTGATATATTCTAAAATATGAACGATTCGAATTATCAAAGTAAATCCCAAAAAAGACTCAAATAACTGCACAACAGTTGTTGCTGTGCAACCTGCACAACTGCCACACCAATTCCTATAAAAAAAAAAAAAAAAAGTGCCGCAAAAAACACGCAATCATAATTGGGGGGAGTGGGATGGGGGAAAGTCGTTGGTGAATCATGAGGAAGATCTCACACACACTACTGTCTCTCTGTCTCTGATAGGATAATAGGATAGCGTCATATAGGGGTCCCATTACACTTCCCATGATGACCCATCATTCTAATTCGTTGCCTGTATAATTGATTGCGTGGACCAAAACAATATCATGAGTGCACTTTCCAGGAAGCTACCTTGGTGTTGGTTTCATTTCATTTCTTGGTATCATCATCGTTATCATCGTCAACAATGTCATCACACCATATGATTAAGATTTTTTCGGGTAACGTTTGGCTTAATTTTAGGCCTGATTTGGTATTTTCAAAATAATTTAAAAAATTAAAAAATTATAAAAAAAATGTTAAAAAATTATTACTACTTATTAAAAAAATAATAAAAAATTAATTTTACACAAAAAATAATAAAACTCGTCTGACATTCCATAAGTGAAGTTAATTTTTTTTGAAAAAATTGTACAGCCATATTGCACAAAAAACACACTTCTGTTCGGCCCATGGGGGGCCATCACAGGTCACGTTTTGATAATCTGAACCGTTCAATGTGTAGAACTTGTCGAGTACTACATGCCTGTAAAAAATCACGTTGATTGGATATCGTTAATTATATGATCAAATCAATTTTGTATAAAAAAAGGGATGGTGTTATAGTTAACAGTTGAAAAAAAACGAATCCGATCAGATAGCTATCGATATCTGATCAACGTGATTTTTTATAAATATTTAATACTTGACGAATTCTACATATTGAAACGGTTTCGATTAGCAAAAAGGGACCTGTGGTGGGCCTCTACGGGCCGAACATCACAGCCCAATGCAATGCCCGCAAATGAGACAGCCATTTCTTATGTCAAATGCCTCTGCCAAGACGGTGGCCGTACTGCTAGTCTCTCTACCTTCTCCTATTACACATTAATTTATACAATTTTTTAATATACATTTTTTCATAAAAAGTTAAAAAAATTAACCCAAACAATCATATTTTTTTCCTCAACTTTTTAGTTCAAAAAGACAAAAAGTGCACTTATTTAAGACACCCCAAACAACCCTTTAGAATCATAATTTAATAATAAAATTATATTTTAAATTTGTAAATTATTGAATCATGATTTAAATTTTTTTTTTTTGGGTTTAATTATGAGTTTTGAAATAAAAAAAGTTATTTGGTTATGAGTTTTGAAAAAAGTTTTAAATTTTTAAAATAAGTTTTGAAATAAAAAAAGTTGTTTGATTATGAGTTTTGAAAAGAATTTTCGAAACTTAATTCAAAAACTCTCTGATTACTAAACATGTTTTTAAATGTATTTTAAAATGTGATTTGGAATAATATTTTGAAAATTATAATCAAATAGAGGATTAAAATATGAAGGTGGAATAAACCCCCAGGGGTTGGCTTAGTGGTGCAGGCTTTGGATATAGGCATTTGCTCCTCTTTAAGTCTCAAGTTCAAAACTTCTTAGGTGTTATCAATCTTTTGTGTTAGGCCAGTTGATACGGAACTTTGCTTTGCCTTTAAATAGGCCCTCCCTCTGCTAGTGGACGGTGGAATTGGTCCCCCAAAAATTAGGACATCCTAAGCCTCCGTTTGGGAAGTGGGTTGGCTTTTGGCTTTTTGGCTTTTTTGGCTATTTTAGCCTGGGCTTAAAAGTTTGGTTTGGGAAGGGCTTTTTGGCTTTTTGACTTTTTGACTTTTTTGACTTTTTTTGTGAGAGAGGAGTGTAATGATTATGGGTTGGATGTGATGTTTTATTTTTTGTGGCTAAAAAAGCCTATTTTATCTTTTGTGGCTAAAATAGCCAAAAAACCTGATTTTTTGGCTTCCCAAACGGAGGCTTTATTGAAAAAATATATGAAGTTGGAATAACGATTCTAGAATGGAATCAAACATAACCTTAATTTTTCCTGTGCTCATCCTAAAATAGTTTTGAGAGAATTACTATTCGAATAATTGTACCTACCTTTATTTATTATGAATTTATTTTGAATGAAATTATGTGGTTATAATTAAATTTGTATAGTGTAAAATTTATATATAGAATAAATATGAACAATGATAATTTTAAATAATTTTTTGAGTAATTAAGTTTAAATTTGTAATATTATTGTTATAATTCGGAGAGATAGTTTGAGAATTTTGTGTGTTAATAATTTTTTAATTTTTTATAAAAAGACATATAAAAAATAAAGAAAACAATATAATAAATTGTAATGATTTTTTGAATTTCTAGTTAAAATAGTCTATTGACAAATAAGAACCGATCAAAAACTATTGGAAAAATTACAATTCAGTATAAATTTAGAAGAAAAAAATTATACAAAAATGGTAAATTTTGTAAATATTAAGAATTAAAATTCTAAACTTTTTTTATGTATCTGTAAATATTTTTTCGAAAGTATAACAATAAAAAATTAATAATATTTAATAGTCATACAAAAAAATTGTTTTAAAATTATTCTAAGCAAAATTACTATAAAGAATCATTGCTCATGATTTTCATCCTATATACTAAATTCAACTGGGCAATGAGAATGAGAAATAGAGCACAAAATTGCAAAATAGTAGGAATTTTTATGGGTGCAAGTTCTTGGCATTATTTTCAACATACTAATGGTAAATATTTTTAATCTTTTATGCTTAACTATGACTCACGCTTAATTCTATTTAAAATTATCAATGTTATTTATTTAAATATTAAGCGTGAGTCATAGTTAAGCATAAATAACATTGATAATTTTAAATAACATTGATAATTTTTAAATAAATAACATTGACATTTATTTTTGTAAAATTTTACATAATTTTATTTTTAGTAGGTAGAAAATAATTTTTAAAAATTCAAAAATATTTGTTTGACATTTACTTTTGTCAAATTAGTTTATATTTTATCAAATTGACAAATTTACCCTTTGAAAATCTAATTATATATTCAATTGTCCTTATTTGAAACAAGATTCAAAATTCAGGGTCAAATGTGTCACAATTGAAAAGTTAGAGACCAAAGTGACCTAAACTTCAAACTATTGGGACTATTTATGTAATTTGCCCCACTTTTTTATAAGTGTGTTTGAGTAATTTTAAGAAGAAATCTATTTACCCGAAAGACAAATGACAAGAAATGTTACGTCACTTTATAGTGTTAGTTAAATTATTTTGTGAGAAAAGTTATTGATGAATGAATTTATGATACACGCTCTTAAAGTAAAAATTATAAATTATTATAATTATGTCACAAACGTAATGTATTTTTATAAAATTTTGAATTATTTAATGATTAAGGGATAATTTGGTGAATGATGAAATTTTTTAACTGTTTTGGACAGTTTGACGACAGTTAATGGATGAAATAATTATTAAATTTGAAAGATTTTAAAAAATAATATTTTAAATTTAGATTTATGAACTCAAGATTTATTGAAAAAAAAATTTAATAGTTCAAATTCATTTACTCATGAACTCTACACTTAATTAATTTAATTTCAGCCACACAAACACATTTAAGATAATTATGAATTAATAAGGGTAAGCATAAGTTTATAACATTTTTATTTAGAAAATTAAAAAAACGTGACAACCTACAGCAAAATAAGAAAAGTGTATATTTTATATAATAAAATAAATATTAATATATAAAGAAAATCGGACGACGGATGTCTTGTATTGGACAGTTTGTCGGCCTGTCGATTTATGTTGCAGTTAATGGATATAGTGATGTGGATTAACATGCTAAGGGATGTTATGACAAGTTGATAAAAAATTAATTTTTTGATTTTTTAATTTTTTTGAGTTATATTATTTTTTTATATTAAAAAAGTTAAAAATTTTAAAAAAACTAAAAATTTAATTTTTAATCATCTTCTCAAAACACTACTGATATATTGTTGTTTTGTCATTTGTATATCACAATCGAAAACAATTGAGGTTTTGTTTTTTTAAAAAATGATTTGAAATGCAGTTCTGATTAAGCTTTGAACATACAAAGCAGCCCATTGGTTTAATGAGATTAATTTAATTAATTAGAGGGACCAATTGCATATCAGTTATTCAAGGTACCTAAAATTTTATTTAGAAAAAGAATGGGGGCTCAAGATTTAATTTTAATGTGAAACTCATCATATAATAGTTAAATCTATACAATTTTTATCGTTATTTTTTATCAAGTATACTCCCAAATATAGATTAAAATAAAGACAGAATATCATGCATGGACAGTAAATTCTTTATAGAAGACCTCTTATTTGTAAGCTTATTGAATTTATCTAATTTTTACAATGCAATGATTTGATTTTCATGAAATTGTTTTACCTACTCTTTTTTGGAGTCAATTCTTGACAATTTATTTTATTTTTATTTTAATAACAAGGAATAAAAAGAAATAAAATGTTTGAGACCAAACAACATCTCTAAATTTACTTACAATAATGTGGACTATTTCATATCAGTTATTGATTGGTTTAAAAATCTACTTCGAATCCAATTCCTTGTCACCTCACTACAGTGAATTTAGATATTATGTTTTAAAGGTATCTAACATTTCTTATCAGCATGAGATTTTTTATTCCCATTTTTTAATTTTTTTTTTTTATATTTTAATATACTCTCAATCATCAATTTTTATGTTTTGAAATTTTTACAAGATTTAATAATTGTGAGTACATTAGCATGGCTAGTAAGATTACTAATACCTTTTAGTTCTAAAAACTTATTGCTCATATGTCAACAATAATGTAGTTTTAGATATTGAACAAAATTCAAGAAGCATGATTTTGGTCTTGTGGGTGATGATTTTTATATTAAACTAATGTGATTTATTTATTTATTCTTTTCTGGAGTCTATATTACACATGTGTTTGTCCCATCCAAATTTCTAATGGGAAGCTGATGATTGAATCTAACTGAAATCAATTAAAAAGTAAGCCTTTAGTTTATCACAATTGAAAACATATCAACCAAAATAAGCATTTCCCAAATTAAAGTGGGGTGACAAAATCAAACTTTTGTTGGCTCATGTCTTCCTCTGCCTAACATTTCTTTACAAGTAATGATTCCAATGTGGGCTAGGAACCACTTTAGAGTGGGTACAATGAAATGTGGGGAATAATAATAATATAATATTTAGTTTTTGTTTTTTGGATGAAATAAATAATCTAAACCAACCCTAAACTTAGTCTATAGAATTAAAAAATGCAAATTTAGCCTTAAGTTGCTCTTTAAAGAACCTCTGTAATTATTCTTTGCATCTTAGGCACAGCTAATATTGTGCATAATATTTAAAGGGTAGATTACATTAAAGGGTTATAACAAGTCTTATAAATTTGGAATATATTTTTCAGCGTAAAAAAAAATGATAATGTTATTTATTTATTTTTTTATATTGGTGAAATGAGACTAAAATGGAATGATCATTCCTTAGACTGTATATAAAATAGTTGTTCCCTTATAATGGTGAACAATGTCAGGTTTGTAATATTTGTTTATCATTTTTTTTTTATAAATCAAGTATGATAATACACGTTCTAATGGAATGATAGAAGGGGAATGCTTAAAAAACCTATCTTCAAAATCTTTTATGCTTGGCCATTATTTTGTATAATTTTTTATTTGTATGAATTATAACATTACTCTTTCCTATATTTTTGTTATGTGTGTTGTTGATCTTCAATAGACTGTTAAAATGGCTATTTTATTGATGCAACAAGTGGACAAAATTTGGAAAAGGCTTAGGCCGAAAGGCCTCAATTGTTCAATATGGGCTAGAATTCATTTTTGATATTGGGCCTATATTCAAAAAAATTGGGCCTTAACTGTATCAAAGCCTCAAAAATCAGAGATGGGTTCGACCCGGACTAGTCCGAAATTATAGGATCCGACGGCAGGCCCAGATTCAGTTATGAGGTGGGATCTTGCTTATTCGATTTGGGCCCGAAAATAAAATATCAACAAAAGTCTAGCCGCGGCAATTGATTATAGGGTTAATTGCAATTTGCACCCCATAGTTTGACTGAAGTTGCACTTTACCCCTTGTAAAATTAAAAGTAGCACCTCCCGCCATATAATTTTTGTGAAAGTTGTACTGTGCCCCTTATAAAATAAAATGATTCACTTTGTGCTCTTAGTTTTTTAAATTATTATAAACTATAATAAAAAATAAAGGTGAAAGTGAAATTATTAAAAAACTATAAGGTGCAAGGTACACATTTTTATTTTATAAAATGTAAAGTGCAATTTTTAAAAAATTATAAAGTGCAAAATATAGCTTTTTATCTTACAAGAGGCAAAGTACAAATTGTGTAAAATTATAAGAGTAAAGTGCCATTAATAGTTGAGTAGACCACAGACAAGATGTAGAATTATTACTCAAAACCATATAAGGATAACTCATTTAAAAGTTTAAACTATTAAAAAGTGAGATAATTTCATCATCAACAATGCAAGGTATTGAGAAAAATTATTCATAAAAATACTCAGAAAAAACATTAGATAGTTGAGATTCATTGTAGTATCAATTCCACTATATTGAATTGAATCTAAACCATATATCAATATTTTAGGTAAAATCTAAATAATTTTTTTGATTTCTTAATTTTTACTATTATTTATATTATCAACTGCGGAGGGAGAATTATTTTAGCTCAAAAGCAACGGAAAATAATATTGCGCATCAAATATCATAATAATAAATATGTGAGGCCAGACAATTTATCATCGCTTATTCACTTATTTAATTCTACCTACCAAACACGAGACTATTTTTTAAATGCGTGGTTTTCCCCTCCCCTATCTCCATTTTATACCCCCAGTCAAATGTAGATAGAAACAAAACTATAGACAACCTTTTACTCCACTTAGAAACTATCCGCACTTATAAAATGTTTACATCATGTTGCCATTCTGTGATCAACCAAAAAGGCTCTATCTCTGTCTATTATGGCAATGTTCAATAACAGTCTTCTTCATCACAGTTTCCATTCAAGCTCTCTCACTCAGAAGAAGAAATGTTACCACCTCCACTTTTTCATGGTACTTACTATTATTCCCTACTTTCACCAAAATTCAATAGTCACATTTTTGCTTATTAATTATATTCACATATCATGGTCAATGAATGTTTGAAGGGTTTTATATGATTTAAAAATGGTTTCAGCGCGTCGAGTAGTGAAGATGGGTGCTCTTGCTGTGCTAGTTCTTCTTCTTCTTCTGCTGATTCTCTCAAACTTTGGATTCGCTTTGGGAATTTCTAATTATTCAAATGCTTCCAATTGTTCTTCATGCAATTTTACAGATGAAAAGAGAGGTGTTCCTGCAGGAGCTAATCCTCTGCATAACAGGTAGAGAGAGTGAGAGTGAGAGTAGAGAATGAAACAATCTTGAGGTTGCATTTGGATTTGTGAATTTCAAATATGTGAATTTAGCATCACTCATTATAAGGAGTTTATAGCCTCTAATTCAGTATTTTAGTCTTTTTTGAAGTAGATTTCTTGAATTGATTTGAATTAAGGAACTTGAAATAACTTTGTAAATCAATAGTTATTTGAAATTCTTCCAATTGTTCTTATAAAGAATTTTAACTAGCAAAATACATCTCTTCTGGCATTATTCAATCTACATATGGATATAATTTATCCTAAACTTCATAAATTTATAGATTAGTTTTCTTGTGTCAATTTGATCAATGTAGATTTAATTGTATCAATTTTGTCTTTTAATTTTTCACACTGTGTCAATTTAATTCCAATTAATGATATCTATTAAAAAATTAGACGGAAATCAAAGGCAAATGATTTATTCAAAATAGAATTGACCATTTAAATATAGACACGGAGAGTAAATTGAATATTTTGCCTTTTGATATGAGTCCAATTTTTAAAATTGTGTTAATTGGACTAAATTGACACTGTTTTAAAAATTCAATGATAAAATTGATGCAAATATAAACAGGAGAGCCAAATTGACCTAAGAGGCAAATTATAATGACTACAACTGTAATTTATCCTAAAATTTAACCTCTTTCATAGGGCTGAGTAAGAAATCTGTATAATTCATAATCCAATCCGGTCTAGTCCAATCTGGTAAGTTTGGATTGGTTTTTGAATCCGTGGTTTGGTTCCGGATTAGAAATTTAAAAATCCGTGGGCCGCGGATCGGTTCTAAATTGAACCCCATGGTTTCGAATTAAAACCGATCTGGACCGTATACAAATAGTCTATATTTATATTATAAACCTTCTCACATAATATCATTTCTTATTTCATATAAAAGCTAAACCAGTTTTCTTATTGCTTTTGTTTGATACTATGTTTAGTTTCAATACAGAAGAGAACTCTACTTTGTGTAATGTGTATCCAGTTTTATAACTTTTATTTAATGTTATGTTTATGTTTTTATCAAATTAAAATGTTTTATATTTTTTTTATTTAATTATGTAAATCTATGTTTAAACGGATTGGTTCTACGATTTAAATGAATTGGATTGATTCTAATTTTTCAAGAATCGTAAATAACGGATTAGTTCTGATTTTACCTCAATCCGGACCAATCCGAACCGTACTCACTCCTACTATTTCAAATCCATTTATCACAAAATGGAGCCTAAATATTTTTCTTCTCTTATGTTTTCTTTCTTTTGTTCTCTATTTCTTTTTCTTTTTCATTTTTTTTTTATAGATTTTATTACCTATATGGAATCTTTGGCTCATTTTGTTCTGAATTGTTTGGATGCTAATTTTGTTTTAAAGATGGAGTTTGTTCTCCAACATAGAATAGATCAAGTTCAACAGAAATGAATATGTCTTTTTAAACAGTAATCTGACAAGTTTGTGAGCATGAGTTGTCTCTCGTTATGGTATAGTCCAATGACTTTCTTGCATGCCTATCTTAACTTTGTCTTCCTAAGTCCCACCACATGCATTGCTAATTCATCACTGACATACTCTTTATTATTTCTCACTTCCTTTGTTTATTTATTTTTTATTCTTTTATTTTATGCTCATGAGCATACATTTTTTTATTTCTTGCTTTTTTTTTTCTTTTTTTTTGAATGGATTAGAATTTGCATGGGAGACACCATATAATATAAGATAAAAGCAAATGACCATATATATAAATATATTTAATCTACAAACTCAGCTACTATAATAGGGATAGGGCATGTGATATATATTTTATTCAAGCATGCGAGCTTATATATATATATATATTTGTGCATGAGATAAGCTTTTATATGTATTTGGATACATGAGAAGGAGAGTTTATGGTTTGGATGATTGTTGGGGATGGTTCTATGCTTGTCTATAGTTGTTTTGGGGCGGTTCAGGTGTTTATCTCCTTGTGTCTTATTTGTTTATCAGTTTTTGAAAAGGCACACTATAATAAATTAAGGTGTTAAAAACAAAAATTTAGGAATAAAAGTGCCCAAAAAGTAAATCTTTTTGACACAAAATTATTTTGTCTTCAAAATGTGTTTATCAACAGTATTTTCAAAATTTTGTCCTCAAAAGTTTTTTTTTTTTGTACTTTTCGAGATGATCTTGTAGTGACGTGACTATAGAAATTGATCTTTTAATATTTTTTGGAATAAAATTTTCACTTTTGAAAAGAAAAATTTAGTTCCTAAAATTCTTATATGTTATAGTGATATCAATCTTGCCATGGAAACATAAATAAAATTTAAAAATAAAAATAAAAATAAAACAATGATTTTCAGAGAAGTATTTATATGTTATCTCAAACTTTAGCAACTAAAAGATGGTCAGCGCACATGATCTTCTGCTTCTCGTCTTAATTTATTTTTTTAATTATTGAATTATATCTTAAGATTCTATTATTTTAAAATTTTTATATAATTTAATAATTGACAATCCATTAAAATAGGGGCTGGACAAAGAAAAATTTAAAAAATCCCTCGCCGTGATAAAGGAGAAAAAAATGGTACTCCCAATTAATGTGTTGCCAGTATTTATGAACCACAATTTGATCTATCATGAATGATCCAAATTGTAGTGGTTGGTAGCATTTAAAATGTTGAGGAGAGTGTTATTCAATCTACATTTTTATAGTTTGATTAAGGTGTACTTAAAATAGAAATGTTATGTACAAAGAAAAATTATTTGATTTTTTTTGAATACGTAGCTAAAATGGAAATATTGTATGTTGCTTTGCCAAAGTATTTATCCTTCATTAGGTATTTTTGGGGGGAAAGGATTTAAGTCCAAACCCCTCCAAATGGGTTTAGTAGTTGTGGCAACTTTAATAAACTGTTAGGTAAAATATAGCCTACATTGTAATGGGGGTGGATTCAATTTAGCACGTTGGGTCGAGAAAATACTTGTGGAAGTGTACTAATTCCCCAACTCTTTCCTGTCAAGAATCAAGATATGACCCTTACGCTGTGTTTGGTTGATGGATTTGGAGAGGGATTTAGAAAGGAAAAGGGAAAAAGTGTGTGAAATTAGGTGAAATATAGGTATGTTTTATTCACATTTCACCTACATTTTTCATTTCCCTTTCTAAATCCCTCCTCAAATCTCCCAACCAAACACAGCGTTAGGGTCTTGTTAGTTTTGTTTTGTTATATGTTGTTTGCTTTAATTTAGTATAACTGTTTTTTCAAGTTCTCAAAAAAAAAAAAAAATAAAAAATAAAAAAAATAATAATAATAAAAATAAATAAAAATAAAATAAAATAAAGATATGCTTGGCTTTTTTCTCGCTCTCTAGTTTCAAAATAATTATGCTTGGCTAAGAAAGTAGTTTTCTTACATTTTGAATATATCAATTGAACATTTTAAATATATCATTTGAATATATCATTTTCAATATTCAACCTACATTTTTATATCATTTTATGTCATTTGGGCTTTAATAAAATATTCTCCCTTTTATTCAAAAAAATAAAATAAATTATGATAACGTTCTTGTATTATTCTTCTGGGATGAGCATTTTATGTCATTTGAGTTTTAATAAAATATTCTTCCTTTTATTCAAAAAAAGAAAATTATGATAACATTCTTGTATTATTCTTCTGGGATGAGATCCTCTGAAGTTGGATTGAAAAGTAAAATATATAAAGTATCATTCCATTTACCCACTTGACTAATTTGCTGACAGAAGTGTTGTACAAACTAAAGTAAAAAAGAGATTAAAATATAGGGTCTGGCTTTGGTCCAGTCCATCATCGGATTGGACCATGCTGTTGGGCTCGTGGAGGCTCACCACGGGTCCCGTTGTGAAAATCTGAACCGTTCAATGTGTAGAATTCGTCGAGTACTATATACTTGTAAAAAGTCACATTGATTGGATATCGATAGCTATGCGATCAAATCCATTTTGTATAAAAAAAAATGGACGGTGAATAAATTAACGGTTGATAAAAAACTATTTTGATCACATAGCTATCGATATCCGATCAACGTGATTTTTCATAAGCATATAGTACTCGATGAGTTCTATACATTCACGATTCAGATTTTCAAAACGGATCCCGTGGTGAGCCCCCACAGCCCCAACAGCACGGTCCAGTCCGATGGTGGACTGGACCAAAGCCAGGCCCTAAAATATAAGTAAAATAAAAAAATAAATTTGACATATCGGCAGTGTTGGGGACCCCAGCACCTCCACCTCTACGTGGGGCTGTGAGACCAAGGCCAAAAAAAAAATATATATATATATTTATATATTTTTTTACTCATCAAAAAACAGTGGGGGTGGTAGAGGTCACTTCCACTGGAGTCTTAGTCTTTTTCCTTTGACATATTGGTTGGAATGCTTAAGCTTTAATAAAAGAATAATATAAATAAAATTGACATCAATTAATTTGAAAAAATGGTTAGAGATGCTCTAAGAAGCACATCAAAGCCAATGCATTTATAACTATGACGTGTATTAGTAAAGGAGCATCTACTCTGACTAAACATCCCCTTTCTGTATTTTTACATATTGGTTTACACTACAAGAATTTACATATTTGTTGACCATTTTTGCCGACTAAAAAAATTTTGGTCGCAAAAAAATGACATTTGCCGACCAAAATATTAATTAGTCGTGAATGATAATTATTTTTGGTGACCAAAATGAGTTGGTCGCAGAAGGTCATATTTTGGCGACCAAAAATGAGTTAGTCGCAGAAATTGGTATGCTTTTCGCGACCAACTTCAAATTTGGTCGCGGAAGGTTACATTTTGGCGACCAAAAAAAATTAGTCGCCAAATTAGTACTTTTAGCGACTAATATTTTAGTCGCCGTTGATTGAGATTTGACGACTAAAAAAATTTGTCGGCGAAGGTACCTTTTCTGCGACTAATTTGGTCATTTGGTCGCGAAAAGTTTGGGAGGGAAATTTGAAACATGGAGAGGGAAAATGAAAATTTTTTGCGACAAAAAAATTTGGTCGCCATTTATAAAACGACGTCGTTTTGTACCCACTCTCTCTAAAAATTTGGTCGCCATTTATAAAATTTGGTCGCCATTTCTAATCCCGTCTCTCCTCTCTGTCTCCAGCTCGCTCTCTGTGTCTCTCTATATGTTGATCCGCCCTCTCCCTCTCTCTGTATTCTCTCTCTCAATCGGTGCCCACTCTAGCTCACCAAAGTCCCTCACCACCATTGCTCACGTCAGTCGCACATCGCCATCGCCATGGACCAAAGCAAATGAGAAGTTCCCTTTTCATCCATTTATATCTGGTAACATTCACAGAAAGGTTATTTACAGATCTAGGGTTTTGGTAACTTCAGGATTTAGAGTTTTATTTTCGATCTCAGAAATCTCAGAAATCGTTTTCTACCTGAGAATTCCTTTACATTGATGTATCACACTACTCTTCAACTTTATTGACTTCCCATTCTTCGCCTCTGAACTTTATGTTTATCCCTTTTAGGGTTTATTTGACTCTGCTATCACAGTACAAATATCTATTTGGGTTACTTCTCCGATCAAGTTGCAGTGTTAAGAAGATTATTATGTGTGATTTTGAACTCATCATGAACAGTATTTAGGTGGATTTTACTCTGATACTCTGTTTTGTGTTTGATATTAGGTGGGTTTTACTCTGATACTCTGTTTTATGTTTGATATTTGGTGGGTTTTACTCTGATCCTCTGTTTTGTTGCTGAGAATTATCAAAGGAAAAACAAACCCAGATTAAATCTCTGCTTAATTGATTTTTTCACAGACTTGGGAGTATTGTTTTCTTCACTTTGATGTTCCTTGTGAATTGCTTTTGTTTCCACATCTTGTTACCCTTTTAACTGTGGAATATGGATATATAGATGCAGATGATACATGTTTAGCACTTTACATGATGTTAACCTATTCAAAGAATTTCCCTATTTTCTTTTCACTTTTTGGCTATTGAAGTAATTGGATTTGACTTTAATATAGGATGATAGATAACCGTATGGAATAATTTCCTTCTCATCATCATTTAATTTGTAGGAAAATGGATACGAGGATTTGAATTTAATATAGGATGATAGATGACCATATGGAATAAATTTCCTTTTCATCATTGTTTGTAGGAAAATGGATATGTAGCTACAGATGATAATACATATTGGTAGGTACATATTTAGTAGCACTTTACATGATGACCTATTAGTCCTCTTTTCTTTTCACTTTTTGGCTATTGAAGTAATTGGATTTGAATTTAATACCGAATGATAGATGACCATATGGAATGATTTTCTTTTTATCGTTTAATTTGCAGGGCATCATGATGATGGGACTGAGAGTTTGTGAATTACTTTCTGCGGTGTTGTTCTGTTGCTTCATGCTCCTTGAGAGATGATTAACTACATGGGTTTGGAAGAGGCAATGCCTTTCAAAGGGATGTCGGCTAACTCTAGTTTGTTTTTGCTTGTTTTTTTTTTTTTTTTTTTTTTCCATTTGGGGCTTCTTGATCCAGTTCACTTTCACTCAGTTCTTCAAAGATAGTGAGTGTTCAGGATAATATTTCTATGCTACAAATAAGTCCACCATTCCCAACCGTTACAGGATAATGATATATTTTTCTATTGTACAATTCAAGCTGTTTAGATTTTTTTTTTCAATCCAGAGGAGGAAAGAAAATGAACAAATGGATTTTATTTCATTCCCACAACTCACAATTATACTTCACATTGTCTATGCATCATATACTTAGATATTGATTACAAAGCAACTAAATTGATGGCTATATTTTTTAATTATGCAGGTGTGTAATTGGCTCTTCGCATTTATTATGTAAATGTTGGTAATTATGTCTTCTCTACATGTATGTATGTTAGTAATTATACAGGCGTGTTCAATTGTTTTTGAATTTGAATCAAATCTTTTCAGCTGAATGAGTCGGCTAGGATAGACTTGGATACGGCGAAAGCGGTTGGAGAGGGGCATGCCATTGAAGGGAGGGGATGAGATTGGAGTACAGCTCTAGATTGTTTTAGTAATCTAAATTGTCTTATGTTGCTCTGCCATGTGTTCTGAATTTTATGCTTGCCGTCCTTGTACATCCTTCTTCGAATAAGAAAAGATAGTGAAGAATACATAGGAGTCCTTCCAAATCCATAATGGGCTGGTGCTTATTTTGTTTGCATGGATTGATAGAATACCTAATTGCCTTGTACTTTATCTTTTAAAATTTTGTCTGTTAATGTTTGTTGAATTTTCCTATGATTATCGTTTATTTCAAACTGGGATGGTCAACATAGATCAGCAGGTTATAGATAAATATTAGAACAATGTTTTTCCTTAATAATAAAGTCCACAAAAACCCTATTCATCTAAGCAGACTATAACAACTATCAATCCATCTCAGCCTGTTAATCTCCAAGGGAACATGGGGTTAATCAATTCTTGCGTATGCCATTTTGCACTAATATTGATATTATTAGCTTCCCTGTGCAGTTTTTCAGGCATCCTACTTTTCCTTTGCTGCTTTTTTTTTTCATTTTTTGATTTTTGCTTTTTGGGTGAAGAACTGTTTGTTAAAAATCAGATTACTTCTCTGATTCGTAGATTGCTATGACCCCTTGGATCCACATGGTAATGTGACAGTTACCTTCGACATTCTCCAATGGACAGTTGATGGCTACGTGGGTAGTATCAAAATTAATAATCTGCTTAAGACTGCTTTAGGATGTTATTTGGTTCAACCATGCTGTCAATTATTTTATGAAATATCTTGTAGCTGTTTTACATTAAAAATTGGTAAGTGTATGTGCATCTTATGAAAATTGATTAATCCCATTATATTATGTTCTACATCTGATGAGTCCATTATTGTTTCTAATTCCATCTAGATAAGTCTACAAACCTCTTGGGTAGAACTCACCTTTGAAAAGAGGCATGCAAGAGGAGGATGCTCAAGAGGCAACCGACGTCCTAGTGGCCCATCATTCCCAGCTAGGTGACCCTATCTCTTAGAAGTTACAACCCTGCACAGGTTGCTCCATCCATGACTCGACCACTGAGTAGCAACCCATGTGATCCCATACTCGCGTAGGTTGTGTCTGATCCCATACTCAACGTGGTGGCTAGCTCTGATACCAAATAATATGAACCCTTAGGTAAAATTCTCTTTAAGGTCACCATTTAAGCTTTCTTAGAGATCATGTGTCCATGTGATGATTTATATTGTACCCTACCATCTTTATGCAGTTTGAAATAGGCTGTGGTTGAAAGCACCCTGTCAATGAATGAAGATCTTTTGAATAGCAAATACACAAGCATTGAGTATACACAAGCATTGATACAAGCATTGAAAGCACCCTGTCTTTGGAATCTCTCTCCCAGGTAAATAAACAACAAGCATTGAGTATACACAACTCTGAAGATAACAACAACATGGGTGTGTTCCATGGAGACTTGGACAGATCAGCAGGAGTACAAGTTGCTAGTAGTGCTACTACATCAAAGAGAAGACGAAACGACCTTAATGACAATGACTATGATGCAGCAGAAGGATCCAGTGGAAGTCCTGGAATTGATGATCAAGAGGACCTCCTCCACCTCAACAGCAAAAGGCTTAGGTAAGTATCTCTTGTAACTCAGTTACAGTTTACTCCAAATAAAAATGTCATTAACTCACACTCACACTCCCACTGCAAATTAGAAAATAAAATTAGAATAGACATAACCCATTTCAAATGAGTCAAAATTGGTCTAATTTCAGATGTACTGTCTAATTCGTTTACACAATAGTAGTAAACTATACTTGTGGTTTTCTAAAATATGTGCACTCCCTATCACCTCTTTCTTCAGTTTTTAGTTTTATCTCTTTGGTCCCTAAGCATATAATATATATGATGAAGATGAAGCATGGTCTTATAGTGTTTAGCAGTGAAACTAATAAAATTGAAATTTGGGACCAAAATGACACATAATGCATACTTTAGGGAAAATTTGTGTATTTTATAATTATTCGGTTAATTATTTAGAGGACCGTTTGAAATTAGACCAATTTGACTTGGATTGAAAATTTTATAAATGAAATTGGCAAAATTGAAATTTGAAGGACTAAAGTAACATGGTAAACATACTTTAAGGACTACAACATATATTTGTCCTTTTTATTTATCTCATTGTAATTGAGAATTTCCCATTTCTCAACCAACAATTTTTCTTCAATGCTAAACTTTAGGTTATGTTTGGATGACATTGCTAGGAATAAAATCACGTGTCGATGTTATTCAAGTGTTTTGTTTGACTAGGAATTCTCTATGAGAAGATTATGAAATTTTAATTATTATGGCCCCATTTATTTATTTTACTCTTATTGAGGTTATGGGTTCGAACTTGAAGGCAATCACTTTATACAATTATTCCTAAAAGTAAATGTAGTTCTTTACCTAATTACGCATTGCTTATATATATATATATATATATGGGTAAATTACATTGACACCCCTTGACATTTATTCCTAAAAGTAAAGTAGTTCAATGTAGCCCCAGATGTATTTGGCATTGAGGAAGATTTGGAAGAGCCAGAGCATATAGTCAGTGTGGGAAACCTGAATTAGTTCAACAAGCAATAGATAGTTGGTAAGTTCCTGATCAATGGTTATGGCTGTGATACACTAATTATTGTTTGCTCAGGCGTACTGTAAGAAAGTGAAAAAGTTGCAGGCATTTTACTTCAATCATCGAGTATTAACTTTATCTAGTCTGGCAAAAAATTAATCAAACCCTTTTTGCACTATTGTATAGCTCTTAAGTTGTTACTTTTATTTGTCATTTAGTGACATAGATTAGAGACACAAAGCATTGTTATTTTAACAAGACGTCATTTTTGAAGATTTTTTATTTTTTATTTTTTGTGTTCAAGGAATGAATCTGATATTTCTATCTTACTTTTTTCTCTGTATTTTGCCAATTATCGTTAGGTAATATACTTATTTTTCTTTTACACATTTCTCTTAACAGTCAAACACCCTTTAACAAATAGACCAAAGAATCTTTGTCGTTTAACACTTTATGTGAATATTTTAATGGATGGTGTCACTTTTGGACAACTCTAACTAAGTTTCGAACTAATGTGAAGTAGTTGCTAGATGAACCTACCTGGACTTTGGTTTTTGGCAAGGCCTCTCGATATTTTAGCTCCTGAAACCTAGTACATTAGACTGCAGCCATTGGACTTCTTCTGCACAACTATCTTTGCTTGAAGACGAAATGCGGAGGGTAGAAAGAGTAAATGTAAGGCACACGCTTAAAGTTTCATTGCTTCGCAGTTTATTTTACAATAATTTATGTGTATCTGATATCAGTATGTTGAATCTCTTTATAGTTTACAGAATTTGTGACTTTTTGGCTTGTTGTTGTCTATTTTCAAGTTTAAATATTATCTTTATTGCAGATCCAGGGGATTTAACATCATTTTCAAAACGGGTTCAGGCCCAAAAATCACCCCAAAAATCTGAATATCTGGGCATGACTTGCATTTTAGACATGATGTTACTTGGGTTTCATTGGTTTCTTAACATAGAATTCATAATTTCTTTTATGAGTTACTGTAACAAGCCCGCGGGGGGCCTCGCTACAGCTCGGACTCGATTTTTGTCACGGTTCTTAATCTTGAACCAAAGAGTCCAAATCCGGCAAATCGTTTTGAGAAAACAGATTTTTGAAAGAAGTGCCAAACATGGACTGCTTTGCCAAATACAAAGTCGCCACCTAAATATTTTATTTTGGGAAATTTAGGAAACCCTGACTCGTTGCCTAAGGCCACGTGTCCGTCATCACCAAAGTTGCCTCGGCTCGGGAACTTGGGTACGATTGGGGAAGGTCACTTCGTGAGCACCCCCGCTTGTCCGATCAAAGATCGGCCTCTACTAACCATGATATCTAGTTTTGAAAACATTATGCGTTCTTATTCCGGTTATTAGCCTAGATTTACTATGTGATGCGCACAGCATACAAGTATAGGCTGGGTCGCCTGAATTGGAACGAAACATTTCCTGTTTGTTTTTGAAAGATGGTTTGCTACTCGCAAGTAGGCTTAAAATACAGATTTCGCCACCCTCAAGTGGGCTTAGAAAAGATGGTTTTGCCACTATCTAGTGGGCTTAAAACTCACAGTCAATGATTTGATCCAATCCAAACAACCCAACCTTCACCCACAGGCATTCAGACAGTTATATCACATAAGCACATAGCCTCATGGTAAGCATGCTATCATGGTAGTCACTCACACGCATGCAAGGATGCTAAAGCATAAAACTTACCGAGTACTCCAAGCCAAAGAAAGAAGCTAATTAGAAATCAATGCATGATCCTAATTATACAGAAATGCCTAATGCAACACATGCAAAAATGCAATTATAGCAGGCTCGACTATTCTAAACATGGCATATGAGATGCGACAGTTAACAAGTATTCAATTTGGAATTGAAATGCAGATGCAGTTAGTATGGTGCGCCGAGCCCGGTGCATGCAAGACAGATGAATGAATGCAAACATGCTATCACACTGTATGCTAATTGAAACATGCCCTAATCTAATCATCATAAGCTGGTAAATAAAAGAGAGAAAGACGTGGGGTTGGAAGACATACATCACACACACGCACACTTATTACAACATTGCCCTCGCGCAGAGGGTCCGAATAAATAATATACAGTCCGGAATAGTACAGTCCAAATAAATAATACAGTCCAAAATATGTACAAATTCCTAATTAATTAACAAAATTAACTAGGAAAACTATAAACTGGCATGCAAGCCAAGGACTGCCTTGACTCTTCTTCAGATGATGAATGATGCATATCCGGGTTGTCTTTGCGCGGAAATCCACTGTGATGCCCCAATTAGCCTCTGTTTTGCAATAATTTTTGGAAAACGCGCCAAGCCCCCGGAAGACTGCTGATTCTTGATTTGCTGCAACAGAGAGCAGGAAAGGGGCATGGCAATGTATTTTTACAAATGTATGCATGCGTCGATCCTCGTGCCACCAATCACGCATCTCGATGCATGATGGCCGAGGAGTCGAATTGCACAACTCAATATGGAATGAATGCACATGAAAATACAACTAAGACCTAACTCCATCATGGACGATCCGGAGTGTCGGTGACTGGGAATTGAGACACGTTCCGTCACTCGAAGTACGAAACGTCCCTTGTTTCCCGTGCTCGGGCTAACTCCTATCCCAAACACAATGCAATATGCATGACATGCATGAATGCAATCCTACTATGCAAACCTAGCATACGCAATGCTACAGACTAAAATGGCATGCTCGATGCTCGATGTGACATGGCATATACAATGCTCTAATATGCAACCTAGCATACGCAATGCTATGGACTAAGATGGCGTACACAATGCAATATGGGCTTACACCAACACAAGTGGACCTCAGCCACACTCACATAGGAGGCCATTAGATGGAAATGAGACAACTCGAGATGCATGCACGCGCGCACGCAAACCGAGGACCGACTCTAAGGCACGAAATGCCACTCTAACAAGACATGGAAAAACATGGAATATGGCATACTAGCATGCAAATTTCAGCAGCAAAAAGTGATGCAAAACAGCCCCGAAACATGAAAGCATGGCACCCGAAGCATGGAATGAGACCCGAAACATGAAATTAGGCGCATGGAATGACCTATGGCTATGCAACGCATGCATTATTTGAACATGAAGTGTGAAGAAAGAATCAAGAAAGTCCTAAAAAAAGCATATTTACAGTTTTAAGGAAGGCCAAACAGTGAACACAAATGGGGCTAAGCTAGCATGCAAAAATGGCCCCGAAAGCGAGATAATGAAGAAAGTAGCAGCTGCTGACCTCAAACAGAGAAGGGCCCTTCTACAATGTTGAAGAGGGGCCCAAAATATGGTATTTTACAGTTAACAACAAGCCACAAAAACAAACACAAGTATGGCTAGGCTCTCATGCAAGAAATGGGCCAAAAGAGGGACAAAGAAGCAAGTGATGATTTCTGGCCTCAAACACAGAAGGGCCCTTCAACAATGTTGAAGAGGGGCCCAAAATATGTAATTTTACAGTTGATGACCAGACCCAAAACAGTGCACAAGCATGCTTAAAATACTATGCAAAATAAGGCCTAAAAAAGAGGTTTAAACACAAAGTACAAAAAGGATGCCTCAAACAGTAAAAGACCCTTAGTGAAACATGAATAGGGGGTCAAAATAAGGCTATTTATAGTTTGGACCAGAGCCCAAAAACAGAAGCACAAGAGGCTAACAAATCATGCAAAAAAAAGGCCAAAAGAGGGATATAAAGGCAAGTGGAAAATGGAAGCCTCAAACAGTGATGAGCCCTTCAAAAATATTGAAGAAGGGCTCAAAATAAGCCACTTTACAGTTTATGACAGAGCTCAAAACAGTTTATACATGAGCCTAAAATACTATGCAAGAAAGAGGCATACAAGAGAGGTAAAGAGGCAAGTGTAAGCTAGAGGCCTTAAACATGGAAGGATCCTAAAACAAACATGAAAAGGACCTTAAAATAATGCTATTTTCAGTTAGGGTCCGAACCCAATCATGCAAGCATAAAGAGATAAGATATAGATCAAAAAAATGCAAGAAAAGAGGAGGAAGAGACTTACCCTTGAAGACCAAGTCTTTAGCAACCTTTGGACCAAGAAATGTTGCTTCTCAGCTTTGGAAAACAACTCCAAGTGGCTGCAATGGAGGTTAGAGGTATGGTGCTAGGGCTTGTAGAGTAAAGGGTGTAGGACCAAGGGTGTTTGAAGGTTGAATGAGAGAGATGGAGGATGTATGTATACAAGGCTCTTAGGAGAATTTTCCAACCCCCTAAAACACAGCTGGGAGGCTGTTTATATAGGCAAAAGAGAGGGAGAAAAGGGGGGAAAAATGGGGGGGAAAACAATTCAAGTTTCCCCCCAAAAAGTTGTCCCCCCGAATACAAAATCTGGGGGGAAAAAGAGGTCACTTCTGGAAGGAGCAGGATGTAAGGATCATGGCCGGCTGGTTATTGGGCTTGCAGGTGGCCGGCCGGCCTTCCCCATGGCCGCCCGGCCAAGGGTCAAAAGGTTCAATGAAGATTAATGGCCGGCCATGCCAAAAAGAGAGCCTCCCATGTGTGCACAACACAACCATGTGGTTAAAAGCTGGAGAAAGTGAACCAGGAGAGAGAAAAGGCCACTTTTAGGAGGGGTTCAAAAGGTTCAAATGGAATTACTGGCCGTCCATGTGATATTTGTGGCCTCCCAGGTGTATACAACACAAATATGGGGTTTAGGTTTAAAGAAAATGGTCCAAGGGTGGTCAACATTGGCTTTGAAGTGAGAAAAACGGGCGACGGAGGGCGATGAAGGAATAAAACTGGTTGTCAGAACAATTACTGGCCTCCCACCCCTCTACGACCTTCCTAACAATGAAACAGAGGTCCCCACCAAAAATGAACCAAAACCGATGCAAGATGAAAGTTTGGGGGCTGAAACGCGCAGCCCGGGGCCCCGAAAACTAACTGTTAGACACCGGAAGGGGTGTTCGACCACGAAGTTGATCTCTCGGACCACAGTGTCCCTCAAAAGGGAGTAAATAAGATGCACGCCAAAAACCGGATCAAACAGAGGTGGTTAAGCGGTCCCGAACCGAGGCACACGGCCAATGGTTCCGAAAAATCGGAAACCGGACCCCAAACGGGCAAAATGGCCTACGACCACGAAACGTAGGCTACGGCCACTGAGAGATGGTCTACGAGACCTCTCCCTCCCTTGTGGAAGAGAAACAGAGAAAACTGAGCCTGGTTCGCAAACCGAGGCAAAGCATGAAAGAGTCCGGAAGTCCGGAGGCAAGGCTCGCAACCGAGACTCTGAAACCTCTGAACGAGCACGATATGCAACATCACCAAGCACTCAAACGGTGACGTCTGAGTCTTAAGGTCGGTCAAAAATGGGGTGTCTACAGTTACATCTTTTGATATTAGAGACTAGTTTTTCTTACTTGATATTCTCTGTCAAGGCACGAAAAGGACAAATCACAACTCATTTATATGACAAAGAGTCTTGAATTTTGTTCACAACTAGTATATAATTTTTGATCATCATGCAGGTGGATTCTGTAGTTTACCTTGTTGACGCGTACGACAAAGAGAGATTTGCAGAGGCCAAAAAGGAGCTGGATGCCCTCCTCTCAGACGATGCACTTGCAAATGTCCCGTTTCTCATACTTGGGAACAAGATTGACATACCCTATGGATGTCACTGCTGCATGAATGTATATATTGGGAATGTAAAGTTTAGTATGTAGCTTTTACCTTGTTATCTTGCAAACAGTCTTGCTATTTTTTTGGTGGGGAAGGTTAAGTTGATTCTGTTCTCTCTGTGTCTGTCTCTCTTTGTACTTGACACGATTGTAAAGAAATTAAGTTGTGTTGTAATGTTTATGATTGATGGGGAAATGTTCCGATCTTTTGCATTCCATGGCAACTGAGTGTGAAATGTTGTATTTTTGTCCCAAATTCGCAATAGCTTTTGCTAATCAAAGCCTCAAAACTAGTAAGGGCACTCGTGCCCCAGTAAGTTATACTTTTGCCGACTAAATAAAGTAGTTGCTATATCACCAAGCACATTTGGCGACTAAATAATTAGTCGTTAAAATTATTAATTTTGGCAACCAAAAGATTTGGTCGCGAATAGGTCTATTGCCGACTAAAGTTTTAGTTGCGCAAAATATGTTTGGTCGCGGAATGTGACAAAATTTTGGTCGCGGAATGTCACGATTGGCGACCAAAATTTTTGGTCGCGGAATGTCACCATTGGCGACTAAAATTTTTGGTCATTGAATGTGATAATTGGCAACCGAACTTTTTGGTCGCGAAATGTGTCAATTGGCGACTAAGATATTTGGTCGGCAAAAGGTGACTTTTCGCGACTAAAGTGTTTTAGCGACTAAATGAATTAGTCGCGATAATGATATATTTCGCGATCAAAAATTTAGTTGGCAAATCCGACTTTTCCTGACCAAGCAAAATTTTGGTCGCGAATTATTTTTGCCGACCCTCAATTGGCGATCAAAGTAGCGACCAAAAAAATTAATTGCGGATAATTTTTACCGACCAAAAATAGACTTTTAACAACTAATTTTTTTATTACCAAAAGTGTTAATTCTTGTAGCGCTAGAGATTCCACAACGGTAAATTAGAGCATCGTCAGTATATTAGTGCCAAATAAACTAATAGTTAGCAACGTCAAAAAAATTCTGAGGCACTAATGGATGTGTTAACACCCTTGTGGAGAGCCCCTTAGAGAGGAAGGGGAGTCAGAAAGATATAGGGTGGGATTTTTTTTTTTTTTGTACTTTTAAAATTAATTAATTTTTTTTAAACTTTGTACTTAGTTAACACATATTTTAATTACGATGTTGGAACACTCATCCACTTCTTAAACTAACAAACACTTCTTTGCAATTTTTTTTAAAAAAATATACACTGAATTGAAATTACCCTTTTATTATATAACACACTATTTTGTATATTCTCCATAATTTTCAAAAGATTAATGCTATTTAAGCCGAAAAATTATACATTTTCTAAACACATTGATGTGGCAATGTACTAAAATATTTAAGACAAACCTTTCTTTCATATCTTTTTTAATCACTTACTAATCATCTCATTTACAAATTATTTGGTCTAAAAAGTGAATTTGTACATTATTTTTCATTTTAAAATTCTATCTTGTAGACTATGTGGGGCTCTACAATAATGATCTGAACCGGTTATTTAGTAGGTCTTGAAGAGAAGAATATATATATGTAAAAAATTAACTTAATCAGATATTAATAAACATACTAATTTAGTATATTTTATTTTATAAATAGCTAATTTTAATTTAAAATCATATTTACCGTTACTTTCATAAAACGAACTGATCTTTTGAATAAGAAAAATTCTTGGTAGCTCGAATTCCGTGGCCCGAATTCGGCTCGAAACCCAAAACGACGTCGTTTTGGGTTTCGAATTTTTTTTTTTTTTTTTTTTCTTTCTCTTCCTTTTCTTTCTTTCTTTTCTTCTTCTTCTTCGTTGAACCAGGCAACACAGGCTAGAGAGAGAGGAGAAGAGAGGAGAGAAGGGCCCCTGCCGCCGCCGATCGTCGCAGCAGCTCCAATCGTCGCAGCCCCGCCTCCAGCCCCGACTCCTCCTCCAGCCCCATTTTTATGGCCCCCTCTCCTCCAGTCCTCCTCCTCCTCCTCCTCCCTCCTTCCTCCTCCTCCCTCCTTCTTCTTCTTCTCTTCTTTCTCTGCTTCAAATTCGAGCCAAATTCGAGTCTCCGAATTCGAGCTACGAATCGGAGCTGTTTGAATAACCATCATGGGACCCATAAAAAATGGAGTATTGAGGGGGAGTCACCATTGAAAATGTCGCTACTGACATTAGTACTGCAGACTGAAAGCCTTCTTTAGCCAACTCAACATGATAAAGATAAAAAAGAAAAAGTAGAGAATAGTCTTGAAATATTATGTCATCATATTTTTTTATCAATCACTATTTATTATAATTTTTTTGTATTCTTTAATCATCCAATGTAAGTAATTAATATTCTATTTTTTCTACCAATTATATTATCATAAAATACAACGTGATTGTACTTCCAAACTATCGAATAATCACATATCCCCTCTTTCTTTTTCTTTGTAAATTCAAGTTTAAAAACAGTACTATGATATGAGATGGATCGCTCTTTTTTCTTCACTGCTTTCGTCTCTCAACCACTTTCTCTCCCAATTTTGTTTTGGTTTTATACTCATCCCCTATCCATGCCGTCCTCTATCCATTAAATGATATGATTTTTTATTAAGTAAATTATAAATATATTTTTTAAGATTTATTTAAAATATAAATTAACTTATAATTTTAAAAATTACATCACATCTTTTAAACTTTATAATTTTATAACAAATAATCTATTTTATTAATAAATCATCAAGTAAATTAACAGTTTTTAATAATGTTAAAATTTTATTTTACTTAAAATTCAGATAATTTTATTATTTTATATGAGAGTAGTTAGGAATCTTATTTTTTTAATTAATTATGTTAACTAAAAAATTATATTAAGGGAATATTTGTAATTTCCCAAACTATAAGGGACAATATGTATTTTAAACAAATTTTGGAGTATTTATAATTTACCTTTTTTTTATTTTTATTTTTGGATCCTTTTGGTGTCCTGTCATTTCAAAACCTCATCTATTATTTATTAGGCCTTTGTCTTTGATTTCATACATGAATTACTACTGTTGATTAGGACTAAACCAGTTCCATTTTTTTTTTTAATCTTAAATTCTTAGATCTCATTTCAACGTATCCATAAGATGAAGATGTATTATGGTTAAGCAGTTAATTAAGCTAGATTTTTTTTTTTTTTTTTTGTTTTTTTTGGGGAAACAAAATTTATTGATGAATTATCTAGTACAAGTGGTATAACAAAAATAAATTAATAAGCGCACTTGGAAAAAGCATCTTTGGTTTGGCAATAGCTTTTTAGCTAAAAAAAAAAGTACAAAAAGACAAAATAAATTAAAATTGTCGCATCTAAATTATAATTATTTTATTTTTTCTCTCACAAAAGTCAAAAATATTAAAAAAATCAAATCAAACAAACTTTTAATCTCAAGATGAAATAGTTAAAAAGTCAAAAAACTAACTAAAAAGTCAATTGTCAAATGGCAACTTAAGAAGCACATACCAACTCGGTTAGCACAGCATTAATCCAAACAAATGCAAGATTTAAAACAAACAAAACTAGATAACTGACCAGCTTAGCATCCTTCCTAGCTCTAGTATTAAAAAATAAAAAATAAATAAAAATCTTTTCCTAGATAACAATGCTTGTTTCTTGGTGAATTGAAGGGGTCTATCCCAAATAGTAATGTTATGGAGTCCAAAAAAAAGACTTCAAAAGTTGTCTGAAAATTAAGTGCGGGAATTAGATTCATACGTGGTGTGACGTACATCTAGAATTACACCACACTTTATTTTCTAGCAATTTTGAAAAATATCTTTTCAGATTAACTAAAATTTTCCAATCATAAATGTGCGCGAGATACCCTGTTCACAAATTGCTCTATTTTTCTGTTTCAAAATACTAAAAACCATCAAATACATCTTTCACAAAAGGTTGAACTGAAATTTAATGACAGAATTTTTTTTTTTAACCTACTAAATGACAGTGGAGTTGAACTGTTGGAAGCGAACCTTGCACAATGGTTGCTCAAATTACAGATCAAAATAAAGATTGACTAAACAAAAATAATTGAAACTGCCATTGGGCCATGGCATGGCAGTCCAGTTTCCTCACTCTCTCTAGTTCTAAAAGCTTAGGAGTGAGTGAGTGAGTGAGTGAGTGAGTGACAATACCAATGTGAACAGGTCACAAGCCCGTTTGGGAGATTAGACTTTTATAGATCATCACATTTGGCATCTCTGACATAAGGAGGACTGAACTGAGCTTCCTCCATGAATCTGTGTTGACTTGACTCTCACTCCATACTTGATCATCAACAGGACACGTCTGTCCTCTCCATGCACGTGTGACTGATGATGTACATGTCTCAATACTGACCATTGGATTGGAGTCAGGGACGGACCACACTGTTCATTCAATTATCACAAGACTCAGCAGCTGAAAAATAGGGTATTTCAGGATGATCTAGCATTATGTGGGGGCTTTTTCCAAATTAAGTCAAATTTGCAACTTAATTTTCAAACTAGGCCTAATTTGGACGGAATTCTCACTCTAGGCTAAAGCGTTATTACAAACCATGCTTTCACTGTTCCTAGGATCCTCCCGCGGGAAATTTGTGAAATAATAAAAGCGTGGTTACAAACCACGCTTTTAATTAAGAAAGCGTGGTTACAAACTACGCTTTTAAAAATTTTTTTTTCTTCATAAAACGTGATTCCAAACGACGCTTTATAAATTTTTTTGAGAAAATGTGATTTGAAATCATGCTTTCAATGCACTCTGCGCACTCACTCTTCTCTTCCCTTCTCTTCTCTTCTCTTCTTTTTCTCTCTCTCTCTCTCACACACACAAATACTCATCACACACACACACACACCAAACCACACACACACCAAACCAATATAATTTTTAATATATATAAATTTTATTTTATAAAATTAAGACCAATATTAAATATATATATATAATAATTTATAATAGCAAATAATAATCAATTATATGAAATTAAGACCAATATTTTCAAATAATTTTTTTTCAAATAATTTTTTTTTCAATTATTTTTTTTCAATTAATTTTTTTTTTCAATTAAATTTTTTTCAAATATTTTTTTTCCAAATTAATTTTTTTTTCAAATAATTTTTTTTTCAATTATTTTTTTAAAATTAAATTTTTTTAAATTATTTTTTTTTTCAATTATAATATGTGTGATCCCATTATTATAAATAATAAAAATAAATATAAATATTTTAGGCCTGAACAAACATATTTTTTATTTTATGTTTTTAAATTTTTTTAAACATTTTGTTCAAACCAAACGCGTTTGTAATTTATGTTTTTCTAAAAATAAACAAAAACCAGTTTATAAAATTTTTGTAAACTTAAACAAAAAACGTAAACGTTACCAAACGCTACAAAATTTTAAAAATTGGTTAAAAATAGTGCGCTTCAAGAAAAAACATTTTTGCCGACCACTTTTAGTTACCAAAACCAATTTAGTCGCCAAAAGTCATAGAATTGGCTACCAAAAATAATATTAGACCGCGTTTGGTAACGTTTACGTTACCAGCGTTTACGTTAACAGCGTTTGGTAACATTTACGTAAACGTTACCAGCGTTTGGTAACGTTTACGTTTTTTGTTTAAGTTTACAAAAATTTTATAAACTGGTTTTTGTTTATTTTTAGAAAAACATAAATTACAAACGTGTTTGGTTTGAACAAAATGCTAAAAAAAATTTAAAAACATAAAATAAAAAATATGTTTGTTCAGGCCTAAAATATTTATATTTATTTTTATTATTTATGACAATGGGATCACACATATTATAATTGAAAAAGAAAATAATTAAAAAAATAATTGGAAAAAATTTAATTTAAAAAAAATTAATTGAAAAAAAAATTAATTGGGAAAAAAAATTTGTAAAAAATTTAATTGAAAAAAAAGATTAATAGAAAAAAAATTTAATTGAAAAAAAAAATTATTTGAAAAAACATTATTTGAAAATATCGGTCTTAGTTTCATATAGTTGAATATTATTTGCTATTATAAATTATTATAATATATATATATATTAATATTGATCTTAATTTTATAAAATAAAATTTATATATATTAAAAATTATATTGGTTTGGTGTGTGTGTGTATGTGATGAGTGTTTGTGTGAGAGAGAGAGAGAGAGAGAGAGAAGAGTGAGTGCGGTGCGGAGAGCATGATTCCAAATCACGCTTTCTTAATTAAAAATGTGGTTTGTAACCACGCTTTTACTATTTCACAAATTTTCTGCGGGAGGGGCCTAGGAATAGTGAAAGCGTGGTTTGTAATAGCGCCTTAGCCTAATTTAAGAATTCCGTCCAAATTAGGCCTAGTTTGGGAATTAAGTTGCTAATTTGGCTTAATTTGGGAAAAGCCCCCATTATCTGTCATCTGTGGCGGTCTTTTAAACCAGTCATGTAACCAAATATTTTGAAGTGTTTTGGGAAGATAGTTAAAAGTTGATTTTTTAACTTTTTTAATTTTTTTAATCGAGAAGTGATGTGATTCAAAATGGGTTAAAAATTGACTTTTAACTTTTAATTTATGTTCCGAAATGACCCCTTTATTAGCTGACATTTATTAAGATAACAAAAAATGATTTACGTTGATTATATTTGAATTATGAATTTAAATAAAAATTTAGAAAAATAAGAATAAAAACAATGGCTTAAACTTTTTTTTTTTTCTTTTTCATTTCTCTTTCTAAATATCAACTCAAATTTATGATCTAAATACAGTCTTAATATGTAATAGTGCATGAGTATCTATTAAATTTTTCTCTAAATGCTTATTTCACTTCGACAATGTATTCTGAGAGTATAACATAAATAAGGTCACAAGCTATGCGAGTGCGTATAATTTTTTAAGGATAAATTATATTTATAATCCGGTAATTTATTACCAAGTTTTAACACTCAACCGACAAGGAGAAGAAAATGAGGACATTCTTTTCACAATCATGCAAAAGCATTATTAGCACATAAAATGTGCAACAAATAGGTACAGTACAGACACAACATATGGCTCACAAATTAACATTGACTTTTGTCCATTGTTTTGGACAAAATTATCACAAACTTCAAACTTTACACCAACACACAAAAATAAAAATAAAAATAAAAATAAAAATAAAAATAAATTATTCCCTCTATACCCGTGATCTGCATGGCTTTCCATACTCAATGTAGTGTATAGGGGGCATGTACGTAAGTACGTAAACATTTGTATCAATACATTTATGGGTATGTGGTGGTGGATGGGCGGTGGGAGGTGATGGTAAGTATTTAAATCCCCGCCATGCATTCTGGTGGAGTAACCGGGTATCGTGATTTATCAGCACAGTAGTCATAGATCATGTGGTTCATGCGAACCCACCTGTAGCCTCTAGCTTCGGCCGGACTGAGCTGTTGATAAGCAGCTCCTTCCCACCAGTTTGCCGGGTTTGAGGCACAAGTTGTGGGTCCCGGCACTGAACATCCTTCGATGTCGAAGTCCTTGTAGTAGGCATAGAATGGGGCTTTGCTCCAATCAATCTTTTCTAGCCCACCTCTCGTCGCCCAGTCATCGGCTTCCCAAAGTGTCGAGTACACTCCCATGGGTTGGACCTTTGGGTATGGGATTCCTCTTGCTTCGTTGTTCTTGTACACTCTGATGGGTACTTGATCCACATAAAATCTACAATGCCCCATTACCCACAAATTACTAGCAACACAAAATTGTAATATAGATACTTTTGTTTCTTTCAGTATTTGATTTCTATGTCAGTATATCAAGACTCTTGGTACTATTACTTTGCGACAATGAAAAAAATAAAACAAACAATCAAACAAAAGAAAAGTCTCTTCATTTGAGGTTAAGAGGGGCAACTGTGATAGTGATACTAGTACCCTGCTACTATATTACAAAAAAAAAAATGCTTGAGGCCTCTAAAGTTAGGACCCTCATAATCACGTATTTTATTTATTTATTTATTTTTCTTTCCTTCCTAAACTAAGTAGATGTTGTGGAGTCGTATTTTTTTGAGAGTTTGTAGTGTTGTTGTTTTAAACCGTGTCTGATTTTATTTGCACACTTTCAAACTGAAAGTTTCGATGTGTGGGAACAAAATAGATTTTTTGATTGGTTCAAGGCAGTGGCGTCTATTATTTTAATTGGAGAAATTTTACTATCCACGCCTTTACTATGTGCATCTGATTAATTTTATTTTTTAATTATGATAAATTTTTAATTATGTCCGGTATTTGGTTATGATTTTTTTTTTAAATTATAACTTAAAAAATATAAAATTATATTATTTTTTTCTTTAATTGTAAAATACTTATAGTACATATTTTAAAAAAGTGTGTTCAATATTCTTTCCCTTTTAATTGGGATAAATACATTTTGGATATAGGATTTGTTCACACACAACAATTTCATTTTCCTCTCTCTTGTCGTGTACCATCTCTTAGTACCTCCACACACACGTGGGGGTTGGTCAATGGATCAAAAAAAAAAAAAAAATAATAATAATAATAATAACAATAATAATGGACCAATCACACTCCATTAGGGCCTGGGGGTTACCCCCAGTGGGGGTCTGAGGCTTTTTCCTCTTAGTTATTGAAAAAATAATTACATAAATTTTTTAGCAAAAATGACATGGTAGTGGCATTTTTTAAAATTTAAGGGATCTTGATGACTATTCTCTTTATTTATTATTATTTTTTGCCAAAATAGGAATTTCAATTAATATGATAAAACAATACATAATAGGTTATGCAACGGAATCATAAACTTGCCACATCATTCTATATTGAATTTATGTTTTATTTTTTATATCAGTACTATATTATTACTATATTACTATTGTTATTTTAAATGAAACAGAACCTCCACCTCTGCATAAAATTTGAAACATTGCTTTTTGTTATTGACATGTTTTGGATAGTACTTTTTAATCTTCTTTTTATATCAATAATATTTTTTTTTAGATAAAAAAATAATAAAAAAGAACAAAAGGGTGATGTGCTAATTAGATTGATAACTTACACAACATGGTGATGGTTCCATAAAATTGTGTAAGTGTGGAAGTCTGCAGCAGGGTCGAACCATAGGTTAACCCTCTGCTCCCTATCACCCTTCCCGTGCGCATAGACATTGGTTTGGACCGTGTAGGGCTGTCCGGTCCGGTTCCCCAAGAATTCAAAATCCAACTCGTCTCGTACAGTGTTGGTGTCCGAATTCATCTGCCACCCAATTCAAACCAAAATTAACTATAATAAGTTCCCTATTAAGAAAAAAGAAAAAACATTTGACACGTTTCTATGTCCAATTCTGTACTTTTCAGGTGATCAGCTTACATAAAAGGCGGTGACAGTCCCGGCAGAGTCCCCGGGAATGAGCTTGATCTTCATGCTAATCCGTCCATACAAGTATTGGCTCTTGGAGGCAAACCCACAACCTAAGACACATATGTGTACAAAAATTACTACTATTTGATCATTCACCAAACTAATTAAAACTCATTAGTTTAATCACAGAATCAAACACAATTTTCAATGTTTGAATTTTTGTGATCGGATTCTGAGCACTTATTTTTAAGAAATGGACAAGAGAACCTTTGGATAGTGATACCTGAATTTTGGTCTAGAACAAGTTGGATGGCCCTCCCTCCATCAATTTGCCTGATATGAGAATCAGACCATGTAATTCTGAAGTCTTGCAGAAAAGTGGCGGGTCGACCGGAAACAGAGAAGGAAAAGGCAAGGAGGTGCATGAAAAGAGAGACCACAATATTTCTCAAGGATGGGTATGCCAATGTGGCCATTTTTGTGTTGTGGATTTGTATTTTGTGTGTATGTATATATGATTTATGAGAAAACAAGTCATGGGCTGCTTGTATATATAGAGATGGAGAGAGAGAGAGAGGAAGGGAAAGTGAAGATGGGAACTGCTGCATTGAAATGGAAAAGGCCAACAAAAGATTGCTTTTCATACAGCTAATGGCAAGCCGTCACTGGACCCTCCATTTCTCTCTTCTATACCCAACCCTATTATTGTTGTTAATGTTTTCTTACGTTGTGTTTGGTTAGAAGATTTGGAAAGAGATTTGAAAAGATAAATAAAAAATGTGTGTGAAACTAAGTGAAATATAAATATATTTTATTCATATTTCACCTATTTTTTTCCTTTTATTTTCTAAATCCCCAATCAAACACAACATTATTATCTTTTGCCTCTTCTTTCATTTTAATGTCTACCCTTGTGAATTGTGATTGTCATTTACATTCTAACTCCTACATTCATGCTACATGTATCTATGTATCTATATGTAGCTACCAAGTATTACACCTTTTTTTTTTAGATCAATACATATAATAATTAGATCACTGCTAGCAATAACATTCATCTGTCATACTTTGTGTCTCATAACTATCTCACCAAAATCTACGATTGAAAAAATATGAGACAAAAAATGGTTACAAAAAATGAGACAGATAATTCCAAGTCTGTTAGTAAGAATTATTGTCTGCATCTTTTACCACCTAGTAATCCTATAAACTTAGAAAAATTACTTAAAAAATTATTCAAATATAAATAAATAAATGATCTATATTTATTGTGAGTATAACTCATATTTCATTAATTTTAAATTTACATCATACACTCACTTTCAGAGTAAGATTCAAAATAAAATTTCATAGTGTATTTTTGTTTACTAACTAACTTATTTTGTGATTCATAGTGTATTTTTGTTTACTAACTAACTTATTTTGTGATAATGTTGCTGGCTTTTCACTACGGCTGAAGAAATTACAACCTCAATTAGTTATGCCATGAATTTTCTTACACCTACCATATGTGACACATTAAATATTTAATTAATATCATAACCAATTACGATAACAATAATGGTAGTGATAGTAAAATAAAATAATTAATTTTATGATAATATGCAATAAGGTGTAATTTAATTAGGAATTTCATATTATCAAAATCAAGTGATATAAAGCTAAGTAACAAAAGAATATTTTGACAACACCAAAACCCAACTTTTCCATAGGCATATTGTGCAGGATGACCTCTGCCCTTTGTGTAAACAATTTCCTGAGACCACTATTCACGTTCTTAGGGATTGTCCTTTTGCAGCCCAATGTTGGTTTCGTATCGGTATTCCCCCAACGACACGCCTTTCTTCTCCTTTGACCTTCCTTCTTGGATCAAACTAAACTGTCAAGCTAAAATTGCACACCCATCTTCTGTAAATTGGGCCATAATCTTCCCCTTTGTGTGTTGGGAAATTTGGCTGCACCGTAATGCTTTTTGTTTCCAAACCAACCCATCCCCTTTCAGTGCAGCATTGGTGGTGGCTCGAGCTCTTGAATGGTAGCATGTCACCGATAAAAATCTGCCATCCAAAGTTGTACACACTGTCTCAATTGGCTGGAAGCCTCCTTGGGAAGGTCGGTTCAAGTTAAATATTGATGGAACTTCAAAAGCATCCCTTAACCGAGCAGGAGGAGGTGGCATTATTCGTGATAGTTTGGGCAGGTGGGTTGCAGGGTTTATGAGGAATATAGGCACAGCTTCGGCTTTAGAGGCTGAATTATGGGCTCTTCGAGATGGATTGATGTTAGCGGCAGAATTACACTTATTGGAAATTCATGTCGAATCAGATGCAAAAGAAATGATCAAGTTGCTACTACATGAACCATTTAGTCGGCACCATTATAGTAATCTCCTCTGTGATTGCAGGTATCTCATGAAGCAGCTGAGAATCTCGACGATTGAGCATATCTTTCGGGAAGCCAACAAATGTACGGACATTTTAGCAAATCAAGGCAGCATTGCCATTGATAGTTTTGTTGTTTTTAATTCCGCTCCTTCTTGTCTATCTAAACAGTTACTTGATGATGGTGTACGGGCTTCATATCCCAGGACTGTTTCTGTTACTCTATCTTAATTTATGATATCGCTATTTCACCAAAAAAAAGAAGAAGAATATTTTGAGATAAATATTGATCTTAATAGTTAAAGATTTGAGATCATTGGTCCAGAACTACGTGTCTTAATAGGGCAATTAAAAGCCACCACCTGTCACACCTAGTGAACAAGGAGGAGTGAGTCACCAAGAGGGTAATAATGATAAAGGGGTGAATCAGCATGAACTTTGGCTATATAAGTGGTATACTGCGAAGCCATCAAAAAAAAAAAAAAAAAAACAAACAAACAAACAAACAATATAGAACGACGATGTCGCATACAGCTAAGGGGGGAATTAATATTAAGAAGGTAAAGGCTAAGAGTCAGTATTAAGGTGAGTTATATTATACTTTGAGTCACGATAACATATTTTATGTATGTTTTGAGTTATCGTAATTTATTTTATATAAGTTATGTTTTATAAGTTATATTTATATTTCAATTACGTTAATTATTTTCTGAATTCCATTTGTTTATATTGAAACTTACGGATATGTTTGTTTCAATTTTAGAAATTATTTGACAATGATTTTGTAAATAATTATTTTCTGTAAGTACCACCACAGGAGTCCCATATCTTGGGTGACTTAAATAACCATTGGCTTCTGTTTGGCCACTTTATGGTCTTCCGTTTGTTATGGATTTATTAACCTATGTTCTAACTGTCACTCCTGTGACATCTGTTCTGTTTTGTTTTGTACCGTGGTTATCGTTATTTATTTACATAATTTCCGTATTTTAATTTCTGCCACTTTGAATAATTTTTTTATTCAAATTAAGTTATGTAAATGTTTTAGCTTAAGTAACTATCCATGGTTATTTTGTATTCCCTATATTCTTGGCATAATATTTCTCATTCTGTTGTGTGCTTATAGTTGTTACCCTTTCAGGTGATGAGATGTAAGGAAGACCTGTAATCTTGTATAGTGGAATCCTCACAAGAATTTGATGATGATCCGTTATTTTGTTTTTTTTTTTTTCTTTTCTTCCTTCTATTTTTTTTTTTTACTGAGGGCCGGTTACTGAATAATAAGATAATAAAATTCCTATAGATGCATTTTCTTTTATCAAAATAGTAGAATGAAGTAAATTTTATGTTTAATTATTTTCTTACTTTCATTTTGCCTTCACCTGCGTCATTTAAATTGTTACGATTAGAATTATTTAGTAAATTGTGATTCCAGCCCTATGCCCCTGGGGTTAGATCGTAACAAAGGTGGTATCAGAGTAATGGTTCATTTAAGTCCTTTTATGTAAAATCTCACGTTTATTCTGATGATGTAGGAATGTCCGAGATTAACCTTGATGAGGCATTTTGGGAGGAGCTCGAGACTATTAATTTGGAGGATAGTTTAGTAGAGCACCCCGCTCCCGCTTCACTGGAAGGATAGTGTCACATCCCAAAATTTGGACAATTAAATATTAAATTATGACTAAACCCCAATTAATATTCCATCATTCAAATTTTAGGGGTGAAACAAAAAAACTAAATGCTAGCCAAACCATCCACCATAATTTCATAACTAACCAATACCTCTAATATTAAAGTAACAATACATAGTCAAAATAACTTAAATAATGTACAATTACAAATCATGCCAAATTATCCCAATACTAAAGTTATAAAAAAAATAATAAATACATAAACTAATATCAACTCTAAGCTCAAGAAAATAAAAGAAATCCAAACGACAAGTCCAACAACTATAGTTAGTCCACGTCATTATCGTAACCCCAACTAATCCTGCAAAGGAAGCTCGGCTGTGCTCAAACAGAACGCACCCGAGTTGCCAAGAGAAGTATATAAGTATACTAGTATGAGTACAAGATTTAACACCCACGTGCCCAACAGACAGAAACAAAAATACATTTAATTCTTGTTACGGGATAAGACAAGTAGTTCCATCCGCACTGAGATGAATGGGTAGTTTCCCGAGATACAGTAGCATTTAGTTTCTTGCCCATACACAATGAAATATAAATTGAGTATAAAATAAACAAAATAGAAATAAAAATATGGTAGATCAGTCATGAATAAAAAGTTAGTAAGACCTACCATCCTGCAAAAAAAATAAAGTTAGTATAATTTAATCATAAGTAACTTGCTAAAGAAGTATCAGAATACACCGTTTCATACTTAAATAATTCGAATTGATCAAAACTCAACGAACAAAAGTTGTATAAAATAAAATTTCCTAAAAAATAGTGTGGACAAATTTAGTAGAAACCGAAAAGGTTGAGAGAAAAACTTAATATAAAATCCTAAACGAAATTCAATCGAAAAATCTGGAATTGAAAACGAAAAGAAACTGCTATAAGATGATTTTTTTCAGAAAAATTCAAAACACAAAAAGTGTTCATAATAATGTTTTACTTCAGTTTACGTGAAACCAATAAAAATAAATTCGTTTCATGGGTTAAAACAACAACTAAAGTCTGCACTGCTAAAATGAATCAAAACTATTGTAACTAAGAGTATCCGATTATAAGTTCTAATCGATCTTTTTAATAAAAAGTTAAAACACAAAAGTTATCTAGAATCACGTATACATACCTCTGCTCAAATTTCATAATTTATTAAGGTCGTTTACTATTTTTCAAGATGTACAAATCAATGCAATTCACACTATACTAATAAACTTATAATTAAATTCTTTGAATCTTAACTGCACCACTTCGGCCGTTCACTTCCGGCCTACACATATATCTCATGTGCCTCCCGTATACCTAACACTGCTCTGAAGCCAAACTTGCACGAGGATATCGTCCCGAGTTTGACCCACACTCCCCGGATGTTTAGCATATACGTATGCGCGTAAATCAAAACACTCGTCTACTCTTGAGAACGAGACAACAATATATATATACAAAACATTTACTCATGAGAACAAACATAACAATGCCAAGCCTAATTCAAATAAATCTCATAATCCTTACTTTTTTTATACACTCTTTCTCACCAACGCTCAAATAAAACAACAATCCATGGAGTCATGGTGGAGTGTAAATAATTTATCTATGGGTTCCTAATTTATTTTAATTTCATATAATCATGAGTGTGATTACAACCATAAAATAAATCCATATAAAAACCCTAAACCTGACATACACAACTAATCAAAATAATTAAAATCAATCAATCAATTAAAAACCCTAAACCTTACATATACAACTAAACAAAATAATTAAAATCAATTAATCATCTAAAAATCCTAAACCTTACATACACAACTAATCAAAATTATTAAAACCAATCAATCATCTACATGCAAATATGAAATCAATTCAATATCAAATAAATACAAATAACAAATTAAATATAAATTGAGGGAAGTGGGTTTTGTACTCACAATTATTTTTGAAGATCAAAAAATTATTTGAAGAACTAATGGAGCCACAAAAAAAAAACCCTACTTCTTTTTCTTTCTTCTCCACTCCTCTTTCCCACCATCCCTCTTGATTTCTCACAATGCCTCTCTCTCTCTCTCTCTCTCTCTCTCTCTCTCTTTCCGCCGTTCTCTTTGCCCTCGGAACTACCCTATATAGAGCCCTATTTATTTTTCTTTTGTTTTTGCACTACAAAAAAAAAAATCAAGATTTAGTAGCGGCCAAAACTGCCGCTAAAAGCAGGAAAAAGTGTCGCTAAAAATTAGAAGACCTTTTTCTGCGGCTGAAATAGCGATAGCCAAACCGCCGCAATAGGCCCGTCAGCATATCCTTATAGTGACGTTTTCCTCAAACGCTGGTATAGTTATTTTTATTGCAACGGTCAATGTAGTGACAGTTGTAAATGTCGCTATATCTTAAATTTACTGATTACTTGCAAACTTTATAGTGACGGGTCGACTGCTGCTATAACCTTCACTTTGAGACATTTTGTGAACCGCTGCTATATTTTGACTCTATTCTATCAGTTTTACACTGTCACTATAGCCATAGAATTCTTTTTGAATTTTATTTACAGTGACGGTTATTAACTGCGATTATAGGCTATTTTTATTATTCAATTACCAATAATATATGGCTTGAAATTTTCAATGATTTGCTAACCATTAACGGTTGTCTCTCACTTATCCCTACTCACATTATATATCTATAAAAACACTATTTTATTCTAATGGCTCAATACTTAATAATTGTAAAAGGTAAAAGAGTCTGCATTTTCATAATCCCAAAATATACAAAACACCTTAATTAAAGGGTTCATTACATAAGCCTGTAATACAAAATAGATCCAATATTTCTAGCAAACTAATAGCCCACACCATAATCTAAAAGGTACATATAAACTTGTCACATGACAATAGTACTCAAAAGTATTACTCATGACGCCATTTTATAAAGACCTCCATAAAAAATGTTCAAATCGAGAAATGACATCCATTGTTTGATGCTTTCATATTGTCTTATTTCCTGCAATAAAAATGATTGAATGAGCATAAGTATCATTTTCAATTTCAAAATCTATAAAGAAAATATAGACTACAAATAATTCTCGACAAGTCTTTTTTTTTTGGTAAGTACGTGGTTTACATATCAAAAAATAAAGATTACAATGAAGTTGAAGATCATATTTGCATATTAAGATAGATCAGCCATTAAGAGAGAAACAATAGCAAATGGAAAAAAAAAATACAGTAATGTAGAAGTGTAAGGTGGCTAAAGATTTAAGAAACAAATTGTTCTCAATTTGTGCAGTTAGTTCTTTTTGTTGTTCTTTAAGCACTGCAAGTTAATTTCTAAGATTAGATATGGGTGAAGACATCTAAAGGACTTAGAACATGTAAGCAAGCAACTAACAATTATTAATGTCTAGGAAATTATATCTAAATATGTGCCCGCCTCGTCTCTGCTATTACTCCTAAGTATAGAACTCTGATAAAGAACACCTTCCACAAGGCCTTTTAAGTTTGGATCTTGCTTTCAGCTTCTGTTTTGCCAAGTAGTCTCTTGCCTATAGGTAATCACTAATATCCTCCTTGGCTCACCTTACTCTCAATCTCTCATAGTTAGTGTATCACTCAAAAAGAGGATTATGTTATGAAAGAACAACGATTTTGAAAATGGACTTTTATTTATATACCATAAACATAAACATTATAATTGAAAGACTCTTACAAACAGATGTTCTTTTTTTTTTGTAGATGAAAAGAAGTTATTACTTATGCTCTATGTAATACTTTGTATTTTTCAATGTGCCCTTGAACATAAGACTCTCCTTCCTTATATATCCTGAGAGCAAACTCCAAAGCTCGGATGTTAAACATATCCGAATAAAATATAAGATGCCAACAAGTTCACATTTGGACTGAATCAACCAATAAAGCCAAACATTAGTAACAACCACTAAATCAAGCAACCAATAGCAGCATCCAAGGGTCTATTTTTCAATTGTATATTACAATTTAATCCATTGTTAATATTCAAATTTGTTTGATTGCCCAATTATCTATTTCACTAGTTTGTTTGGTATTTTTACAGTTGTTAGTAAAGGAAGCAAAGTAGAAAGTCAACCTATCAAATCCCAATTTTGTCCAAACCAACTAACATTTTATTGGTAGAGAAGTCATTAACATTGGTTCTAAATTTTTGTCAATGTATGTGTATTGTAATGATGACTTACCCCGATTATAAGGTTACATTTCATGACTCCCAAAAGAGGATCTCTAATGTGTTTGTGGAGAAGCCTAGTCCGGAAAGCCAATAGATCCATCTGTTGCCTAATTTATACAACAAAGTTTACATAAGTATGCATAAATTTAGAAAAGGATAACATATGATAAATACATCATTTAGATGAATATGTTATATGTAGTTATACCTGCAAACCACTAGAACACTGTCTCTGTCTTATAAAAAATGCTACTTGCTCTTTTAAAGAGTTTATTACAACATCTTGAGCTTGTAACTGAATACCTTGAGTTTACAAATTGATCACTTTTGCGACATTTTGTGAACCGCTGCCGGCAGCCACAAATAACAAATAAGAAGAAATTATAAGGAAAGATAAGCATCTAATTTATCCAAACCAAAGAACATAACTGACTTAGAAATGTTGGTCAATCTATTTAGAAAACTATATTGTAACCTTGCAAAGATTTCTAAAGCCTAGTTGGTCCACTTGCCAAGAATAAAAAACTAAACACTTGTCATTTGTTCAAGTACATATGTTAAAACAACAAAAAACAAAAAATTCTATGCAGTTACAGGAATAGTTTTTCTTTTCTTAGAGAACTTCCTGTGGAAGGATGAGAGAATATTAAAATATCTATGCAATGAATAATTGCACATGGCATTACTCATAAGCCTGTTTGTTGTTTATAACTTAATAACTTCCACCTTTGGTGTAAGCTTTCCTATATTCAGAAAATGCTGAAAGAAAATCAATACTTTAATAAAAGATTAATTAGGTTATTTTTGGACTTCTGTTATCCCTTTTTTTCTTTTTTCTTATTTCAGTAAAGTTAGATGAACTTGACTGTAACCTAAAAGTTTGTACATTGGATAGATTTAACTCCTAAAATGTGAAATCCAATGGAAAAACTTCACAGTAGCAAGAATGAAACAAATATTAGAATACAAGTTGTCCCTAACTAGATTTAACTCCTAAAATGTGAAATCCAACGCAAACTCCAATGTGGAGCAATCAAATTCATGCCTCTCTCTCTCTCTCTCTCTCTCTCTCTCTTTCTCTCTCTCTCTCTCTCTCTGTGTATATATATATATATCTTTGTGTGAGAGTGTGGAAATTTTTGGGAAAACTAGACCAACAAGGGTTCCACTTGATCTTTGCAAAGTCAAAAAGATCCAAATTCCAAAAAGGTAGTGTTTCCTATGAGACAACATTAATAATTTCACATAAACTCAAGTTGATAATGTTATAATTTCACATTAACAATTGATTCAACACTACCAAGCTATAATGCATATATAGATAGATAGGTTAGTACCAGCTGTGCAAGTGCGTGTAGAGGTTGATGGTGTACTCCCTAGTCACCACCTCTTTGTTTCTTCCCTTCATCTTCTCCTCTTTAGCCAGATCAAAAGGTGTTTAGGTGGAAATGTAGAGCTCTGGGTGTGTTCTATTCTGGGTTTTGGGGCTGCAGCCTGATCTTCAATTGACCTATGTTGGTGGCAGCTCTGTTTTATTTCCCTGTTTTTTGGTGGCTGCTATTGGGTTTTGGGGCTATAGCCTGTTTTTTGGTTGCAACCAGGACATGAAAAGTAATGATCAAATAAATCAATACGTTTTTTTAGTACTTCCTAGTTTAAAAACTCAGCCATAGAATAGAGTGAGACTTCATAAAGCATGCAATTTTGTTTCTAGAAGCTGTATATAATGGGAGGAAAAAAGGTCTAAAACTCACCTCTCTCTATGGAAAACAAAAGGCTTAGAATGAAATCCAATTGAAGGTTAAGCTGGACTTTTTCGCATCTAACCAATGAAATTAAAGTCATTTTTGCTGGGACTTCCCTAAGACAAGTGTGACCTTAACAATGTTACCTGGCTACCTAGAACCACTTTATTGTGCATTTAACCAATGAAAGTAAAGTCATTTTGGGTTTGTATGATGGTTGCTAAACTAGTAAAAAGGGTGGGATGTTTCAAAGTTCTTCTTTAGTTGTGTATTTGGATTCAACAAAAAAGGGGCACAATTCAGTGTTGAATTTTCTCTAATCACATTATTAGGCCAAGAAAACTATACAAGTGTACAAGCATTAAAATAATGGACATCAATTTTCTCAAAAATAAATAAACCAAAACAAAATAAAATATAACAATAAAGAAAAAGCTTGTTGTGACATTTTATCAAACACATACAGGACACATGAATGTGTGTAGCATCAACAACTAAAATACAAAAATTCAAAAACCCACATTTAAACCAACCAAATTGTAACATTCCAACAGCAACTTAGTAACAATAACACTTAATCATCACACCATGATCTTCACATTCCAATTCCCAATACTGAATTGTTAATTATAGTAACAGAAATCACTACACAAAACACGAAACACAACCATATAAATCATAATAGTGGCTTGAAAGCAATTCTGTGTTTGTATTAATGCTAATGATCCTAAAAAGGGAGTTTTAACAACAAATATACAAAATCCAACAAACCCACATCTAAACCAACCTAATTGTAATAATCCAACACCAACTTAGTAACAATAAAACTTAATCATCACACTGTGATCTTCACATTCCAGTTCTCAATAATGAATTGTTAATTAAAGTAAACAGAGCATATTGGGAGCATGAATAATCAAGGAGATCATATAGAATGATGAGAAAATTACCATGAAAAACAACAAAAGAAAAAGAATATGTGCTTGTTAGTGTACAGGTCAACGTGAAGATGATTAAAAATTTTGGAACTAGTTTAGAAGCAATTGATTATGGTAAAAGGAACACAAAAACAAAAAAAAAAAAACCCAAGATTTTAACATGAAATCATAACAAAAATCTAGGGTTTTTGTCGTCCTTGGAAGATTGGGAGTTGTATGAATTCTGGGTTGGGTTTATTTTGAAGCATACACAAGAAACACCGGTGAAGGATGAAATATATAGATTATTAATTTATGGATTTGGTTGGTATGTCGGTACATGATGAGAGTACCTGGAGAGAGAGAGAGAGAGAGAGAGAGAGAGAGAGAGTAAACTGACCTGAAATCAGGAACCGTTGATGCATCGATCGATATATCGATGGAGGATGAACCGTTGATACACTGGTCGATACACTGGTGGGCTGTAGCTTGTGAAATCAGGAAGTCTCTATGACTACTTGGTGCTAGTTAGTGAAAGTATAGATAGACTAGGGCACAAGAAGTAAAGATAGATCGACTCAGAGTTGAACCCTTTTTCTTGGGACTAAAATTCTAAGCGCTAAATTAGAATTTTTTTTGGCGCCTTATTTGTTTGACCTATTGTAGCAGTTGAGTTGTAAACATAGCTAAAAAAATATGTATTGCAGCAGTTTAGAAAAAAAATGCTACTAAAAACTTAATTTTTAATTGCAGTTAAAGACCATGTAGACACCTCATTTTGACCGGCACTAAGATTTGGGCGCTTTCTTTTGATTGCTCGATGATGACAATTAGAATGTGTTTCTCATAGAATCCTCAGTGAGAGAGATGTAATTTGAACTTTAATCCCAACCTTCACCATTATAGCCAAATTGTTTTAAAATACTAAATATTTCATTAGTTTAGTATTTTTGTAATTTTGCATAATTTTATGTGTTTGTTCATATTTTTGGTGTTTTTATATAAATTGGTATAAATTATATATTTTATATATAGAAAATAAAATAATAAAAAGTTATATTATTATATTATATGTTTAATAATATTATATTATATGTTTAGTATTTTGGTATAAATTATATATTTTAGATATTTTATATATATATATATTATAAAAGAAACATAATAAAAAAATTGTTTTGATATCAGTCAGCCCTTGGCTGTTGACATCCAAAGCTATCAGCATAACATATATATAAGATATCTTTATATAATATCTATATTATAATCTTTATATTATTATATTTATATTATTATATTATACTTTTTTGTTTATATAAGGACAAAGAGGGAGAGGCTCAGAGAAAAAAAAAGAAAAGAAAATGAGGGGCTAATCAGAGAGAAAAAGAAGTGGTGCGAGAGAGTTTGAGAGAAACAGAATCAAAAAGATGAAATAAAATATTTTCTTTGATATTTTTATTTCTATTTCATCAATACACCATTCAAAAAACAACCACTAAAGCTGTAATTCCAAATTTTGGGTTGAGAATTGAGAACTCACTTCACAGACTTGAAGGTAATCAAAAGAAAGTTTGTGACTCAGAAAATTCATCATTTCCCCAAAAGGTAAGTTTTCGCAAACTTTCAATTAATTTAAAAATGTGATATAATTAATTTAAATACTTCATTTACTGCTTTTTTTTATATAACTGTTTTACTGCTTTAACGGGACGACTGCACCACCCACATATCTGTGGTAATTTAAATATTGTATATAAACTGTTATAATTTATTACTTTAAATAATTTATCCCACCGGATAAATAGTAACATCCGGCAGTGAATAGTAACTTTCGGCGATGAATAGTACCTCTGGCGGTGAATAGTAACCCCAATGATGAATAGTACCTCCGGTGATGAATAGTAACTACAAACGAAAAATGTCCGATAAGATGAATAACGATAAAAAAAGGGTAAATAGTAATTATTGTGGTGAATAGTACTGTTGGCAATGAATAGTGCCCCGGGATGAATAGTGCTCCCGCAAAATAAGTTTCCCCAAGAGAGACAAAAAAAACATTATCAAGAGTTAAGAAAATAATATCAAGTTAGAAATATCAACAAAGAGAAATATCAAGGTGTTAGGCAATATCCAAGAGTTGAAACCATCTTTGTTCTTCCTTGTTTTTCCATCCATCCATACCATACAAGAGCTTGAACTTGGATCTTGATTTGAGAATTGAAAATCATACTCAAACTTGAGGGTGCTTTGGAATCAAGTTTGATTTACACCAAGAAAACTTCTCTACAAGAGGTAAAGCCTCATTTGTTCATATTTTTCTTGTGTTTTCATATTATTTTGATACTGTTTTGGGACTGTTTTGAGGGCTGAAACTTGTGATTAAAAGCTACCCGAAGGTGGAGGGGTTAATCACCCTTCTTTGAACCTTATTCCAAGATTGAATCCTTGTATTTCCCACTTGTTTTCGCTAATTTTTTCCACTGTTTTGGGGCTGTTTTTCAACACACTACAACAAAAACATACTTTAGTGGCACTACATTAGTGGCATATTTTTAGAAAATGCCACAAAAAATGATATTTAGTGGCACATTTTTGAAAAATGCCACAAAACGACAAACATAAAAGGCTCTAGTGACATTTCAATGAACAAGTGTCACAAAACTACAACAAAAACATACTTTAGTGGCACTACACTAGTGGCATATTTTTAGAAAATGCCACAAAAAATGATATTTAGTGGCACGTTTTTGAAAAATGCCACAAAACGACAAATATAAAAGGCTCTAGTGACATTTCAACGAACAAGTGTCACAAAACTACAACAAAAACATACTTTAGTGGCACTACACTAGTGGCCTATTTTTAGAAAATGCCACAAAAATGATATTTAGTGGCACATTTTTTAAAAATGCCACAAAACAACAAACATAAAAGGCTCTAGTGACATTTCAATGAACAAGTGTCACAAAACTATAACAAAAACACACTTTAGTGACACTATACTAGTGGCATGTTTTTAGAAAATGCCACAAAAATAATATTTGGTGACACATTTAGATAAATGTCACAAAGCCACAAACATATAAGGCTTTAGTGGCATTTCAATAAAGAAATGTCACATCAATTTTATGGCATTTTATAAAATAATGACACAAAAAATTATGTTCGTGACATTTACCAACAGATGCCACTAAACTTTATTAGTAATGGCATTTTTTAAAAAATGTCAGGACACTAGGTAGGTGCAAATTACTTTTTATGGCACTTAGGTGAAAAGTTTCATAAACAAATATTTTATAGCATTTTGAGAAATGCCACTAAGTCAAAAACTTCCCAAGCTTATAATGGCATTTTTGAAAAAACAAAAAATGCCAATATATTTTTAAAATTTAATGTAGTAAATGATTAAAAATAAATAAATTAAACTCAATATACACTACAGGAAAAAGCATATTCGGCGACTAAATTTCCTGACTAAAAAAAATTTGGTCGTTGAAAGTATAGCTTTCAGCAACCAAAACAGCATTAGTAGCCAAAAGTAAAGCTTTTTGGCGACTAAACAATTTTAGTAGCCAAAAGTCTACAATTGGCGACCAAAACTAAGTTTGGTCACTGATTATATGGGTTTTAGTGACAAAAAAAATTTTAGTAGCCCAAAGTAAAGCTTTTTGGTGACTAAAAAAATTTTAGTAGCCAAAAGTCTATAATTGGCGACTAAAAAATAAGTTTAGTTGCCAAAAGTGGTTATTTTTAGTGCGAGAGAACTAAAATCCTAAGGCGGGAATTAAATTTTTTGGCGACCAAAATTTTGGTAGCTGAAAGTTCATCTTTGGTGACCAAATCTGATTTTGGTCGGCAAAAGTTAAGTTTTTTAGCAACTAAAAAATAATTAGTAGCCGAAAGTATAGAATTGGCGACCAAAAAATATTTTTAGTCGCCAAAAGTGGTCTTTTTTTATTTTACTAGTAAATGGTTTATTTTACATAAATTATGTTCAATAAAATAATTATGTTTATACATATACTTTTATATTAATATAGATGTATGTACTATATAAATAATATATGTTGCATATATAATCATATGTTGCTATAGAGGTATAGTGGGAAGAGTGTGGTGTATAAGGTTTATGGTGCGGGAGGTTGGCGGTTCGAGTCTCTACAAGAGCGGATCAAATTGTTCTACAACGAATTATCGTCACGAATGGCACTTGATAGCGTCACGAATAGCGCCTACCATGACATTAAAGTATCACTGAAAGGTTTTAGTCTTGATGGTGTAATGACACTTATAAGTGTCACAAACTCTTTTTTTAATGGCGCTTGATAGTGCCATAAACAATATCTACCATGACATTAAAATGTCATTGAAAATTTTTAGCTATGATGGTGCAGTGGCACTTGCAAGTATCTACCGTGGCACTCGTATCTACCGTGGCACCGATAGAAGTGGCACTTGTTCAAAATGCCACAAGACCAAAAAATGTCATTAGAAGAATAGTTTTGTGGCACTTTCAAATGTCACTAAACTAAGAAAATGTTGTAGTGACATCTAAACTATGTGATTTGAAGTTGTAAAAGTGGAGGGGTTAGCCACCCTTCCTTCTACTTGTTTACTAACTTGATCCTATGTAATTTTGCTCGATTTCTATAGCTTAATTTCAGCACTATTGTATGCTATTAGGGGGCTGTTTAATTTATTTCAATGATTTATGTTTTAAATATTAAGTTTGTTTGTATAAACCAATTAATCAACTTCGCATAATCATCTCTGCAACCTCTTTCCATTCTTTGCTTATTTCGATTAAAAAGTTGGGAAAAATTAAGATTGTGGTTCAAGTATAAGAAAAGAACTCTTTCATGCTTAATGGTTTAATCTCTTCGAAGGTTTATTACCAAAGGTATAAAACGCCTTATGCTTAATGGTTTAATCTCTTTGGAGATTCACTACCAAAGGCATAAAACGTTTTATGCTTAGGAGGTTCATTACCAAAGGTATAAAACGTTCTATATTTAATGGTTTAATCTCTTTGGAGGTTCATTACCAGAGGCATAAAGCGTTTCATGCTTAGGAGGTTCATTACTAAAAGTATAAAACGCTCTATGCTTACTGATTTAATCTCTTAGGGGATTTATTACCAAAAGTATAAAACGTTCTATACTTAACGGTTTAAATTCTTTGGAGGTTCACTACCCCAAATGTATACATGTTCTTATACTAAAGCACAATATTTTATTTTTCATTTCTCTTTATTCATCAGTGTGTTTACTTTTAAGGGACTAATTGATCCTTGGAAATCACCAAGGAAAGTGTCATTATCACTTATTATCAAGTTTGGATTTCAAGTCATTATCACTCAAGTTTGGGTTTTTCTAAGTCATTATCACTCTTTTGAGTTTGACTAGTCCTTGTTGCACATCTTGAGTTTGACTTGAAATCCTTTATCACTTGTAAACAAGTTTGACTTTTCCTTTGTAATTTCTCCCGAAGATAATAAGATTTATTTCTCGGGTTAAGTTGATGATTGTTTCTCTTTATTGTGTTTTGGACTTAGTGGACGTAACTATCACTTTTGCACAAACAGGAAAAAATATAAAGAAATGGAAAGGTAATGAAAAAGGCTAATAAAATTGGTTAAAATTGGATTACAACCGACATAAAGAACCAATATGATTAATTGAATTCGGTCGGACGTTATACTGAGTTTATTGTGTCAAGGCTTGTCTTACATCAATTCATGATAATTTGATGAATCTTGAAGTGTCTTTACTTCTCTTCTTGAATTCATTTCATAATAGGAGAGATGGGTGGTTGTTTATTCATTGCATTTATTGATCATTGTCCAAATTGTATCCGAGATCATCAAGCAATCAACTTGCTAATTGATGGTTTTGGAGATGATTCCAACCCTCTCTTGAGTATTTTTATGATAGAGAAGGGTAAAAAAAAAAGACAAACATGGCTAGGAATACCCTGTCTGCACTGTTTCATTTCAGGTACAAAAAACAGATTTCCACAAGAAAACAAAGTATTGGATTTATTTGGGGCTCGACTGAGTCGCGTTTTGGGGTCAGCAAGGCTCCAATAAATTGAAAAACAATACACTTTTGGTTGAAAGCAGTAACTAGGGGTGAAACAGAACAAATCCCAGTAAGGCAGACATAATAATTCCTGAGGAGCATCGAGCAATCATTGCATATTATTATTGTAATAAATTAGACAGCCCCTTTCATTTACAACAATGATTCATCCCCCCTTTTCCCCCCACCCCCTTTGACTCCCTCTCTCTCTCATTAGTTACTTTTTCTTTTTCTTTTTCTTTTTTTTCCTGCTCCTCCAATCACCCCCCGCCACGTGGCAAAGGGGGGTGAGGGGGTGACCCCCAAAAAGGGGTCCCAAGCATTATTCTTTCATTTATTAGTCATTCGGCTTTGTAATAATTATTTATTTGGACATTTGGACATTCGGACCCTCCTTCGTGAGGACAAATATATAATAAATTGTATGTCTTCCAACCCCCATTCTTTCTCCCTTTTATTTCACTGCTTATGATGGTTAGATTAGGGACATCACGTTTAATTAGCATTTTCTATGATTTGCATCCATTCGTTTACATGCATAAAAGTTCGGCTCATCATGTTATTCAAATGTTAAATTCAAACTTCTTACTTGCATACATGCGCTATCACATGCCTTGAATTGACTCACATGCCATACTAGTAGCCGAACCTTAATTGCACGTTGCATGTGTTGTATTAGTCATTAAATTAGGATCATGCATTTTTTTCTAACTATTTACTTTCTTTTTGGACTCGCCTTCGAACATTAAGGTAAGCATTTTTGCTTTAGCATATTGCATAAGTGTGAATACTGTCATATCAAACATCCTACCATGAGGCTAATTGCTTATTTGATATACCTGTTTGAATGCCTGTGGATGAAGGCTAATCACTTGAATTGAGATACTTTGATTTATGTATATATGAGATCACCATTTTCGGTGATACATATTCAAAACAATTTTTTCAAAACAAACATGAAATCAAACGTTCCAACTTTTCATGAAATTAGTCTATACTTGTATGTTACATATAGAACAAGAGCATATACTGTACATAAAAACCACATCATGATTAGTAGAGGCCGATCTTTGATTGGATGAGTAGGGTATTCAATTATTGACCTTCCCCTCTTATACTTAAGTTCCCGAACCAAGACACTTTGGTAACGACGGACTAATGGCCTTTGGCACGAGTCATGGGTTTCTTAAATTTTCCAAAATAAATATTTAGGTGGCGACTCTGATATCTGGCAAAGCAGTCCATTTTTGACATTTGATTCAAACATCGATTTTCCAAAAGAAATTGCCGAATTTGGACTCTCTTTGTGTTTTCACTGTTTCACATTACACTTGTGAAATCAGAATCAGAACCAACACACAAGTGGAGTCCGAACTGTAAGGGCTATTCATTCTTCTAAAAGGGAGCGCGAAAAGTCGAGCTACAGACCATCACAATAACCACTTTATAGCTGTATTTTTCGAGGCGCTGCTATAAAAAATGCTATTATAACTTGATTTTCTAGTAGTGTTGACAACACCATGATAACCTAATTAATTATTTTATTAGATTTTATTATATAAATACAATATATATATGCTTTATAAAATTAATATATATACCACCTTTTTTTATATATATAAAATATATATATAAATATTCAAATTCATTATATATAATTAAATACCACATTAAATTCTAATGTAACCACACAATTAATAAAGCCAAATTAAAATAAAGTAATAATAATAATAATAATAAATAATGACGTACGAAAAATTAGGGTCGCTACAAATGGGGAGACTCGGAGAATATAATTAGAAGATTACATCCCGGCCTTGCCCAATTGATGGATCGGCCAATCTATATACAGACTGTTCCTATTGATGTACCATACTTATTGTGGAGGCAGAGCTATGCCTACACGTGCGGATAATTTCTTGGACCCACTCGTGTCCTTGGCCTTACCCCAGGATATGACCGCCCGCACTACATTATTGGCCATTTTCCCCCAAATTTTGTTGCCAGAAGAGGAAATGTGTATGTCACGACCCAAACCCGCCCCTAAAAGTTTGGCATCGTAACCGGCCAGTAATCCAAGATTACCAAAGGCCTTCCTGTACAAAACGTAAATAATCGGGGCTAGCGGAAGCAAAGACGAAATACCATAAGTCCAAAGAGTTGTGCATCTATATGAACAAATATTCACATGCCAAAAATGTTAATTTACCCACTTACATTACATAACATATAACGAAATATCAAACACAAAACATAGGCACACGCCACAAGTGTACAACAAAAACAAAGTTGCTAACGGCCTTTCAGGCCTAGCCCCAACTCGGAGGCACCCAAAACGCTTGATAGGCTTCAAAACAGCGGCTCGGTTCAAGACTCCGCCTAGGCTTGACTTCCAGAACGCTCACCTATACATATATATAAAAACAGTGAGCTAAAGCCTAATGAATAACATTAAAGTAAAGTGGTAGTGAACGAATCCCAAAACATATCATATATTGAAAAACCAATCATACATATCGATCATATCAGTCTCATAACAGAACATAATAATGGAACATCCAAAGGAACATATCACATATCGTTTTCCAACTAGAGAATCGGTTCCGGTTACCGATTAACACATATCACCACAATGAAGTGGCTAACGAGATCTCGTATCACATATATGTCATGGACCCGCACAAATGTGCCGTCCCCCATGACTTGGGACTATCCGTGGATGCCATACTAGATTCGCAAATAGGATATTCGTTCATAGAATCAAGATAGCACTTCGAGAAAACATAGCGTATCAATAACAGTTAAAACATAATTTATATCAACATAACTTTACAGAAATATTTCTCACAGTGGGTTTCCAAAACCGGTTGCACGGTCTTCGAGTCTTGACCTACAAATACAAACATTCATAGCACAATTCTTAACACACATAGACATCAAGTCACTTAATGGATTCTTAACTTTATTCGGTTATTCGATACCTGGTTGTTCAATTAGTTCTATTCTTTTCTTACTTTATTTCATGTTTATGAGATGCTAATGGATGCATATAACATATGAAAATCAAGTAAATGAAGGCCTGGAAGTCAGAAAACGATAAGAGAGCAAAATTGGAAAATTGCACTGTTTGGCCGCACGTGCAGTACATGTCCGCTCGTGCAATGGCCTTGGCCGCACGAGCAGTGGAACTGCAGAATGCATTTTTGGCCCAAAAACCAGTCCGAAATTCTACTTTGAAAGGGGACCTCCTCTTTTGCAAAATCAACCTCAAATTCATGAAAATCAAGGCCCAAAACACTTGAAAACCACTTGAATTTCCCATCTCTAGCTTCAAATAGAAATCATAACTTCCAAACAAAATCCAAATGTCTCATGCAAAGCATCAAACCTTGAATTGGGATAGAAAATCATAATACATGCACATAAACTCAAAATTCATGGAGACTACTCTCAATTAAAGAACTAAGTAAAAAGTAAATACATATGCACAAGAATTTCATGAACTCATGCCAAGATCTTGAGATGAGAGTTCTAACAAACATCTACACCATGAAACCCCTTAGCTTGCTAGATGTCAAGGGTAATACAACATAGATTCATGGAATTAGATAGCAAATCTTACCTTAGATGGTTTAATGGGTGAAGATTTAGCTTGATCACCTTTCCTTCTTCTTCTTCCCCTTGGTTCACGTTTCCTCTAAAACTCTCTTCCTCTTTTAGATTTTTTTTTTCCTCTTTTGTGTTGAGTCAAACAAGGGTCCATCTTTAGTTATATATCATTGTGCCTAAAAGTTGAGCCAAACATGGCTTAGCGAATCAGACGAAAATCAGTTTTCAATTAAACGTCCCAAATGGCTCTAAAAATTCCCAATAACATATATGCGTGCTCAATTTCGTTTTCCGAACCCATTATGGTCGCCAATTTCAGTCCCAAAGTTGTAGTCTCAACATATATTTTTTTTTCCAATTCAAACAGATATTCCCCAATTACTTCATATTATCGCGTAATTAATTAAGGATAATTGTGACATGCGTTTTGGGGCCGTTACAGTGTACCCCGAGGACTATATCTTCACCATGTCCCTAACCCGTTGGAAATTAATAATATTCAAAATGTTAATTTTAGTAATGACCTATCATACATTGAGTAACCGGGATGGATCGTCGATCGAGCATTTATGAGCTACATACAGTTCGTTCCCGTTTACACCGTTCAGGCCACATAGGTTTGTTTTGGTGTGGTACAGTTAAGATGAGAATTTGAGCTTTTTATACAACACTACTTCCCATGGTTGTTTGACCCACCACTCTAAATTTTGTAGAAGAAAATTCTTTTGTACGCTAACCATGATGAGTTCTGATCCATTTTTTGTGATTTTTTTGTGGACCAAAGGGATGAAACACTAACATATATTGACTTTTGGACAAGGATGTAATCTTATTTGTAAAAATAGTAAAGTTGATATTTTATATATATTGCGCTATATATGCTTATATATATGCTGCGTTATGAATATAATGTCTCATTTATTACTTTGTAGAATAGCTAATAATGGTAACAGAAACGAGTTATCGATCAGTGACACTGAATCGATGGAAAGAATCATGGAAAGAGCAGTTACTAGCTTTTTGCAAGCCTTACAGACCAACATCAATAATGGGATACCGGAGAGGCGAGAAGAGCCGGTTACAATAAAACAATTCCAGGATCTAAAACCAACCACATTTACCGGTGGTCCAGACCCAATGGTAGCAGACGCTTGGGTTAAAGACATGGAAAAGATTTTTCGCACCTTACCCTACACCGAAAGACAGAAGGTAACATTCGCCACTTTCACTTTCAAAGATAATGCGCAGGAATGGTGGCTTCTTACATTGGAGAAAGAAGAAATCGTGAAGTGAGCAAGATTCTTGGAAGTATTTTATAAAAATACTTTCCAAATTCACTGTAGGAACAAAAGGCATCGGAATTCATACATCTAAAGTAAGGAACCATGACGGTAGCCGAATACGAGAGCAAGTTTACACAACTCGCTCGATTTGCGACATATGTTATCCCCACCAAAGCTTGAAAAGCAAGAAAATTCGAAGCAAGATTGGATACTGAAATTAAAGATAGGCTTGAGATTTTGGAATTACTAACCTATGCGGAAGTGGTAGACCGAGCGTACATTGCGGAAAAAGGAATTAAAGCCTCATGTTCCGAGGAACCAAGCCAAAAGAAGTGACTCTGGGAAAGAGACAATAAAAGATCCGGTGTTGCGCCTCCCAAGAGGGTAAATACGGGTACCGCCAGTTCAGGCAATCAAGATCCTGTTAATCCCCGAAATGGCACTATTCCAACTTGTCCTACTTGTGGGAAGGCTCATTGGGGACAATGCCACCGAGACACAGGAGCATGCTTTAAATGCGGTCAAGTTGGCCACTTGTTGAGGGATTGTCCAAAGCTCATCAATCTTACAGCCAGCCTCTCTGGCCCAGTCAGAAAACTCACAGAACCTGGAAAAGGAAGGAATGACCCAAGACGCCAAAGAAGGGCTTTTGCTTTGGTACTTGGAAAACCAGAAGTTACCGAAAATGTTGTGTCAGGTACACTTTCTGTCTGTGGTTATTTAGCTCATGTTCTCATTGACTTTGGTTTAACTCATTCTTTTGTTGCACCACACTTTGTTTCCTAGTTGGCATCAGCACCTGAACCTTTAGGATATATATTGTCTGTGTCTTTTCCTTCTGGTAATTTTGCCTGTAGTATTGATGTATACAGATCATGTACTATATCCTTAAAAGGCAAAACCTTATACATAGACTTGATTTCCCTCCGCAATTGGAAACTTTGATGTGATCTTAGGAATGGATTGGCTGGCTGCCAACCACGCCTTTATTGATTGTAAAGCTAAAAAGGTCTCCCTTCAGTTACCAAACCAATCCGAGCTTGTCTTTGATGGGACTAGAGTTTCTAATCCTTCCTGTCTTATGTCCTCTATGACCGCCTAACGACTTCTAAGAAAAGGCTGTTGTAGTTATATTTGTTATGTGATTGATACACAAAAAGAGGCCCCCACCATTGATGCAATCCCCATGGTTTGAGAATTCCCAGATGTCTTTCCTGAAGATCTACCCGGTACCTTGGTTGACTGTGAAATCGAATTCACCATTGAAACTCAACCTGGTACCCAACCAATATCAAAAGCCCCTTATTGCATGTCAATTACGGAATTAAAAGAATTGAAGACTCAACTCCAGGAACTACTGGACAATGGCTTCATTCGACCTAGTACCTCACCTTGGGGAACTCCAGTATTGTTCGTGAAAAAAAAGGATGGCACAATGAGGTTATGCATCAATTATCGGGAGCTGAACAAGGTCACCATCAAGAATCGGTACCTTCTGCCAGGAATCGATGACTTGTTTGATCAACTTCAAGGTGGCCAAGTATTCTTGAAAATTGACTTGCGTTATGGCTACCATAAACTAAAAGTCAAAATAGAAAGCATCGAAAAGACTGCCTTCAGAATACGTTATGGGCATTACGAGTTTCTTGTCATGTCTTTTGGCGTCATAAATGCCCTAGCAGCTTTCATGGATCTCATAAACCAGGTATTTAAACCCTATCTTGATGAGTTCGTCATTGTTTTTATTGATGACATTCTTATATACTCCAAGTCACCGAAAGACCATGAGTAGCACTTGCGAACGGTTTTACAAACACTACGTAATCACAAACTTTATGCTAAGTTGAAGAAATACGAATTCTAGATCACCAGTGTACACTTCCTTGGTCACGTCGTTAACAATGATGGCATCTCGGTTGACCCTCAAAAGGTTGCAGCAATCGTGGATTGGCCACGACCTATTAACGTGTCTAAAATTCGAAGTTTCTTGGGTCTAGCTAGCTATTATTGACGCTTCATGCAAGATTTCTCAAAGATAGCATCACCCTTGACCCAACTAACTCAAAAGAACACACTCTTTGAATAGACTGACAAACAAGAGCGTTGCTTCCAAGAGTTAAAAGGTAGACTTGTGTCAGCTTCTATATTAGCACTCCCCGCGGGAATAGATAGGTTCGTCATTTATAGTGATGCCTTATATAATGGTTTAGGTTACGTTCTTATGCAAAACGAAAAAGTCATTGCTTATACCTCGCTACAAATAAAGACTCATGAGAAAAACTACCCAACCCATGATCTAGTGTTAGTTGTGGTGATTTTCGCCCTCAAGATTTGGCGCCATTATCTCTACGGTGCAACCTACGAGATTTACACTGATCGCAAAAGTCTTAAATATCTGTTTACATAGAAGAAACTGACTATGAGGCAATGACGGTGGCTAGAATTTATGAAAGACTACAATGTAGAGATCCATTACCATCCAGGCAAAACTAACGTGGTGGCAGACGCATTGAGCTGAAAGACGACCAGAAGTTTGGCGTGTAGTCTCGTTTCTTGCAAGATCAATGGACTGCTCGCCAACATAATTGTGGAACCTATCTTGATTGAAGAAATTAGAGCACGCCAATGTGAAGATAAACTTTTGAAGAAAAAGTACGAGGAGCAAAGGAGTACACCTGATCCTGATTTCACTATAAGTAATGGGATACTAAAATTTCGAAATCGAATTTGTGTACCCAGCATTCTTGAACTCAAGAAGAAGATAATAGTAGAAGCTCATAGCTCGAGATTTGCACTCCACCCTAGTAATACAAAGATGTAACATGATCTGAAAGAACACTATTGGTGGACAGGAATGAAAAGAGACATAGTGAGCCATGTTTCCAAATGCCTGCATTGTTAATGTGTTAAAGCAAGACATCAGAGACCTGCAAGAATGCTGCAACCACTCCCTCTTCCTAAATAAAAATGGGAGCACATTATTATGGACTTTGTGGTTGGCCTACCACAGTCAGTTTGAAAGAATGATGCAATATGGGTTATAGTAAATCACTTGACGAAGTCAGCGCATTTTTTACCAATCAAAATCACGTACTCCCTTAATAAGTTTGTCACTTTATACATCAAGGAAATCATTCGATTGCATGGAACTCTCGTTTCAATCGTGTATGACCAAGACCCTTGATTTGTGTCTCACTTCTGGAACAAATTGCAAAAAGCTTTGGTAAGAACACTGAAGTTTAGCGCTGCTTATCACCCATAAGCTGATGGACAATCCGAAAGAACAATCCAAACTTTGGAAGATATGTTACGTGTATGCGTATTAGACCTCAAAGGTAATTGGGATGAGCACCTACCTTTAGTGGAATTCGCCTATAACAATTGTCACGACCGCTCCCCGTACCCAAGGGTTAAGCATCGTGATAGCCAGTAACTAAAGTTATCTCCGGCCAATTCTTAAACAAATTACTAAATGCGAGCGGAAAAAATATTTAAGTGAGGATACCAAAATAATCATTGGAACTTCTATTTTTATAACAAAATTTATTGACAAAAAATGCCGATATTTATATATGAAGAATAGAATTATAATTATTATAAAAGTGTTGCATGTCTATTCCGCGGCCCTGCGTCTAAGACTCTCCAAAAGCTATTGTTTCTTGAAAATTAGTAAACAACTATAAGCACATGGTAGAGTGAGAAATATTATACTAAGATTATAAGGGCATAAAATTCATCATGGATAATTATTGGCTAAACAAAGCTTGATATTAAAATACAGAATATATAATACGGAAATCATTTGACATATAATACAAAAATCATATAAACAGAATAATGATAACCACGGTACAGAACAGAACAGATGTATGGACTCAAGAGGTGGCTCATACGAACTCTAGAGGTGACTTCTACAATAGTATAACACTTAGCTCCGTACAACACTTTACTCTACACCAGAATAGGATTCAAGAGGTGGCTCGTACGAACTCTAGAGGTGGCTCCCACAATAGTGTAGTACTTAGCTCCGTACAACACTTTGCTCCATACTAGAAATCAGAGTGTCAATGGATCCATGACAAACAGAAGGTCACAACGTGACTAATCAGAGGGCCAATGGTTATCTAAGTCTCCCAAGGCATGAGACCTCCGTGGTGATACTTATAAAATAATTACTCAAAAACATTTTAATAAACAGTTATATCCATGGGTTTTCCTTAGTATAAAATAAGGTTCATAAAATAAATAACATAATTAAAATACAATTTACGTAAAATAAATTATAGTAACTCAAAACATGCGTAAAATAGATTATGGTGACTCAAGATATAATATAACTCATCTTAAAATTAATACCTCACTCTTTTTTTCTACTACCAAAGACCCTTTCGACTTCCAGTATTTTCTTACCATTTTCTTAGTTTCTTTTCCTTGTTTTATTACAGCACCACCACTCTTTTTATACTAAGTTTCATACTTGCTCAACAAGTTTGGATGACACGTAGCCTCTCTATTACAGCCATCATCATGTCCTAGACTTGAAGCTTATCCCTCAAATGGATAAGTTTAGATAAGTTGCGTATTTACACTTTGACCCCTAAATTTCTTACTAATTACATTGTTTTACAAAATTACATATAATAATACAGAATAAATCGTATATTTTCCCAACTGTGATTAAATAATATTAGTATAAAATTTAAAGAATAAGTAAAAATATGGATTGCTACAACAACAACTACCAAGTAAGCATTGGAATGGCACCGTACAAAGCTCTGTATGGAAGGAGATGTCGATCACCTCTGTGTTGGACGAAAATCGGGGATAGGAAACTGTTAGGCCCCAAGATCGTGCAAATCACAAGTGATAAAATCCAACTCATCTAACAGCGAATTTGCACTGCTCAGAGTCGCCAAAAAAGCTATGCAGATACACGAAGATGGGAATTGGAATTCTAAGTAAGAGATCATGTTTTCCTCAAGATTTCACCAACAAGAGAAGTTATTTGATTTAGGAAGCGAGGAAAGTTAAACCCACGTTACATTGGGCCATTCGAGATACTGGAAAGGATTGGTCTTGTGGCATATCGCATAGCATTGCCATCTGAACTGTCCAATGTTCACAATGTGTTCCACGTTTCGATACTTCGACGGTACCTCCGAGATCCAGAACATGTTGTCGATTATGGGAATCTGAAAGTTCAAGAAGATCTCTCTTATGAAGAATAACTAGTACAAATTCTCGATCATCGTGATCAAGTTCTCCGAAATAAGACCATACCTCTGGTAAAAGTCTTATGGCAGAATCATCGTGCCGAAGAAGCTACGTGGGAAACGGAGAGTCAAATGCGAGTCAAATACCCACACCTCTTCAACAACCAAGGAATGTCAAGTTTGGGAACAAACTTCTATTTAAGAGGGGAGAAATATGAAACCCTAAATATTTAATTAATATCATAACCAATTAAGATAATAATAGTGGTAGTGATAGTGAAATAAAATAATTAATTTTATGATAATATGTGATAAGGTATAATTTAATTAGGAATTTCATATTATCAAAATTAATTGATATAAAGCTAAGTAACAAAAGAATATTTTGGGATAAATATTGATCTTAATAGTTAAAGATTTGGGATCATGGGTCCAGAACTACATATCTTAATAGGGCAATTAAAAGCCACCACCTGTCACACCTAGTGAACAAGGAGCAGTGAGTCACCAAGAGGATAATAATGATAAAGGAGTGAATCACCATGAACTTTGACTATATAAGTGGTGTACTGTGAAGCCATCAAAATATATATATATATATATATACATATAGAACGACGATACCGCATACTGCTAAGGGGGGAGTCCATATTAAGAAGGTAAATGCTAAGAGTCAGTATTAAGGTGAGTTATATTATACCTTGAGTTACTATAATATATTTTACGTATGTTTTGAGTTACCGTAATTTATTTTATACAAGTTATGTTTTATAACTTTTATATAATAAAGTAGGATGGTTTTTGAATTTGTCCTATACACATTTGTCCTACTAGGACATTTGGACGGCTCAGATTTATTCAAATTATAAAACAACGGCTGAGATATATTTTTCAAAAAATATCTTACATGTACATTTTCTATTTTCCCGCTTCTCTCTCTTACTTTTTCCTTTTCTCACCATCCTTCTATGATCCCATGATCCCACTTCTCTCTCTTTCTCTCTCTCTCTCTCTCTCTTTATTTTTTATTTTTTTATTTTCTCCCATTTTTATTTTTCTCTCTATTTGTTTATTTTTTTATTTTCTCCTTTTTGTTCATTTATTTTTATTCATATTATATGGAAAAGGTCTGCGATTTCAGAATTAGGAGCCAGATTCTACTGTGTGTAGTGAAGATTATATTAATAAATTTTTTAGTCCACAAATTAAATGAATTTGAACAATTAATTATTATTTTTAAATATATTGAATATCTGATAGACTTCGTAAATTTAGACCTTATATGAATCTTCAACATCTATATAATAAAATTGGACAGTTTTTGAATCTTTAACATATTTTTGTCCTATTAGGACATTTGGATGGCTCAGATCTGTTCAAATTATAAAACAATGGCTGAGATATATTTTCCAAAAAATGTTCTACATATATATTTTCTACTTTCCTGCTTCTCTCTCTCTTTTACTTTTTCCTTTTCTCACACCTCTCCTTCCATGATCCCATGATCCTACGATCCCGCCTTCCTTTCTCTTTTCTTTTTATTTTTTTATTTTCTCCTGTTTTTATTTTTTTCTCTATTTATTTATTTTTTTTATTTTCTCCTTTTTGTTCAATATATTTTGCACATATTTACATACAATGTATGTATGCCCGTAATACATATAATTTCTATATAATTATATAAGCAAAAGCAATATTGTATGTATACCCGTGGAAATTGTATGTATGCTAGGCATATCTATCTATCTAACTATATATTATATAAGCAAAAGTGAGTTTTCGTGAAGAGTTTTGTGAAAACTCCAAAATTTTATAATAAATTTGTGATTTTATCAAATTAGAAAATAAATTTAAATAGTGTTGGGATTGTAATTATATTATAATCCTAATATTATTTACATCGTGCCTTTAGGCACGGGTATACGCTAGTATATTTATATTTTAATTACGTTAATTATTTTGTGAACTCTATTTGCTTATATTGAAATACATAGATATGTCTGTTTCAATTTTAGAAATTATTTGACAATGATTTTGTAAATAATTATTTTTTATAAGTACTACCACGAGAGTCTCATACCTTGGAGGACTTAAATAACTATTGGCCTCTGTGTGGCCACTTTGTGGTCCTCTGTTTGTCATGGATCCATTGACCTCTGTTCTAACTGTCACTCCTGTGACCTCTATTATGTTATGTTCTGTTTTGTACCATGGTTATGATTATTTATTTCCATAATTTTCATATTTCAGTTTCTGCCACTTTAAATAATTTGTTTATTTAAATTAAGTTATGTAAATGTTTTAACTTAAGTAACTATCTATGGTTATTTTGTGTTCCCTATACTCTTGGCATAATATTTTTCACTCTACTATGTACTTATAGCTGTTACCCTTTTAGGTGATGAGATGTAAGGAAGACCTATAACCTCGTGTCGTGAAATCCGCACAAGAATTTAATGATGATCTGTTATCTTGTTTTTTTTCTTTTCTTCTTTTTTTTTTTTTTTTTTTTTTTACTGTGGGCCGGTCACTGAATAATAAGATAATAAAATCCCTATAAATGTATTTTCTTTTATCAAAATAGTAGAATGAAGTAAATTTTCTGTTTAATTATTTTCTTACTTCTATTTTGCCTCTGCCTACATCATTTAAATTGTTACGATTAAAATTATTTAGTAAGTTACGATTCTAACCTTAAACCTTAAAATTGGGTCGTGACACCATCTGCTTGGCTTTTACGATGGCAAAGGATGATTTTAAAATCTGTTTTTCTCATTTTTTAAAATGAAAAATGAAAACTAATTTGATTAAAATAAACACAAACATTATAATTTTCCCAAAAGAGACAGAAAATAATAGGTGCCCCCCAACCAAAAAAAAAAAAATATTTATAGTTTATTTTATAAATAAAGTTAGACAGATTGTTATGTTTGGACATATGATCCAGATCCTTCTCTCTATGCCATTGTTGTCCATACTTCTCTAACTCATTGATTTTAGTGACATAATATGTGATAAATATGGAACAAAAAGATGAAATAGAGAGTGAGATAGGTGATCTGTACTCACACAATAATGATTTAGACTACTAAAAAATACATCACTAATAACATTAATGTATTGAGAATGGAAAAAAAAAAAAAAAGGCATAGAAAGTGGGCGTGGCCCACTGCCACATCATTAGTGCTCTCCCTAGTGTTCTTTTTTTAGTGCTCCCAAACATTTTTCGTACTCACATGATCGTCTGCAATTAAATATTTCTTCTTCTTCTTTTTTTTTTTTTCCTAATAAATTTCTACTGGTCTCAAGACACCAATTTTTGAGATCCTTGGCTTAACATGCGATTGAACAAAAAAAATTGGATAGTGAGAATTATTGGCACCAAAAAATTGAATAGGAGGAATTATTGGTGCTGTGTATGTGTATGTTGAACCAACTATACTGATCCATAATGACAATCAAGATATTGGTTCTCAAAAATATTTGACAATCATGTTAAATATAGTAAATTAGTAGGATTACATTTTCTTTTTAATACTCAGAATATGTTGTAGTCTTAGTTTCGGCCTCGATGTAGGTGTAGTGCTAGTTTCGACACATATTTATAGGTATTAAGAAACAATACACTTTATATTTTGATGAATGTGTAAAGTAGTCTATCTGTACATCTATTTTTATTACTTGAAAAAAAAAAAAAAAAAAAAAGAAAAAGAAGTTGACAATGATGAGGCACAAAGCATTTCACATTTGGAACAATGGATCCAAAATTTATGTTCCAATATTAACCTTGTAGCGTGGAGTTTTAGGGATGTCTAATCCAATCACTATTCAATCCATACCTCTGTGGACAGCCAAGGGAAGAAATTGATTGATATCTAATGGCAAATTGGCCAATACGTCCAAAATTAAATAGGTCTCCACTAATTGGTGGGCGTAATATATACATCTGGGTTATGTTTGGCACTTTCCACTTGGGTTAGCCCACTGTTGCAACATAAAAGTTTGGTGTGAATATAGATCAGAGACATTTTTCTAAAGAAAAATGCTTGAGAGCTCTAGAATGAGAGCTCTAAATCATGCACTAATGACATGGAAGTGTGTGGGGTCCAGTTTGATGTGATGTTTTAGCTTGAAATTTTTTTTTTTTTGGACATGCCAACTCATTAGAGCTCTTTTAGAGCTCTACTTTTAGAGCTCTATAGCATTGTTGTTTTTCTAAAATAATTATATATTCATGGGAAAGTTTATAAATTTAATTATTAAAATTTGTAAAATTTATTATAAATTTATATATATTTTTTTATAAACTTAGACTGATTTGTTATTTTTCCTAAAAATTATTGGATCGAATTTCATTATCTATCTTCAAATTAATTAGTGTTAGGGAGGACTTCAGTTGTCTTTTATGACATTTGATATCATATTTTGCAAACTTGTATTTATAGTAGTTTGTAGAAAGAAGCATTGTGTACTAACAAAAATATTAATAAATAAATTTTAGTTTAAAAGACTAAAATATTTATAAATAAAATTGTGTGTTTTGGGCATCCCAACTCAAAGCTTAATTTGCTTAATTTAAACTTGAGTTTGATTTTATTTCAAAGAATTCGGATTAAGCTCAAATTGCTTATCTTTAATGCAAAAATTTTGCCTTCAATTAGCTTAAACTAATGTATTATCCTTTTGAAATTTAAAAATAAAATTAAAAATTACGAACTTAGAATATGATATCTATACTAATAATCAGCTTGTTTGGCTCCAGTTTTTAGAAAATAATTTTCAGAAAATTCTACTTTTTTATTTTTCATATTTTAATGTTTTCAATGAATTTTTTTAATATTTTAAGCAATTTTTTTAATTTTTAGACATACCTAACATAAATATACCTAAAAAGTAAAAAAATTGTGAAAAAAACCTTTTAAAAATTCACTAAATACCAAAAATACGAAAAAAAATACGAGAATTCAGTACATTTTTTATATTTTTATGTATTTATTAATTTTTTTAAACATTTTTTTCACATTTTTTGTACTTTTTAGATACATCTAAGTAAGATGCATCTAAAAAAGTAAAAAAAATATTTAAAATTTTAAAAATATTCATTAAAAACAAAAAAATATAAAAATCAAAAAAATTAATTTTTTAAAAATTAAATTCAGAAAACTAAAACCAAGCATACTTAATAGAATTTGAGTTACTCTACTCTCGGTAAGATGTCTTTATCCAAACTCTGTCCTTTGGTTAGGTTTATAGGCCCATTTTGTTTTAGAAGAAAAACTTTACGTCTTTTGATATGTCCATTTTCTGCCAAAAAAAAAACAAAAAACAAAAACAAAAGAGCCAATTTTAATCACTTAAAAAAATCATTAAAAAAATTGAAAGAAGCTAGAAATATACTAAACAAAAATCAACTTATTAAAATAAGTTAATTCTGGCCAAAAAAATTAACTTAAACTCCGTTTGAAAACAGGTTATTTTAATAATTTTTTAATTTTTTATGAGAAGATGCACAGAAAAATAGAGAGTAATGTGACAATTTATAATGACTTTTTGATTTTTTTGACTAAAATTAAAGATTGTTAAACGAGGACTTAAGCTATTTAAAAAATCACAAAAAAAAAAAAAAAAAAAAAAACACAACTAGACAAGCTTACTTTATTAAAGTACTAGCCTATTTATAGGCTTATTTTAAACTAATAAGCTACCTTATAGGGGATTACTAGATTAAAATAGTTATAAAAAAATAAAATAAGTTAAAAAGTTAATAAAATAAAATATCATATTTAAATCATAATTATTTTATTTTTTGTCTCATAAAAGTTAAAAAAAGTCAAAAAATCTAACCTAAACGAGACATTTTAACCCTAGGTTAAAATAGCTAAAAAAATTTAAAAAGTCAATCCGCTTCCCAAACAAAACTATTGAGTATCAAATTTATAAATTTATTTTTGAGCTAGTAAACTAAGATTTTATTGAGGAGCGATTATTTTAATTAATTTTTTATATTTTTTTATGAAAAAACTTGTAAAAAAATAAAGAAAATAATTAATTTTTTTTTATAGTGTATATATATTTTTTGACCTTTTTCACTATTTAAAATAGTTTCCAAAACAATCCTAAGTTTAGCTTAAAAAATAAGTCCGTAAAAAATAATTTTTGCCTCCTAGTTTCTAGGTGAAAAATGTTTGGACACACTAATTTAATATCATTAATATATCATTAATGACGTGATATTATGTGAACCCACCATTAATATGATAGCTTAATTCTCTTTTTTTTTTTTTTTCTTGGACCTATCAGTTTATTAAAACTGACATTAATGCTACAATTTTAAAATCCTGAATCAGTGCGGTATAGATAAAGCATAGCAACATGGAGGGCCAGTCTGACCTAAAAGTGAACACGTGGCCTCTGGTATGGGATGAAACGATTTGCTTTGCGAGTAATGTTAGCCTACGTTTGGCAACATTGATTGGGTTGGGTTGGGTTGGGTTGGGTTGGGTTTAAAGTTATTTTAGTCAGAAAATGATAAAATATATTTTTTAATTCAGTAAGATAAAATCTTATATTTAACTCATAATTGTTATATTTTTCATAAAATCTTATATTTAACTCATAATTGTTATATTTTTTCTCTCACAAAAATTAAAAAAAGTCAAAATGTCCATCGAAAATGAGATTTTTTAGTTCCAAACTAAAATAGTTAAAAAATTAAAAAATCAACCCATTTTCCAAACAAACCTTTAGAGATCCTAAATAATTTATCAATTTTTTTAGAAAACTTCTCATATGGGTGTGAGACTCACATCTCATATGGATGTAGGATCTACACATATAGATTTGTGTGGTTCTCACTTCTATATGAGAGATTTAATAAAAAAATTTAATAGATAATTTACGGTCCATAACATTTTCCTGTGCGACAAGTATTATTACAACCATATACATATGAAATAAAAAAATAATATTATAAATTTTAAAAAAAATATCATAGATCATAATTTTTTTAAATAATATTCATATCACATTAGGGGTTGTTTGGGATGAACTATATAAGTGCACTTTTTGACTTTTTGGATAAAAATGTAAATGAAAAAAATGGTTGTTTGGGATAACTTTTTAACTTTTTATGAAAAAATATTTATTAAAATATTATATAAAATAATAAAATTACTTTTTTACTCATCTAAGTACTGACGTACAAGCTTTGTGTGCACTGATTTTGTTGGAATTTTTTTTTTTGGGATAGAGAAACAGACAAATAGAATGGCAAATTTGTCTTTTTACCCTATGACTAGTGAATCTTTTTTCCCGCTCAAACTTTTGTGAATAATTTTAACTTTTTTACTTTTTTTAATAACTTTTTGTTTTTTTTTTTTGTAAGAGATTCCAAACAAACACTAATTTTAAAGGGACTCGATTGATAAATTCAAATTCACATTGTTCTTAGCCAAAGGTCCACGAGTTTATTTACTTTATTTCAAAGGACAAATTCTTGTAAAATGATTAAATTATCCCCGTATATATATTGTGTCTGTTTGGTGCAGCTTAAAAGCTGCTTATTTCATCTTTCAGCTTAATTTAAGGTATTTTAATGTATTTGATTTAGCTTATAGCTTATAACTTATAACTTTTTGGAAGTCAGAAATCAGCTTATTCTTTGAGTGGGACAGGAGATGCTTAATTTATAAGTCAGAAATCAGCTTATGTTCATAGTTATAAGTTATAAGCTGTTTAGGCATAAGCTACAAGCACTTTCCCACAATTCTACCAAACAGGGCCATTGTTTGCCTAAACCAAACAATCTCATTTATTTCTCATTTCTCACCGGTTCCTCCCCTCTCTCTCTCTCTCTCTCTCTCTCTCTTGTATCACTATCGTTGAAATCCTATCAGCACTACCTTTGAAACCCCTTCGGCACCATCGCCATCCCCTCTCTCTCCTCCGTCACCACTCCCAATATGACACCCCAAATGTTTAATTAAAATCACATTAATACCAAATTACGGGAGTCTAATGCTTTGGAAAATTTAAATAACCATTAGCCTTTAATTGGTTACTTTGTGACCTTCTGTTTGTCATGGATCCGTTGACTTCTGTTTTGATTGTCATTCTAGTGACTTCTGTTCTGTTCTGTACCGTGGTTATGGTAATTTATTTACATAATTTCAGAATTTCAATTTCTACTACTTAAATAATTTGTTTATTCAATAACTTGTTCATTCAAATTAAGCTATGTGTAATATTTTAGTCTGAATACGTATCCATAATTATTTTGTGCTCTTATACTATTGGTATAATATCTCTCACTCTGCTATATGCTTATATCTGTTATCCCTTTCAGGTGATAAAATATAAAGAAGGATTGTAACATCGTATGGTGGGACCAGCATAGAACTTGATATTGACATTTTTTTTTCTTTTTCTCAATAATTGTCTCTCACCCGAAAAAAAAAATAATAAAAGCCTTTTAGACGTATTTCCTTTTATTAAATAGTAGGATAATTAATGAAGTTAATTACCTGTTTAATTATTTTTTTATCTTCATTCCGCCTCCGCCTACGTCACTTAATTTGTTAAGATTAAATTTAATTAGTAAATTGCGATTTCAACCCTAAGCAATCGGGTTGGGTCGTGGCACTCGAAACCCCTCCGGCACTACCGCACTCTTTCTGTCTCTCTCTTCTTCTATTTTTCCTTCTCTCTTTTCATCTTCTCGCCGAATCGATCGGATAGATCGTGAACACAACAGCGCCGTAGGGACAGTGGCGCGTGGTGTGTGTCAGTGCCGACGTCTCTCTTTTTCTCTCTCCTCTCGTTTTCTCTCTCTTGAGGTAACGATCTCAAAACCTTCCCTAGATCTGAGATCGTGGCAACTCCGCCTCCATCTCGCCATAACTCCGTCTTAGCCTCTCTATTGGCCTCGATAGCAACAAATCTTCTCCAGCTACCTCGCTCTCCGTCGCCTCCGTCATCTCTCTCGGATGAGGAGTAAAATAGAAATGATGTTTTTTTGTTGATTTTTAGATTTGTAGTGAAGTCTTGATTTGATATATATGTACAAATCTGTGTTCTATGTATATATATGTATTGCCTCTGGATTTTTATATGTATATATATGTATAAATCTGTGTTCTATGTATACATATATATTGCCTCTGGATTTATATACATACATATATATATATATATGTATGTATGCATAAATCTTTGTTCTCTTGGATTTGCTGGATGTGTCTCAGAAATTTCCCTGGTTCATATTTGCTTTAAAACACCTGTTTGGCCTGCTAATTATTTGCTTGGTTTGTTAAGTATCTTACATAGGTAGAGTTTTGTTAAATTTTGTGCGTCTTGGTTCTGCAATTTGATTTCATGCAGCAAGTGAAGATTTAACCAAGGTAGAGATTTGTTGATCTTGGCTCAAAAGATTTACTCTTCATTACTCAAGCAGGGTGTGAAAAGATAGAAAAACTCACTAGATAAAAAATTTGAACAGTTGATTAAAAAAATTGAACAAATAAAAATTTTAAACAGATAAAAAAAATTTGAAGAGATAGGAATTTGCTAGATAAAAATAATTTCGACAAATAGTCAATAAAAAGTCAAATAGATTAAAAAAAAAAGTCAAGGGATAAAATTTGAAACAAAATGTCTTTTAAGACTTCTCACCATACTATTTCACAAAATGTGAATTTCTCATTAATAAAAAATATTCACTGAACTTAATGCTTTATACCTTCTTTAAATTGGATTTATCATCAAATTTCTTTAATTTTAAATGTATATCATATAACTCAATTCAAGATCAATTTTAAAATATTTTTTATGATTTATGACATTTCTAATATAAAAAAAAAGAATAAATTACACTTTGTTTCTATTTTTTTTTTTTTTGGTTGCTTCCTCACTTTGTTTCATAAAATTTATTTATTTTTATTTGGCCCTTCCTATTTTAAGTTTTTCTTATTTTATTCTTGAAAGTAACTTATGTGGGAAATTATACAGAAATTGTAACAATAATAGTCATATAACATAAAAAATATATATTATTATATTATGATTTGAGTTTATGCCAGAGGTGTCAGTCATATATAACAAAATATTTTTATATCACGTGATTGTAAATGTGTCTTTTTTGTCTAATTTTTAATAAAAAGACATTATTTGATATAAATCAAATAAGTATATTTATTTATGTCACATTATCTTTTTATTTTTTTATAAAAAGTCAAAAGGTATATTCATTTCTAATTCCTAAACTAAAAAAAAATTGAAACATAAAAGGATAAAGTAGAAAAAAAAGAAGAAAATAATTAAAAATTAAAGAAAGAAAATGACCTGGAACAATGAATTGTAGGGCGTACTACCCAAACAGGCCCTAAAAACTGATGGGAAAGAATCGTAGGGACATATTCCTCCGATCACAGAAATGGTAAGACTGAAAGGGAATAAATTCAATGTCACCAACCAACTATTAAACGCCACGTGGGCCATCCAATTCAAGCCAGGCCAAAGTACTTGGAAACCCACCACGTTTTTTGTTCCGAATTTTCGTGCCCTAACTGCAGTACAATTTCAACTTCAATGTCCACGTTGGGAGCACCTCATCGGCTTATAAGAGTTAAGTATTGGGCTTTTAAGACGGGCCTGACATCTGTGCTTGTATAGTAATTACAGGGGCCCAATAACACGTATCTGTCAACAACAATTTGGCCTAGTTTTGAGTTTTTAAAATTTTTTAATTTTTTTTTTAACTTTTTAATGAAATAGTTTAGAAATAGTTTTTTTTAAAATAGTTTTTTTTAAAAAAATTTAGAAATAGTTTTTTTTTAAAAAAATTTATAAAAAAATTGGATAATTGGTGTATATAATTGAATTTTTTGTTATTATTTTTAAAAAAAAATTTAATAAATTTTTGAATTAAAAAAAAAAAATTAATTCGGCAAACGATGGGTTTCTCTTTTTTTGGATAAAAAAGGAAGAAGAAAAAAATGAGACTAAAAACTAGGGGGTGGACGTGGGTTGGTTGCGGCTACGAAATTTCCAGTCCGCCATCCTTCCGTCAGATTAATAGATTGGAAAAAATCACTCCGCATTCGTCTGTCAATTTGGCGGATGTGAATTGAACGGATTGGTGAATTGATAGATGGATGCGAATTGGTTTGGCGGTTTAAAATTTTATAAATTTTCAACATAATCTAACCTATGCACTTCCTCAAAAAAAAAAAAAAAAGAGTATTATAGTCAATGACTTAAAAAAGTATTACAATTATTGTATGCCTCATCCAAATAAGGAAAGTTTGAAACTTTAGAATATTACAATCACTGCATGCCTCATCTACATATTGTAATCATAGCATGCTTTATCCACATAAAATTACAATTTGTGGTTTTTAAAATATAAAAATAATTTAAATCACCAAAACCATGAAAGAGAGTAATAGTAAAGATTGTATGCCTCTGTATTGTTATATCTATATCTGTTTTTGAAAATAAAACTAACCAGCATATATCATCTTTTTAATTTATTATTTTTAGAGTTAGATTTAAAAACTAAAAAAATATAGATAAATAATATATTTATTTTTTTTCAATTCAAAAAATATATTCAAGTTTTCAGTAGAATATATTCAATAGAATATTTAAACTCCTTTTCAATTAAAAATACAAACAGAATATCTAAACAAATTAAAAACATAAAGTCTTAGAAATTACTATGGATGCTCGCAGTTTGGCAGTTCAGTTGCGGCCAAAGGAATCTCAAATTCGCCATCCGTCCAAAACTAAGCGGATTGGAAAAAATTAATCTGCAATCGTCTGCTCGTCATCACGCATCTCTTCAAAATGTCGCGAATCGATTCGATTCGATCGATTTAAACAGATCGATATATCCACTACTCACCCCTACTAAAAACAAACCAATAAATTATAATCAATGGTTTCAATCAGATCGGATGAGACTTGTCTAAACAGATTTCATTAGCATTATTTGTTAGATAATGTTTGGCCACCTGATAGTTGTCTTACAGTTCTCTCTTTTGCAAACTACCAGTCATATCCAATCCCAAAGATTGCTACTGCAAAGGTCATTGAATTTATCTAATTTTGAGTACTGCAAAAATTAAAATCTATTAAAAGGGTAAGAGGAAAATAAATTACATTGAATTTATTGTATTAAAATTTATTTATAGGAAATTAATTACAGCAAACACGTGAAACCTACCATATGATTACCAGGATTCAAACACAACATCAACAAATTTGTGAGTTAAAATATATTATATACTATTTCTCACTTTCAAACTTCAAATAGTGCTCAGGTGAACATATTTTAGGGACACTGAAGGATAAAAATTATTTTTTAAAAAGAGGTACACTTTTTTCTTTACCTTTAATTTAAATTCTACCTGATTTCCTATTTTTAATTTTTACTCAAATTTTGATCAGTTAGAGCATCTCCAACGCTTAACCAAAATTTTCATCAAATTTGAGTTAAAAAAAGTCAATTTTCTCAATTTGATACCACTGGCTCCAACGGTGAGCATCAAAAGGGGGGGCGACCAGTTGGTTGACCGGTGGGTCGACCAGCCGGTCGATCGGTAAGTCCATTTTTTTTTATACCTGTTTGAACTTTTGTTGACCGATTTGAACCTTTCTATTTGAAAGGGAACCGGTCGATCGGTTGGTCAACCGGCCGGTCAACCAGCCGGTTGACCGGTTGTTCTCCTCCAACGGTCACGCACAGTAATTTGGTGAAACCTGTATTCTGTTCTCAGTTTGATGATTTTTTTGGTGAATTCTCATTTTGATATCAATTTGGTGAAACCGTTGGAGCTCCAAAAAGTGTCTTTTTCACCAAATTTTAAATCTGATGTCAGGTTTGGTTCACCGTTGGAGATGGTCTTAGGAAAGGGAAGATTACATTGAAACACTAATTAAAATCTGATGATTTAATTCTTGCAATTAGAAAGTGAAGAAATTAAAGTAAAATTCAAGTAAAAATTAAAAGGTGAAAAGTATAATTAATCCAAAATTTGAAAACTTAGGTTTTTTTTTTTTTTTTTTTTAAATTATTGAAAATTCTCTAAGGAATTTTTTTTTTTTTTTTTTTTCCACTGAAAAGTTTAATTTTGATCCACTAACCGGGTAAAATTTATTTAAACAAGCTGGCACCAAATTTCCACATGATGTTGCAAGTCTTTGGTTTATAACATTAATTATTTTTTTTATGGAACCATAGCAGATAAGTAGAACAAGATGAGCTTTTTTTTGGACTTATGTATCTGTTAATGTATAATTGTTCGGTTATAATTTTTTTGTATTAAAAATACTCTTATCGATTGAAAAAAGTAATAATAAGTAAAAAGAGATGATGTGGCATTTTGTTCTCTCTTGTGTAAATAAATTTTAAACTGCTGGGGGATTAAAATTAAACAATTGTTTAATTTTAATGAAATGACTATTTTTAAAATTGATGAATAGTGATTTTATTTGGTTTAGTTTGCAACATTTTTTTCTTTTACTGAACCAAACATGAACCAAACACTTATTAAAATAAAATGATGGCAGATCTACTAAATTGCAATTGTTAGAGGAAAACTTTCAAATTGTGTTTAGATCATGAGATTTGGGTAGGAATTTAGAATGGAAAAAAATGTGAGGGATTATAAATAAAATATGAGTTAATTTTTTCTCATTTTCATTTTTTTTTCTTTTAAATCTACTCAAATTTATAATCTAAACACCAACTTAAGAGATTTCTGTTATCCACATTGTGTAAATGGTGTAATTAAATAATACAAATAGATTAATAATTAACAATTCAAATTCCAGAACAAGAAACGTGCTGAACATTATGAGTTGAACAGAAATACATAATAAAATAAAATGGCAAAAAGAAGCAAATTGAAGTCTACACTAGAAAATATCCTTAAAACAGATTCGCCGCTTCACCGATTGGGTGTTGGAGGTTCTTTGACGTTTGTCTCCTAGTATACGACAGTTAGACTAGCTACAACAAAGTACCTACTGCGTGGCTTTGGCAAACAGATTACTAGCAAGAATAAAAATAGGAAAAACTATAGAGCAAGAATTTATGGGGAGAAAAACTAAAGGAGAGGGGTCTTCTTTTATATACATGGAGGGAGAGAGGAAGATGCTCCTGCCATCAAGGCCCATCACAAATGCAAAATTAAACTTTACAAAACTGATGGATTTAATCCATCATGAATATAGAGGAGTTGTCAAGTTTTACACACATGTTTATTGTGTATATTTCTGCAGCCACATATCTGGCTTGGCCCAAAATGATTAAGATAGGTGGGTGAAGAACCCGGCCCAACCCCCACACTTAATCCAGTTCAGCAAGCCTTATGCCCAAGATCCAAGATCCCTAAACCTGGTCTGAGTGGCGCGCATGTGTGGCAATTTTTACATAATCAACTTGGTCTATAGTCTTGGCCCAGGTCCATCCTTAAAATATCCATAACTCCCTTCCTTCGAAAAATTTGGATGCCCCAAATGGCTCACACTCTTAGGCAAAAGATGGGACTTAAATACCCATTAATGCTCTTCTCTATAATCAATGTGGGATAGAAGGTTACTCACTTTACTCAACACCTCTTTCATGAGGCTAATCTAATGAGTCAATTTTTCATTCAAATCTTAATAGTTTTTGTTATTCTTTTTGTGGTATAAAGATCTCATTACAAAGAATCTAAATCCATTTTAATCTATCTCAATAGAGGATTGGCACCACTTTAATATTGCATTAAAAACATCAAAAAAATCATTATTTTTCAGCAATTTCTTCATTAAAACTCCCTATAATGCTTTAATTATTTCTCATTCTTGTTTCCATTTTTACACAAAAAAAAAAAAAAAAGAAAAGAAAAGAAAAAGAAAAAGAAAAAGAAAAAAGGAGGGGGGGATGAATGACATTTGCAACTTGAACTTTTCTAAGATGGCCAAATCATCTTTCTACAACTTATCATGACATGTTTGGGAAACAATCACATTGAGTAGATTGAATTTTTTATGTAGGAACTTAGGGTTGGCAATATTTAGTTAGCATAACATTTAATAGGTAGCAAAAATAAGGTTCCAGTTGGCAAAAACCTAAAATGATGAACGGGGTCCAACCATTCAAATCCATTAGTTAGCTATCTCTGCTTGTACTTTGGGCATCTTCAGTTTTAGAACAAAGGGCAATGCTACCGACCCCCACTGACAACTCCCAGTGAGGTGTCACCCCCTCATTGACTGAAAACAAAAAAAAAAAAAAAAAGAAAAACAATTTTTGGACCAATGAAAAACGAACCCCAGTGACCCCCACTGGGGGTGTTAGGCATTTTTCTAGAACAGAAGGCCATGCTACCGACCCCCAGTGGGGTGACCCCCACTGACAACTCCCAGTGAGGTGTCACCCCCCCATTGGCTAAAAAAAAAAAAAAAAAAAATTAGGAGAAAATTAAAATTGAGATCTTCCTCATTGGTGGATGCATCTTTCATTTCATTTCATGAGGCTCAAAACATTATAAAAATAGAAAATTAGTAACTTATAATTATTGTATCATTTTAAGTTTGAAAATTTTCTTTCATAATTTTATATTAGGTTTATGTCAAGAGTAAACCGTTTGTATTTTATTTTAATTTTGATGCTAATAAAGGGTGGACAAAGATTTAAATATCTAACAAAAATAACCCCTCATCAAAGAGCATTTTTAATAATAAAAAGTGATGGTTATTTGCTTCAACTTTGTTCTCAATTATTTGGTTTGTTTGTAGTAATGATAGCACTAGTGAACTTATAAATGTAGTTGTTTGATGTAGGGCTGTTCAGCCCCAACTCACATGTATGGGATTGTTTAGAATAACTTAAATAAGTGTATTTTTTTTTTTTATAAAAAAATATGTAGAAAAATAGAGAGGTGATGTGATGAAAAAAAGATAAAAAGATAAAAAGATGAATTATTTTATGTATGTCAAACTTAGCCATAATTTTATCTAAAACTATTTAATTTTTTTTTTTTTTTCAAATTTGACCTGTCTAATTTGATGATAAAAGATAGAGACGTGGTCTAAGTGTTGTTGTGATGTGATGTAATGTGATATAATTAATGATCTAGTATTTGGTAGGTGCCGAGCTGAGCTATATCCAATTCAACCTCTCTCTCCTTATCCACTCCCACCCAACTCAAAATACTCTACTAGTACCAGTGGTCCATGGCTGACCAAGTCATTCCATCTTGTGGGTTCTTATGGAGGACTTGTGCCAGTTCCATTCTTTAATCTTTCCCAACATTTTTCCTTTTTAAACATTAAAAAAAAATGAAGAAAGGAAGTAACTAAAAGAACAGAGATTGATTAGCGACATGTTCAATTTGAAATAGATGTGGTTTAAATCCTTGGGAGGGGCATGAGAAGAGCTAAGACAACTGTCTCTATTATTTATATCAAGATCCTCTTAAGTATTAGTAAATATTATTGATAGTACTGTGTGTCGTCGTGTATGGGCTGGACCGATCCAAGCTCCTCAGGCCCACTGGAAAACCTGCAAGCAAGTTCAATCGGGAGACGGGGTAGTCCCCCGGCGAACCCTCCGGTGTGTGAATTAGAAAGGGTGATAGACAAAACGTAGAGAGAGAGAGAGAGAGAGAGAGAGAGAGAGAGAGAGGTAGAAAACTTAACCTTCTTTTCTCCTTTTTCCTTGCTTATATCCTTTGGTAATCATTTCATTACCTCTGCTATTCTGGGCTTTCCCCCGCCGAAAGCTTGTGTCGTGATTTGCCTTGTTCAGGGTGAGGAGGTGCCGTGCCGGCTGGGAAGTGTTGTCGCAATAAATGTTCTGATGGATTGCATTAATGGTGATGTGCTGTGGCAATAACTCTGCAGATCTTTGTCTGCTGACGTGGCCTGTCCTGCATCCGCCGCGTGTCCGAATGTCATTGGTCTTCCCTGTCCAGTTGGCTTCCAGTGATGCTGGGTTTTACCACCCGGGTTGTGCAATGGGGTTTAATTGGTGGGCTTGGGTTTACTCATGATGGGCCGTGGTCCCTGTGGGCCTATCCCTGTCAGTAGTCCCCCATTCCCGAGTGCAGCTTTAGTCCAACGAAGGGAATAATAACAGGGAAGATGGATCCGATCGGTGGGGGGAGAGCATAGGCCGACCGTGAGGGCGGCCGTGCCGGAGGGGTCGACCGTGAGGCCGACCGTGAGGCCGACCGAGCGGGTGAGGCCGACCGTGAGGGTGGCCGAGCGGGTGAGGCCGACCGTGAGGGTGGTCGAGCAGGTGATGTCAATCGTGAGGTCGACCGAGCGGGTGAGGCCGACCGTGAGGCCGACTGAGCGGGTGAGGCCGACCGTGAGGGTGGCCGAGCAGGTGATGTCAATCGTGAGGTCGACCGAGCGGGTGAGGCCGACTGAGCGGGTGAGGCCGACCGTGAGGGTGGCCGAGCAGGTGATGTCGATCGTGAGGTCGACCGAGCGGGCGAGGCCGACCGTGAGGCCGACCGAGCGGGTGGACGAGTGGAAGGGCGCGGGGCTCAAGAGGCGGCGTGTCACGTGATGAGTTGAAGTGGAAAAGACAAGTAAGGGCAGAAGTCAGTGCATCCAGGCCATACACGTGGCAGAAGTTTGAGGGAGGGGAAGGGTCAAGCGTCAGATTAGAAGCGAAACGTCAGGGCATTATTATGGGCATTGAGGAGGCAGTTTTGGCGGATGATTTGAAAACTTTTCAAACTGGCAAAAATTAATTTGGATCCTTGGAATACGGGTAAACCGTGGGCTTTTGGTATTGTTCGCTTTACTTACTTGTTCTCAAGAACCCAAAACATTCCAAGTGTTACACCGTTTGTTGCTCGCGATACACCATTGGAGCATTTCTTCAACTTCTTAGGGCCTGCGTCAGAAGCGATCCGCAGACACACTGTAGGAATGGCGCAAGAAGAAGACGTGAATGTGAGAGTGGATCCTCTGGGGGACGATGATGCAGAAGAATTAGCTGCCCAGTACAGAACGGAGAGGGTGGGGGAACCAGCGAGACGTTTCGGTGGCTCCACCATGATTGCAGCGCCGACGCCAATCAGTCAGGCGGAGCCGGACCATTGGCACACAAAGGCGGACAAATCGACGATAACGGAGGCGGAGTTGGGGGCTATCCGCGAGAAGTACCAAATTCCGGCGGAAGTGGAGTTGTTGTTGCCAACATCAACGGAAAGGCCATCGGACGTTAGGCCAGGAGCATTTTCCCTGTACGAAGAAGCTCTAAAGGGGGGGTTGAGGTTGCCACTGCCTCGAATAGTGGTGGACGTGCTCAACCACCTAGAAGTGGCTCCGGGTCAGCTGATGCCCAATGCTTGGAAAATCGTGCTGTCCTGCGCAAGTGCCTGGCCAAAGGCAAGTGAGGGGGGGTCGATGACGGTGGAGGAGTTCTTCGCTTGTTACAAGGCCTCAGGGCAACAAGAGACGTGGGTCACCTTGCAGGCGGTGGCGGGGAAGGGGTTGGTGGCTGGGCTCCCCACATCAATCAAGGGATGGCGGGCGCGGTGGTTCTATGTTTCTGCCAACGGGGGGCCTGGGGTGCGCACCATCTGGAAAGTGCCAATCAAGACGGTAGAGGCAAGACTGGGGGCTGAGGCTGGGGAGAGGGTGAAGAGGGTGAAAGAATGGAGGGAAAAAGAGAAAGCGAGATGGGATGACCTCGTGCAGCCTTCTGCACTGTTTGAGGCAGGGCTGGGTCCTCAGCCGGTCGGTGGGGATCTTGACCGAGCGGAATTGGAGGCAAGGAGAAAAACTCAGGAGGCTGAGGATCAGGCAATCCTTGCCAAGGCCGCCATGTTCGCGAAAGCACAAGACGACCGACCCCCACAGCCGATCGCGAAGGAGAGGATCAGGCCTCGCCCAAAGCCGTTGGGGGAGAAGGACTTGAGTAAGTTTGAGCCACGAAAACTCCCTGTGGATCCTGTGAGAGAGAAGGCCAGGGATGATGGGGGGGCTCCGAAGAGGAAAAGGAAGAAGAGAAGTGCCCCTGTGGAGGCCGCAGGGGAGACTGAGCCCAAGAAGGTGAAGGAGGTCCCAGCTGTGGTGGAGACCCCTGTGGTCAGGGATACTCCAGAAGCGGTAGGGGTCGCCCCCGCAATTCAAGTGGCAGGGGGCTTGGCCAGTTCTAAGCCAAGTGGGGGGCAGCAGATGCCAAGGAGTCCTGCACCTCAGGAGGGAGGGGTTGGCCTGAAGACGGCTATTTATCATGCGCGCGCGGTGGGTGGACGACTGGAGGGGGAGGAAGGCCCAGCCAGGGCAGGGGCTGAGCGTTTGGTGAGGATCGTGGAGGAGTCAGGCCTGCGCTCAGCTTCAATGTTTAACGAGGCAGACCTCTTCAGGGGGTTGTGTTCTGCACAGATGGAGGTGACGACCTTGGCAGGGGCCCTCTTTAGGAAGGCTGGGGCTGCAAAAATCAAGGCAGAGAAGGCAGAGGCACAGCTGGCCAAGCTGAAGGTTGAGAAGACAAGTTGGGAGAAGGCTCAGGCTGAGTTGCAAGCAGTCAAGCTGGATCTGGAGGATGCACGCCGAAAGGTTGTGTCACTCGAGTTCCAACTGGTCGGCGAGCAAAAGAGGTTGGAAGAGTCCCAACAAGCCTGTGCCATCGCCAACGATCGGCACGAAGAGGCCATGAACAGCAACGAAGAGCTGGTGAGGCAAAAAGATGAGGCAAATGCTAAGATTAAGGCTCTGCAAAAGGAGTTGGAAGACGGGCTTGCCAAGGCAGACGAGGAGAGGGGGAGGCTGGTGAGGGAGTTGGAAGCAGAGATGGAGAAGGCAACGGCGGAAAGGGAGAGCCTAAAGAAGGAGATGGAGGAGGAGCGAAAAAGGGCAGTGGCTGAGAGGGAGGCCTTGCAGAGGGAGTTAGAAGCTGAGATGGCCAAAGCTTCTGCTGAGAAGGCGGCCCTTCAGAGAGAACTGGATGAGGAGAGGGCGAAGGCAGCCTCTGAGAGGGCTGCTTACCCCGATCTATACACGGCAGCGATTGAGCAATTCAAAGGGGCGCCTGAGTTTCAGATGGCCATTGATGCTGCAGTGGCGAGCAGCCTGGCGAGGGAGGAGTCCGGGGGGGCTGGCCCATCGCGGACAACGGCTGAAGGAAGGCCTGAGTCTGAAGTCATAGAGAGCTTCCAACGGTCAGACTTTTATAAGCATGAAATGGCAGAGTACTGGGACAGCGGGTGGCAAATGTTCAGGCGCAAGGCTGAAGAGCTGTTCCCAGAGCTTGACTTTAGCAGGGTGACAGTGGGGGAGGATGATGTGGCCCAGACCCCCCTGGACGAGGGTGTAGAAGAAGCGGATCTTATCTCGAGTGAGGAGGAGGAGTGATCGGGAGGATAGGTGTAGTTAGAAGTTTGTATTTTGTGTATACACACATTTTTTGTTTGTTTGTTTGTTTGTTTTTTTTTTTTTTTTTTTTTTTTTTTTTTTTGGAAGGGATGTAAGTAATTTGTGCACACATTCTTGAATGAATAAAATGGCACTTATGGTTCTAATTGATGATTCCAGTGTATTTGCCCTTGTGTTGGTTTGGCCTTTGTGTTGTTTTTTTTTTTTTTTTTTATTTGGTGCACTGATGTTTTCAGCGAATGCTGGTGCCAGGCAGTAGGGCAGGCTGAAACTAAAGTCATGCCAAAATCCAGGCCAAAATAGGATGAGGAATTTTCTAATACAGAGTGAAATAGCAAATTTGTTTAAGTGTGGGGGGGGGGGGGATCTGGAAAATAATGTTTCAAGTTGAATGGGCATGAAAACACTGACACATAATGTTGAAGATGTAAAACAAAGTGTCGAATGAAAATAGGAGAGAACGGTTTTAAAATATTGACTAAGTGTCAAATTACCTTGAAAGAATAGACTGAAATGTAATGTTGAAGATGTGATTGGCAAATGAAATATGGGAGGACATCTTTAAAATATGACTAAGTGTCAAATTATCTTGAAATTGTGGTTAAGCGTCAGATCATGACTGAGTGGTTTGCTTTACGAGCTTTCAGATGGTTCTGACTGCGGCTGTTGAGGCTTTCGAAAGTGCTCAGTGCTCGGTCTGGCCGAGGCTTTTGAAAGTGCTCAGGTCGGACTGAGGCTTGTGAAAGTGCTCAGGTCGGACTGAGGCTTTTGAAAGTGCTCAGGTCGGACTGAGGCTTTTGGAAGTGCTCAGGTCGGACTGAGGCTTTTGGAGGTGCTCAGGTCTGGCTGAGGCTTTTGGAGGTGCTCAGGTCGGACTGAGGCTTTTGAAAGTGCTCAGGTCTGGCTGAGGCTTTTGAAAGTGCTCAGGTCGGACTGAGGCTTTTGGAGGTGCTCAGGTCTGGCTGAGGCTTTTGAAAGTGCTCAGGTCGGACTGAGGCTTTTGAAAGTGCTCAGATCTGGCTGAGGCTTTTGAAAGTGCTCAGGTCTGACTGAGGCTTTTGAAAGTGCTCAGGTCTGGCTGAGGCTTTTGGAAGTGCTCAGGTCGGACTGAGGCTTTTGGAGGTGCTCAGGTCGGACTGAGGCTTTTGGAAGTGCTCAGGTCGGACTGAGGCTTTTGAAAAGTGCTCAGGTCGGACTGAGGCTTTTGGAGGTGCTCAGGTCTGGCTGAGGCTTTTGAAAGTGCTCAGGTCGGACTGAGGCTTTTGAAAGTGCTCAGGTCGGACTGAGGCTTTTGGAGGTGCTCAGGTCGGACTGAGGCTTTTGGAAGTGCTCAGGTCGGACTGAGGCTTTTGGAGGTGCTCAGGTCGGACTGAGGCTTTTGGAAGTGCTCAGGTCGGACTGAGGCTTTTGAAAAGTGCTCAGGTCGGACTGAGGCTTTTGAAAAGTGCTCAGGTCGGACTGAGGCTTTTGGAGGTGCTCAGGTCTGGCTGAGGCTTTTGAAAGTGCTCAGGTCGGACTGAGGCTTTTGAAAGTGCTCAGGTCGGACTGAGGCTTTTGGAGGTGCTCAGGTCGGACTGAGGCTTTTGGAAGTGCTCAGGTCGGACTGAGGCTTTTGGAGGTGCTCAGGTCGGACTGAGGCTTTTGGAAGTGCTCAGGTCGGACTGAGGCTTTTGAAAAGTGCTCAGGTCGGACTGAGGCTTTTGGAGGTGCTCAGGTCTGGCTGAGGCTTTTGAAAGTGCTCAGGTCGGACTGAGGCTTTTGAAAGTGCTCAGGTCGGACTGAGGCTTTTGAAAGTGCTGCTGCAAATAGAAGCTACATTCAGACAATTGAATTATAGAAAGTGGGAACTCCAGTCGATATTTATATTATGTATTGAAAAAGGAAAATACAACAATTCTATTAATACAAAAGTAAGGATTCATTGATAGTAACGCTTCAAATGTTCAGCATTCCAGGGATGGGGAAGGTCTCGGCCATCCATGTCTTGAAGTCGATAAGTGCCTGGCCGCGGGCGGGCCTTCACCACGTAGGGCCCCTCCCATTTGGCTGCCAACTTGCCCTCGGTTGGATTCTTTGTGGCAAGAGTTGCTTCTCTCAAGACAAGGTCGCCAGGAAAGAACTCCCGTGGTCGGACTCTGCGGTTATAATGTGTTCTCATTTTCTGCTGGTACGAAGCCAACCTGACAGCGGCAGTCTCTCTGAGCTCCTCGATGAGGTCCAGGTCTGCCCGACGGAGTTCTTCGGCTGAGGCGAGATCCGGGTGTAAGGTCCTGGGGGTGGGCAGACCGACTTCCACAGGAATGACCGCCTCGGCGCCATATGTTAAGCGAAAAGGGGTCTCCCCCGTGGGAGTCCGGGCAGTGGTTCGGTAAGCCCAGAGTACATGTGGTAGTTCCTCAGCCCAGAGGCCTTTAGCAGCTTCGAGTTTAGTTTTGATGATCTTCAGGAGAGAGCGGTTGGTGACCTCCACCTGGCCATTTGCTTGGGGGTGACCGGGGGAAGAGAAGCATGGTTGAATCTGGAGATCTGCACAAAATTTCCTGTATTTAGCATTGTCGAACTGTTTGCCATTGTCGGAGACGATGGCCTGAGGGATGCCAAATCTGCAGACAATCGATTGCCAGATAAACTTGGTGGTATTCCGCTCGGTGATTGTGGCGAGGGGTTCTGCCTCGACCCACTTGGTGAAGTAATCAATGGCGACAATTGCGAACTTGGTCTGGCCTCGCCCGGTGGGAAGTGGACTAACCAGGTCGATACCCCATTTGGCGAACGGGTAAGGGCTGCAGAGATTGATCAGCTCAGTGGGAGGAGCGTGGGGGATGTTGGCGAAACGCTGACACTTGTCGCATTTCAGCACGAAATCAGAGGCATCTTTGTTGAGGGTCGGCCAGAAGTAGCCTGTGCGGAGTACTTTATGTGCAAGAGACCTGCCACCCGAATGATTGCCACAGATTCCTTCATGGATCTCTTGCATTACATAGGTTGCTTGGGCGGGGCTGAGACACCGCAGGTACGGTCGTGAAAAACCGCGCTTGTAAAGGAGGCCGTCGACCAGAATGTAGTTAGCTGACCGGGCTCTGACCTTGGCAGCCTGGTGTTGGTCATCTGGGAGTTCACCAGTGGTCAAGAAGAGGAAGATGTCGGATGCCCAAGGGATGGGCTCCGTCTGGAGAAATTGCACTTCTTGCAGGTCGGGTGAGATGGCCGGGTGTGTCAGGTATTCGAGGCGAACTCCATGGCTGAGGTCGGATTGATCGGCGGAGGCCAGCTGGGCCATCTCATCTGCTTTGGAGTTCTCCGCCCGAGGTATGTGTCTAATCTGGAAAGTGTTGAAGAGACGGACAAGTGTGAGCGCCATGTCCCTGTAAGTCCGCATTGTGGTGTCCCTGGCATCGAATTCACCCGTGATCTGGCCGACGATAAGTTGGGAGTCACTGAACACGCGAATGTGGCTAACACCAATGTCTTTGGCTAGACGAAGTCCTGCTATCAATGCTTCGTATTCGGCCTCATTGTTGCTGGCCGAAAACAAGAGGCGGAGGGCACATTTGAAGTAACCCCCTTCGGGGGATGTTAGGATGAGACCAGCTCCGCTTCCTTCCCTGCGAGACGAGCCGTCGACATTGAGTGTCCAACAATGAGGGTCTTCGGGCTCGGGCGGGGTTGGTGGGGTTGGAGGGTTAGTGGTTGGGGCCGGATTGGTGAATTCCAAGATGAAGTCGGCTACGGCTTGCCCCTTGATTGCTGTCCGGGGGCGATAAGAGATGTCGTACTGGCTTAGTTCTACTGACCACTGCATGAGTCTTCCTGAGAGCTCTGGTTGCTGCATGACCTTCTTCAGTGGCTGGTCGGTGAGAACCACTATGGAATGGGCTTGGAAGTAGGGGCGGAGTCGCCTGGAGGCGGTGACCAGGGCCAGGGACAGCTTTTCTAATAAGGGGTAGTTCTGCTCTGCTCCCCTGAGAGCCCGACTGATGTAGTAGACCGGCCGTTGAACTGAGCCGTCCTCTCTGATGAGTGCTGCGCTGATTGCAGTGCTTGATACTGCTAGGTAGAGGAAGAGGGGCTCGCCGGTAATTGCCTGTGAGAGGAGGGGAGGATTGGCCATGCACTGTTTTAACTGTTGAAAGGCTTCTTCTGATTCAGTTGTCCACTCAAAAGTCTGCCGCAGGACTTTGAAAAATGGCAGGCACTTATCCGTTGCGCGGGAGATGAAACGGTTGAGGGCTGCCACTCTGCCGGTGAGTCTTTGGACCTCTTTAACGGTTTTGGGTGACTGCATTTCGATCAAGGCCTTGATCTTCTCTGGGTTGGCCTCGATGCCGCGCTGACTGACCATGAAACCCAGGAATTTGCCAGAGCCTACGCCAAAGGCGCACTTCTCTGGGTTGAGCTTCATTTGATATTTGCGAAGGGTGGCAAAAGTCTCTCGTAGGTCGGTGAGGTGGTCAGTGGAGAGTTTACTCTTGACCAGCATGTCATCCACATACACTTCCATGTTCCGTCCGATCTGATGGTGGAAGACTGTATTGACTAAACGTTGGTAGGTGGCCCCAGCATTCTTCAGTCCGAACGGCATGACACGGTAGTGGTAGGTGCCCCGGTCAGTGATGAAAGATGTGTGTTCCTGGTCGGATGAGTGCATCACGATTTGGTTGTACCCTGAAAAAGCATCCATGAAGCTGAGCATTTGATGACCGGCCGTGGCGTCAACCAGCAGATCAATGCGGGGGAGAGGATAGCTATCTTTGGGACAAGCTCGGTTCAAGTCGGAGTAGTCGACGCAGAGACGCCACTTGCCATTGTTTTTGCGGACCAGGACCACGTTGGACAGCCACTTGGGATAATCCACATTTCGGATAAACTGGGCCTCGAGAAGTTTGTCAACCTCTGCAGCTATGAGGTTGTTGCGCTCTGGATGGAAAATACGCTGCCTTTGTCGGTAAGGTCGGAAATGAGGCTCGATGCTGAGGCGGTGGGTGATGAAAGAGGGGTCGATGCCTGGCATGTCTGCATGAGTCCAAGCGAAGACGTCTCTGTGTTCGGTCAGGAGGGCAGTGAGGTCGGCCTTTGCTTGGGGGGGCAGTTGGCTGCCGATTTTAGCTGTTTTGAGCGGGTTGGTGGGATCGATGTTAACTTCGACGAGTTCCTCCACAGGTTCGCCTCTGATCAGTTCGTCCTCATCTCGGACGTCAAGCCCTTCAATGATCATTGCCTCCTTCAGTTTGATCTCTTTAAGCGAGGCCACGTAACATTCTCTAGCGACGGTCTGTTCCCCTCTCACCGTTCCGACCCCGAAATCGGTAGGGAACTTGAGGGCAAGGTGGTAGGTGGATGTGATGGCTTGGAAGGCATTAAGGGCGGTGCGGCCGAGGATGATGTTGTAAGCAGAGGGGCAGTCAACAACAAGGAAAGTAAGCAACTTCGTGGTCTGTCGTGGGTACTCTCCAATGGTGATGGGGAGATCAATGGAGCCGACAGAGGTCACCCGGTCGCCGGTGAAACCGACCAGAGGAGTTTGGAGTGGGGACAGGCTCTCTTCCCCGATCTTCAGCTGGCGGAAACAGTTGAGAAAAATGATGTCCGAGGAGCTGCCATTATCGATGAGGACTCTTCTGACCTTATAATTGGAGAGGACAGTGGAGATGACAAGGGGATCATCGTGGGGATAACGGATGCCTATGCAGTCGGCGTCCGTGAAGGTAATGGGCTCTGTCCACTGTTTGGGTTGTTTGGGGGGTCGGTCGACCGTGGCCACTGTCTTGTCTGAGCCCTGCCGTATCTTTCTAAGCTCCGCCCTCTGAGCTGAGCGAGATGGTCCACCACAGGCAAGGCCACCTGAAATAACTCTGATTTCACCAACTGGCGGAGGCGGATTACCTTGAGGCCGGGGTTGTTGGCGGGGTCGATCATGCCCTTGGTCTGGTTGAGCTGGTCGCCGTGGAGGGGTATGCCTGTGATTGTCTCTGCGGGGTTCGGTCCTTTGCCTCTGCTGAGGGCGGGTATCTGTGAATCGGCTCAGGCGCCCCTGGCGAATGAGGGTCTCCACTTGGTCTTTGAGGCTGATGCAGTCGTCGGTGTTATGGCCATGATCCTGGTGGAAACGGCAGTATTTGGACTGGTCTTTACGGTTGGAAGGATTCCGTGGAGGAAGGGGCCATTTGAGGGGGTAGTCGCGTTGAATCTGGTGAAGAACTTGTTCTATGGGAGTATTGAGGGGGGTGTATTGCTCGAACCGACCGGGGGGTCTGGTTGGGGCTGACCGGTCGGCGCGAGGAGGTCGGTCGGCATAGCGGGATGTTTGGTTATGATGCCGGGCATTACTGGGTTCTTGGTCTTTCCTCTTTTCTCTAGGGGCCAGATATTTAGCTGTGGAGTCTTGCCGAGCGGCTAGAGAATCCTCGGCGTTCATGTACTTTTGGGCTTTGGAGAGCAAGGCTGCCATGGATGTCGGGGGGTTCTTGGAGAGGGAGAAGAGGAAATCGGATGACCGCAGACCAGCCATGAAGGCCGTGAGGATGACTTTATCGTCATTTTCAGCAACTTGTAAGGCTTCGGTGTTGAAGCGAGTGACAAAGCTGCGCAGTGACTCCCACTCGGTCTGACGGATGTTGAGGAGTTGGGTCGCCGGACGTCGCTGGCGTTGGGCCCCGATGAAGTGGTTCAGGAAGGAATCACTGAGGTGTTGGAATGTGGAGACCGAATCCGGTGGCAACTGGCTGAACCATAGCCGAGCCGACCCCTTCAGTGTCACGGGAAAGGCTCGGCACATGATCTCGTCAGGGAAAGCATGGAGGATCATGAGGGTACGGTAGGTCTCCAGGTGGTCGACGGGGTCGGTCGTTCCGTCAAAGGGGTCGATGGTAGGCATTTTGAACTTGGCGGGTAGGGGTTTGTCTCGGATGGAGGCGACAAATGGGGAGTTTGCTGTGGTGGAGGGCTTATGTTGGATATTCTGCATAACCCCTTGGAGCTGGAGTTTCATGGCTCGGAGTTCGGCGTCCCAGAGGGGAATGTTGTCGCCGCCAGAGGGAGACAGATGTTGGACACTGCTAGCTTCTCCCTCTGGAGCTGGAGCTATGACTGATGGACGTGGGGGTGGAGGAGGCGGATGCATATGTGGGTGAGGAGGCTGCAAACCTCCCGAGTTGAGAGGGTCGGGTTGTGGGACAGTATGGCCTGGAACTTGTTCTGGGTGGGGTGGAATATCTGGAGGTGGAGGTATAGGGAGGTTTCTTTGTAGCAGAGCATTGATTAGGGCTTGGTTTTGTTCGGCCATACGGTTGATGCTGTTGGTGAGCTCGGTGAAGTACTGTGGTGGATTGTTTGGGTTGGGAGGGTCGGTTTGGTGGTCGGTAGCATTATGGTGGGAAGCCATGGATCTAGTCGTGACCATACACTTGACGGATGAGGTGAGAAGGTTACTGAACAGGGTCTCCGGCGGCAATGAACACAACTGGCGCACGGACAAACCGGATTCCCACAGACGGCGCCACTGATAGTACTGTGTGTCGTCGTGTATGGGCTGGACCGATCCAAGCTCCTCAGGCCCACTGGAAAACCTGCAAGCAAGTTCAATCGGGAGACGGGGTAGTCCCCCGGCGAACCCTCCGGTGTGTGAATTAGAAAGGGTGATAGACAAAACGTAGAGAGAGAGAGAGAGAGAGAGAGAGAGAGGTAGAAAACTTAACCTTCTTTTCTCCTTTTTCCTTGCTTATATCCTTTGGTAATCATTTCATTACCTCTGCTATTCTGGGCTTTCCCCCGCCGAAAGCTTGTGTCGTGATTTGCCTTGTTCAGGGTGAGGAGGTGCCGTGCCGGCTGGGAAGTGTTGTCGCAATAAATGTTCTGATGGATTGCATTAATGGTGATGTGCTGTGGCAATAACTCTGCAGATCTTTGTCTGCTGACGTGGCCTGTCCTGCATCCGCCGCGTGTCCGAATGTCATTGGTCTTCCCTGTCCAGTTGGCTTCCAGTGATGCTGGGTTTTACCACCCGGGTTGTGCAATGGGGTTTAATTGGTGGGCTTAGGTTTACTCATGATGGGCCGTGGTCCCTGTGGGCCTATCCCTGTCAATTATTTTATATTTTCATTTATGAATTTGCATATTTTGACATTTTTAACTATTAAAATGTGTTACTTTCATCTTTATAAACTTTTTCTAGATCATCTTCAAAAAGAGTATATTTATATAATCCTTATAATTAAGAGGGTTAATATATATAGGTTTATATATGAATGTGGTAAAATGATATTCACTAATAGTTAAGAAGATTTTAGTATAATTAACCTTATATATATATATATATTTAGACATTGGATAAGAAAATGTATCAATTACTCAAGGCATATTTGATAGTTGAATTAGGTTGATTAAGCTTATAAATATAATAAAATTGAATGATGAAAATTCTAGTATTAAGTAGAGTTGAGCAAAAATACGAAGAAAAAAAATCATAAACTGGTCCGATTCATAATAAACGTATGATATGATTTGATTTTCTTAATACACAGTTTGAACTTGGTACTAAAAATAGGTGAACTATATTTTATGGATCAACATAAAATCGAACAGTTTAAACATATGAGGAAATAGATGAGGTTTTTTCCAATAATCAAAAAGCAAAGTTCACTACAAGAAATTTGGGTTTAGGTGGCGGTTTTTTAACGGCGTTTTTTAAAACCCCATTGTTTCTAATATTCAACGGCGTTTTATAAACGTCTTATTTTTCTATAATTAAAACGGCGCCGTTTCAAGAATCAAAGACGTTTTTAAATGCCTTGGAATGGTTTTTTCCCAACACCTCCTATTTCACCTTTATTTTGAATCTGATAAAGCAAGTATAAGCGAAAATCACTCTCGCGCTCTCACTCTCACTTTCGCGCTCTTTCTCTTGCCCTCTCTGTGCATTTCGAAGTTCTCTCTCTCTCGCTCTCTCTGCGCATTTCTAAGATCTTTCAAAATCGAAGTCAGAAGCATTTCGAAGTTCTCTCTCAAAATCGATTCAGATCGGTGAATCGATTCAGATCGGTGAGCTACTCTCTCCCCCCCTCTCTCTCTCTCTCTCTCTCTCTCTGTGTGTGTGCTGTCTAAACCCTAGTTATCTCTGTCAGTTCAGCTCTGTGATTCAGAGATTCACAGATTCAGCTCGGTCTCAGTGAAACAGATCGGTGATTCATCAGAGCCATTTCAAAGTTCTCTCTCGAAATCGAATTTCATCTCAGCGATTCAGATCGGTGAGCTCCATTGTCTCTGTCTCTCTCTGTCTCTCTTAAGCTGAACTGATATTGTGCTTGAGTTGTGTATGTCATAAGTTTGATTTATAGCTTGCTCTGCACCCTTTGATTTCAATTTTACTCACAATTCACTTGAATTTGTTGTTGCTTTGATTTTACAAGCTGATTTGTGCTTTTTTCATTTCAATTTCTTGACAAGTTTAGAGTAAAATTTAGACTAGGTTTGACTTGAATTTGGGTTTTTTTTTATTATTATTTATTTATCAAAAGATCAGATCTCCTTTGTTCTTCAAGCATAAGCAACTAGATTTAGATGAGGATCGATTAAGTGTATATCAAGCTTATATTATTATGTTAATTATGTTAATTTATTAAAAATTGTCTATGTTGGTTATGTTAATTATGTTAATTTATTAAAAAGAAAAAAGAAAAAATAAAATTATTTCATTCACATTTGTCTTGCATTTTTTTTTTTAAATTTTATAAATCTCGACCTAAATTCATGATTCAAACAGGCTTAATGAATCTGTTAACTGTTGGATCAAAATAATAAATTCATTTTGGTTTGGTGCTATCAACATCAATTGAATCTAGTCAATAGTCATCTGTAGGGGTCTAAATCCTGATAGCTTGACCGACGATCATACTTGTCTGTCAAATGTTACAACGACACTTTCATCTAACTTAAGCTGCACACACGGGGTTGGAAATCTGTGAATGCTTTCATTTGAGGTTCTCCTTTGAATAGCTGGATAAACTATCTAGGATCTGTGTGGCTTAGTTAGTTGCCTGGTTTAGTCTGAAGATTGGCTCAAGTTAATGTAGCCTAGCAATTTTTGGATCCTGAGCGATAGAATTAGACTATTGATTGTATCATGTTTAATAAATGAATGGAAAACATCAGTTGTAGTTAGTCTTGCTGCATATATGAATATGAATATGACAACTTTATCGAAAATTTTATTTGGAAAGCTCTGGTCTTGGGATGGACGCCTAGCTCATTTATGTTTATGTTGGGTTTTGAATTTTTCAAGAAACTATGATTGTCTTTCTCATTGGATGTTCATCAAAACTATGACTGAGTTTATAGTTTCTCTTGAGTTCCAAGAGTCTGACTTTGGCAGTTTATGTGTCCTTGTATGAGCATTAATTTAGAAGCAAAGCAATTTCTTATCACATCTTATGCTGTGCTTTTAGTTGATAAAAATAATTTTGTTCTATCATATGATTGTGATTGTGGTTGTGATTGTGAATGTGATTCCTTATTTGGTGGCTGCTCTTTGGTGTTTTTTGAATCATCATCAGAAGTATTCGAGCTTTGGTATAGTTATTGGTTTGGGTAGTGGGTTTGAACTTCCCACATCCATGAGTTCCTGCCAAAATTATTCCATTATTGATGGATTTGAGAGAGCAATGTATTTCTTGAATCTATAATAATCTATCAAGAGCATTGTAGAGACTTTTGGTTTCTTCATTAATATGCATCATACTAGATATGCTTCTAGTATGCTTGATAGTACTAATTTAGATTGCACCACCGGGATGCAATCATTAATGGTGCATGCATGCATAAATAGCCTTAGACCCGTCCAAGAATCTTCATTAGAGATACCTAGTCATCTTTGATGAAGCTCTTCTTGGATTGTCCAGTTTGGACAGTTCAGGAGCACAAATCTGTATTGTAATTAGTAGTTCTACTGCTTATAGTCCATCTTGTAGAGATTTCGTGTAGCAACTCCTTGTGTTCTCCGAGTGCATACTAGACAAGGTATAGCAGTACACCTAGTCTATGTCGTGTATTTGGAGAACCATGGGGAGATGCTGCCGAAATTTCGTTAGAGATGAACAGAGCGGTATGAACTGCTTTTTACAATATAGACCGTGCATTCCTGAATGAGAAAGTAGGATGAACCAACATATTAGAGACCAGTTAGAGGTGAATGATGTCATATCGCATGCATTATAAGGTACGTAATTGAGGTTAAGATTAATTAAAATGGAACGGTAATTTTGAACTTTGTTGATTTGGCAGTGATAGTTGTAGTGTAAGACAGAGTCAGATGGATAAAAGTTGGATAAATCAGCATAGGTTGCACCCGGAATACATACAAGGGGTTAAGGAATTTATTAAATTTGCATGTGAAAATAAGCCGTTGTTGAATGAAGTCACATGCCCATGTAAACGATGTCGTAATGTCAAATTGGTGGAGAAAGGCTTGTTAGGGGAACATTTAATGATCAACAGGTTTCTTCCAAGTTACACCAGTTGGATTTTTCATGGGGAGAATTTGTCATCGCCTGTGCCACACAATGTGAATGTCGGGCAAACTGATTCGAACGATGGTGATGAAACTTATGAAATGCTATTCGAAGGATTTGGACTTCCTCCACCAAGCTTTGTTCACGAGGTAGCAAGTTCTGGTATTAAACAAGGTCTAGATGAGAAAATCGAAATTTTTTTCAAGTTATTGAAAGAGGCCGAAAGAGAGTTGTATCTTGAGTGTCAGAAGTTTTCAACGCTCTCATTTATTGTTCGGTTATTGCACATCAAGTGCCTTAGTGGATGGAGTGACAAGTCTTTCACGATGTTGCTCGAGCTTTTGAAGGATTCGTTCCCAAAGGGTGAAACTTTGCCAAAGTCATTTTATGCAACTAGGAAACTCCTCAGGGACTTGGGCCTCGATTATCATAAGGTACATGCATGCCCAAGAGATTGTTCACTATATTGGAAGGAAACAGCCAGTATGGATGATTGCATAATGTGTCCTATGCCTAGATACAAACAGTTTGAGGAAGAGGAGAATGATGTTAAGAAGAAGCAACAAAGAATTCCACAGAAGATTGTTAGATACTTTTCATTGATTCCAAGGCTTCAAAGATTGTTTTTGTCATCCAAAACATCTTCTTTAATGAGATGGCATGCAGAGGGCCGAATTGATGACGCCAAAATGAGACACCCCGCTGACTCTCCAGTCTGGAAAAATTTTGATAATTTGTATCCCAAGTTTGCAAGTGAGCCTCGCAATGTCAGACTGGGTTTAGCAGCAGATGGATTCAATCCATTCAAGGCAATGAATGTCTCTCATAGCAGTTGGCCAGTTATTATGATGCCATACAATTTGCCACCATGGTTGTGCATGAAACAGCCTCATATGATGATGACATTGCTCATCGATGGTCCTTCTTCACCTGGAAATAACATTGATGTCTACTTGCGCCTTGTAGTGGATGAATTGAAAGAATTGTGGGAAAACAGTGTTGACACGTATGATGCGGATACTAATCAGATGTTCCGAATGCATGCTGTGTTATTGTGGACTATAAATGATTTTCCTGCCTATGCAATTTTGTCTGGATGGAGCACGAAAGGCGCTTTAGCTTGTCCTTGTTGTAACACACATACTCGTTCTCGATATTTGAAGAATGGAAGGAAATTATGTTACATGGGTCATCGTCGTTGGTTGAATGAGGGTCACAAATTTCGGAAAGTTAGTGCGTCTTTTGATGGCACTCGTGAATTCGAACCATGTCCAACTCGGTTATCAGGGGCTAATGTGCTACAACAACTAGGCCCTAAGTTCAAATTGAATTCTAAGCGTCAACAATCTGGCAAACGGAATAGAAAGGGGAAATAAAAGGAGGAAAATGAGGACTCGGGTCATAATTGGAAGAAGAAGAGTATTTTCTTTGAGCTGTCATATTGGGAGCATAATTTGATTCGCCACAATCTTGATGTGATGCACATTGAAAAGAACGTGTGTGATAATGTATTGTGGACGATATTAAATGTTGATAGGAAGGGAAGGACAATTTAAATACTCGTCGAGATTTGCAAGATATGGGAATTCAGAAGGCACTACATCCTCAGAAAAGGGTTGGAAACAAGTATTATTTGCCTCCTGCATGTTTTGCCATGAACAGTAGAGAGAAAAGTCTATTCTGCACACTTCTAAAGAATATCAAAGTTCCAGATGGTTACGCATCTAATATCTCTCGTCGGGTTAACCTCAAACAACGTAGCATATCTGGACTGAAAAGTCATGATAACCATATACTCATGCAACAAATACTTCCAATAGCAGTGAGAAATTTGTTACCGAAGAAAGTGGTTGAACCATTAATTGAGTTAAGCAATTTCTTCAGGCAGTTGTGTTTCAAAACCCTAGAGGTGGATGGTCTAAATCGTCTTCAGTCCCAAATTGCTCTTACACTTTGCCATCTTGAGAGAATTTTTCCTCCATCATTTTTCGATATAATGGAGCACTTACCCATTCACCTAGCAGAGGAAGCAAAGATTGTCGGTCCGGTGCAATATCGATGGATGTACTTTGTAGAAAGGTGTGTAATTCTACTCCAATGTCCATTTTGTATATATTTGCTTGTTAATACTTGGAAGTCATGTATGCATCTTTTTTTTTTATAGGTACCTTATGACGCTTAAATCATACATGCGTAATCGAAGTCATCATGAAGGTTCAATTGCACAGAGATACTTAGTCGAAGAATGTATGACATTTTGCTCAAGGTACTTGCATGATGTTGAGTCGAAATTGCATCGACCGTTAAGGAATTGTGATGTTAGCGACAATCCTGAGATATTAATGGGGCGGGCTTTAGGAAAAGGAAAAGGGTTTGTGCTTGATAACACAACATGGGTACAGGCTCATCGGTATGTGTTATTTAACATCGCTGCGATTGTCCCATATCGAGAGTAAGATAGACGCAACATTTGTCTCATCGTGAATGTATTTATACCAACTATAATTATCTTGCATTTTACAAGTAGTTTAATTGTGTAGGGAACATCGTGAATTTATTAAGCGGTCACATCGTCGTCTCAGAGATTATGATGTGGATCGTCGTCACAATGATGAGTTTCCCAAATGGTTCAATTCTCATGTAAGTGCATGTCAAGCACAACAAGCTCTTTCTATATTTTTGAAGTTGTTAATTGATGTTTAATATTGATAACTTTTTTTTAAAAATAGGTTGCAGAGCTGTTAACTACTGAAAATGTAGCGTTGTCAGATGAGATTAAAATTTTGGCTTTGGGACCCAGCCAAAAGGCCACCAGATTTAATGGGTATATAATTAATAGTACTAGGTATCATACTAGGAGTCGTGAGTTGTAGGGTGAAAGGAAAAACCGATAAACCGATTGGACCGACCAAGCCGAACTGAACCGGCCGGTTTTGGTCTGTTTTTTTTTCTTATTTCGGTCTGTTCGGTTATGTTAAAATAAAAAACCGAACTTCGGTTCGGTTTTCGGTAATTACAATTTGAAAACCATATGCACCGAACCGCACCGGTATATACTCCCTCTTTTTTTATTACTATTATTTATTGTCTAGCTATTTTTTATTATTATTTTCGTGCAGTCATCAATGTATTCAATTCCAATATTCAAAACCTTTTTACACTGCCCAATGTTTTGCTCAAAATAAAAAAATTAAAAAACTCTCTCTCTCTCTAATTATTACACTGCCCAATGTTTCATATTGCTCAGAATAAAAAAATTAAAAAACTCTCTCTCTCTCTCATTATTACACTGTTAAGGTTGGATGTCTTCCATCTTCGTGCAGGTCATCTATGTGTCTATGTCTTCCATCTTCATCTTCTTCATGTTAACAGGTCATCTATGTCTATGTCTTCCATCTTCATCTTCTTCATGTTAAGGTTGGATCTCTCTCTCTCTCTCTCTCTCAAAACCCTCTCATCTTCTTTCATCTTCCATCTTCTATCTTCATTTTCTTCCATCTTCTATCTTCATTTTCTTCCATCTTCCATCTTCTTCATGTGTTCATCAATGGTCTTTCACCTTCAAGAAAAGATTTTGTTGAAGATCGAAGAACCGACGTGCACCGACCGAAACCGCACCGCCCCAACGTAAAACCGCTTGGTGCGGTTCTTACCAGTAAATCGGTCTGTTCGGTGCAGATCAATGGAAAACCGAAGGGTGCGGTTCGGCGCAAAAATACCTCAAAACCGGACCGCACCGCACCGATTTCACCCCTAGTGAGTTGAGAAGAAAAACTCAGAATAGTGGGGTTATGGTGAAGGCAAAGACTTCTAACTATGCAAGTGCGAAAGACATTAATCCAGTGGAAGGTGATGTAGCGTACTATGGATATGTGACAGATATTATTGAATTGTATTACTCACATGACCATAGATACATGTTATTCATGTGCATTTGGATTGATAACAATAAGGGACTCAAGCGGGATGATTTTGGTTTTTACACTTGTTAATTTCAATCACTTGTTATATGCGAAGAAACAAGACAGTGATGAGCCATTCATCCTAGCATCTCAAGCACAACAAGTCTTTTATGTTAATGATTCTGTTGATGAAGATTGGAATGTTGTACTCAAGATGAAACCTAGAGACTTGTATGAGGTATGTGGAGAACAACCAACTATTGATGAAGGACTACATCACAACGAAGTGGAAGGATTTGGTGATCAAGAGTTAGATGTAGCTTCCTTCACTTGTGAGGAGGACATGGATTGGGTTAGGCAAGGTATTGATGGAACAACTGTTGATGAAACTATTGGACCTCTTGAAGCATCGACAGAGGGCACCATTTGAAGATGACGAAGAAATGATATGATATTGTAATTGGTTGTATATTCACTTTTACCTTTGTGTTTTCTGTACGGATATTCATGTTAATAAAATCTTTGCTTTTATACCTTTGTAGTTTTCTTTAAATGGCCATTTGTACCTTTCATGTACTCTTATTTTGTTTTGAATGCAGTAGATATTTATAGATTATCATGTTCTTGCTCTTATGTTTGTAGTTTTTTTATAGATATTATCTATGAGTTCTAGCTTCGACCATTCTTCTAGTGAAAGTGAGCAATCAAGCTCTAGTAGTTCTAGTTCAGATGAGACTCAGACCACACTCAAGATGAAAGTCATACCCGATCCACCGGCATCATGGCATCCACCAGGCAGTCTTCCTACCACATCACGCAGCGATAGTACATCACATGGCTCTGTTTCAACTGGTATGTATCAACTTTGCTTGATATGTTCTTATGGTGTTTTTGAGTTAGATTTGTAGTCCTATCTATCATACATAATGCATGGTTATTTTTAAAAAATTGAGTTTGGATAATTAAAAGCATAATGTGTGGTATAGAAGCAAGGATAGCAGAATTTTAACACCCCATGGTATGATATGTTGATAATTAAAAGCATAATTCAGATATTCAACTGAAATGCATATTATTTGATTTTTGTTTAGTAGAAAAGGTATGCTATAGCTCAATGTTACACTTGACTGCATCTTTAGTGACCAATTGACTGCATCATAAAGAAACTGATATGAAGCTTACTACTATTGTTTTGTAGGTCCTAGCTCAAGTCAAGCCACACAAAAGCAGACAAGAGGTCCCACATATGTGCATGGTCAATGGGGTACTAGTGAAGATGGCATTTTAAAAGTTGTTCCAAATGAGTTGAATCAAGTAGTTGAAGGACACACATCCCTTGCTTCACATTTGGGCGTTTTGGCACGAGATGGGAGTCTTGCACCACTCACTTTTACGACTTGGCATTATGTTCCAAAACAAAACAAAGATAACATATGGAGGGAGATAAAGGTATATATGGATATTTAATATGAAATAAGTTACAATTGTATTCCATATGAAATGCATATTACAAGTGTAGTTGACATTGCATATTACAAGTGTCTATAATTGTAATGCAGGCTCATACGGATGCAGATGAATCCATGAAGAGAACAATAATGGCTTCATTTGGAAAGAAATGGAGAGATTGGAAAAGTCGAGTGAAAACAATGGGATACAAACCCTTCAAGAATGATGCAGAAAGGTTGGCTCATCGACCAGATAGAGTACATGAGGATCAGTGGCGGGCTTTGGTCTACTATTGGGGCACTCAGAGTGCATCGGTAAAATTTTATTTATGTGAAAAAATGTTTATATATGATAATTTTTTATAACATCTTAAATAAATTTCATATTTGACAGAAATCAAGCAAGAAGAATAGAAAAATCCGGAAGAAGAAGACATTACATCATAGAACAGGCCGAAAGCCTTTCTCAGTAGTTCGACTGGAGGTATAATTATTCTCTCAAAGTTTGCTTACATTGTCTTAAAGTTTGTTAATTTTTTATCACATCTTAAATAAATTTCAGTGGACTTGTCATCATCATCCCTATTGCTTCATTTTCCAAGCACCTGCATCAATTATGCTTTGATTACAGTAACTTTACTGGATACTGAATAACTATCTTTTAAAAACCAAGAACTGCTATGCTCAATAGTTCTAAAAGGAATCAACTAGAACAATGGCTTATAAAACATATACTAATTAATGATAATTTAAGATTAATCTTGAAAATATTAGATATTAGAATGCATAAACCATCGCTAACATTTTCTGCCCTTTCTGAAAGTCATGCAAAGCAAAAGGGCATCAGTTATTGCAAGACTAACTGCAATTGAAAGATCAAACCAAACAAATGAGCATTTTGAATAACCTCGAGGGTCTTGTGCTCGATCAGTTTCCATGGGATGGCAGCTACTACAATCAGTCAAGAGAATTACTTCTCATTCTTTACAGGTAGAACTATGCAGTTGATTAGAATACATATCAGGATTCTTACAAACAGGCTATTCTGACTTCTTAAATGAAGTCTTTGGAACGTACAGTGCAGTTAAAATTAGACGGCTCATGACACTTCCATTGTGGAGGGACCTTTTCAATGGTCAAATAGTAATTGACTACCCAAGTGTTTAGTGTTCAATGAGTTAATTTGCTTAGCTGTTTATTTTATTTACTTAACTTGTTCACATATTTAATTGCTTAATTATTTAATTTTCTTATTTATCTTAAGATTTTGGTTGTTTTTCATTTATAGGAGACAAAAAAAAAAACAATGGGGTTCCTGCTAGTCGGTCACAGGTGTGGATGGCCGCATACATGAAAGATGGGACGTCAAATAGTGATTCAGTTAATGAGGTTATGGTATGTGATACTACTTTATCTTTGAACTTTTAATATGATTTATATTTATATTGGAGGCTAATTATTGCATTTATACTTGCAGACTCAAATGAATGAGTTAGCAGAGCACATGGAGGGATCTTCTACTGACCCTGCAGCATTACAGGAGCAAATTTTCACACAAGTTATGGGCCCAGAGCGACCTGGCCGTGTTCGGATGTTTGGATTGGGACCGTCACCCACTGATGTTTTTGGAGGTGGATATAGGCGGTCACAAGAGCAGAATCATCTCTTCCAAACTCAAGTTCAGGAACAAGTTCAAGAGCAACTTCAACGGTATCAAATGCAGTTTGAGTCGAAGATGAATGAAGTAATGGAGAAACAAATTCAGGCTATACGCACAGATTTTCAGTCACGAATTCAGTTTTTGGAATCTCAATTGCAAGCTGCAGGCGTGCCCGTTGATCCAGTTGCTGCACCATCAAACCCATTACATAGGCAGCAGGTATTCTAATTATTTTTACTAGTTATTACTTTAAATTGTCTAGAGCTAATATACAACTTAAGTCTCTTATTGAATGATAGGTTGTGGATTCACTTAGTAGTCATCCCACTGTTCGGCCAATGTCACATCAACAACAATCCCATGCATTTTCATCCCAAGAGGTGAGCAATCATTTAATCAAAGCTTTTTTGACAAATAACATATCTTATTAATTACAATACTTGCTCTTATTAAATATATGTTCATCTTTCAAAGAAAGAGAAGAAGAATAAGAAGAAGAAACAGAACTAACAAGGTAAACGTACTAATATCACTAGTTCGTGGTTTATGTTCATTTGATTTGTAAGGCAGCAGCATTAGTGAAACAGCTATTAGTAGCAGCAGCATGAGCTGCAGCTGCAAGTAGTCCAATGTGCATGCTATCACTAGATAAAACAGATGATGGCATCACAGTTTGTGGTCGAATAACTCTACAGTACAGACACAGAACCAACCGCATAAAACATAGATGAAGCATCTGAGTGTATCTGTTATAATGAACTTCACATGTGATATATATGATTAAAATTATTTCATATAGTTGGTTGTGTCCATAAATAATTTTTCTGAATGATCAAACTACTGATTCTTTTCATGGCATAGACCACTGTTAAATTAGCAATTGCTTAGAAATAGAAACAGAAACCCACACAGATTTTTAGAAAAGACTTTGCAATTAGGACCTTATGTTATGAACTTAAGAGTTCATTTAAGTCCTACTTTTATGTTTTGTAAGTTATTATATTGCTGGATAGTTTTCTTTCTTTTTCCTTATTTTTATTTATTTGTAATGTTTTACCGGATTTTATTTGTTAACCATAGTTGTTGATTTTTGGTTTTGATATAGTCTAGGTCCATGGTTGTTCTTTTGGGTCAACTTACAATATCACATTATTAAATTTAAAAAATATATAGGTCTAGTACAGTATTAGTTGTCAAATAGTCACAATTTAATATTTGTGAATTGTGATTTTAATAAATTTAGGGAATCCTAACAGTATAAATTGCATGTAACCCAACCCAACCCAAACCAAGCTACCCAACCCAAACTAAGCTTTGTATTCCACTCAAGTAAGGTTGGCTACATGAATTTATGAGAATTTCAGATTGTATGTTTTGCAAGTGTAAATCTCTTCTTTGCTCTTATTATTTTTTCTCTGTCCTTTTGCTTTTCTTCTCAAAGTAACTAATGCTTGTGGTGCTCCTCACATCAGGCAAACAAACTTGTTTTAACCCCAAAACCCTAGCCTATCAAATCTCAACAAATCCTCGCTGCTCTTACCTCTTTGATGTGACATCAAAACTTTAACTCACTAGGGTGCAGTGCAAATGTGGTTCAAGAAAGAGTAATCAAAGATATGATAAAACTTAGAAATTTTTCATAAATTTCATGGCTGAGCCAATTGGACCCATATATTCTCGAGGTTATGTCCTATAAGGGTGTTATTTTATGATAATTCCCTTGTAGCTATTAGTAGCAGCAGCATGAGCTGCAGCTGCAAGTAGTCCGAATTGTTTACACCTGTTGGTTATATCCTCTGTTAATGGTGCTCAGTGCAGTTTATGGCTGTAGAAAATTCTTTATCTTCAGTCAAAATGCTGCTTATCAAATCCCAACTTTTGGTTTTGGGATATTGGTGGTTGGGATAATTGGCCGTTTCTTGCAGTTTATTCATGAGAATTGCAGTTCTGTCAATAACATTCAATGCATAGAAACTGATATGAAGACAATTGGCCTCATTTGGATCCTTTTTTCTAAATGAATAATTTTGACCTTTTCATCATTAACAGGAAGAGGCTACCAAAAGCAAGTCTACAGGAAAGGCATGGTACCAGACTATGATCTCCGACAGCGATTACACCGAGTTTGAAAACTTCTCAAAGTATCCCAGTGAGATTTTTCTGTCTTTGAGTTTTGTCTTAGGTATACTATCTTTATCTAATTGTTTTGTTTCAAGAGGAGTTAATTTACTTTTTGTGGCAGTTTTGAGACAAGAATTGAGTTTGGTGGGTTATGTTTTATGACAAGATGGATGGATTTTTCATTTTAGCAGATCTGGAATCAAAATTTTACAAATTGTAGTCTCTTACTTAAGAACGGTTTGTTAGTTTTTTTTTTCAATGAGAAACTGAATTAATGCTTCATTTGTTATTTGAATGGGAGTTAATATTTTGTATGTTAGTTTTATTACAGGTATTTGAATAGGAGTTAATAGTTTGTATGTTAGTTTTATTACAGGTATTTTTTTATTAATTGAATGAGAAACCAAATTCAATATTTTTTTACAGGTATTCTTTTTAATTTAATCAAATAAAATTAGCACAATATCAAAAAAAAAAAGAAAAAAGAAAAAAAGAAAAAAAAAGAGAGATATGACGGCGTTTCTACAAACGCCTCCTAAACCCTCAACAGTAACGGTTATATTTTTAAAACAGATACGACGGCGTTTAAAAAACGTCGCTAAATATTGTCGGTGACGTCACTGTGTGTATAGTGGGACATTTGGCGGCGTTTTTTAAAACGCCTCCTATACTAATATCACGACGTTTTTAAAACGTCGCAAAGCTATAGCGACGGCCACAGCTTCGACGTTTGGTACTAAACGCCACAAAAGGAATTAGCGGCGTTTTTTATACATATGGCGGCGTTTTTAAAACGCCACCAAAAGTCCAATTTCCAGCAGTGGTTGTTATTATTATTATTAAATTTTTTCAAGAAGAACAAATACCCTATTCACGGTCTTGTAGAGCCCCCCTAATTAATTTGCCTGTTGCCTGTGGAAATTTTTTATTAGGTAAATTATAATGGTGGTTCTTACATTTCATTTCTTATGTTATTTTGGTCCTTTCATTTTTAATTGATTTAATTTTGACTCTGAATTTTAAATTTTGTGTCATTTTGATCTAATTGATAATATCGTTAGTGTTTTTAATGGAAAATAATCATGGAATGAGTTGAGTTTTTCTCATTGAGTTTAGTAAATTTATAATTATACTTTAAAAATATGAAACATGTTACTTATATACATAATTTTCATAAAAAAATATTAAGAGTTATAATCAATTGGATCAAATTAAAACAAAGTCATAAATTCAAGATCAAAATTAAACCAATTAAAATTATAAAAATCAAAATGATATAGAAATCAAAGTACAAGAACTACTGTCGCAATTTATCCTTTTTTATTCGTTACAAATCCGTTGTTATATAAAGTAAAATTTGTTTAGTTACAACAACCCTCGGGAAATTCTATTTACACCCAAAAAATTATTAAGTACTTCTAATTTTTAAGTACACCCTGTTTAATTATTTAAAATTTTATTTTACTCTCATTACACTCTATTATTTTTTCTAAATTACCCTCAAAGTAAACCCAAATAATAAATAGTAAACAAACTAAAAAAACTAAATTATTTAAAAAACTCTTCAATACAGAAAATAATTCTCAAATACAGAAAAAAAAAACAAAAAACAAAACTCATAAGCACATAAGCATTATAATACAGAAAAAAAGCTAAACTTTTACATAAGCATTATAAAACTTTTCAATACAGAAAAAAAACTTTTACATTATAAATTAGCCACAAGAATACTTGTAGAAAAGTAAAAACCAAACTTATTAGCACATAAGTACATAAGTATCAGCCACTAACAAGAAAGATGATAAGATTTGTTCTGTTAGGCAGTTGTGGATTTGTTCTGTTAGGCAATTGTGGGTTTGCTATTCTGTTACGGAATCTGTACAGGAAAGGTGATTATAAAGAGGGGAGGGAGTTACAGATAGAGAGGTTTTTTTTGGTTGTATATTTTCTTTTCTTCTTTTTCTCTCTTGTTGTAAAACTCCATGCAAGAGTTCTTCCTTTTGTTTGATGAGAATTGAATAACAAAATCTGAGTTTTTCTTTTATAATCTCTGAGATTATTTGCTAGAAGCTTATCAGTGGTATCAGAGCTACCGTTCTTCGGACTTGGGGCAAATCACGTCAGTAATGGCGGATGGTACACGATCTCAGGATATCAAACGAATCGAGGATGTTATTCGGCATCTAAAAGAAAGCCCGGATAAACAGGCCGAAGCCATGGCTGGAATCAAGGATCTGATTTCGGCTTTGAACCTGAAGTACGAGCAAATCGCAGAAAATGTGAGTTCTTATTCTTCGGTTCCTCCGATCATTCCTACATAAGAACCCATCAATAATCCAAATCAGTGGCATACTAGATTTGCCAAATTGGATTTTCCAAAATTTTTCGGTGAAGACCCTAAGGCTTGGGTATACAAATGTGAGAAGTTTTTCAAATTTAATCCGATCGATGAAACACAAAAAGTGCGATTGGCTTCAATACACATGGAGGATAGGGCTATTCATTGGTTTCGATGGTATGAAAAGACCTATGTTCTCAGATCTTGGAGGGAATTTGTTCGGGCCTTGGTTGATAGATTTGGAGATAGCCTATTTGATGATGCTATGGGATAACTATCGAAATTGAGACAGATATCAACAGTTCAAATCTACCAGGGGAAATTTGAAGAATTAGCTAATAAAACAAATGGATTATCAGAAGAATTCTTTGTTAGTTGTTTTGTGAGTGGCTTGAAATATGAAATCAAGGCAGGAGTACATATGTTTAGACCAAGAAATGTGTCATAAGCCATGGGTTTAGCAAGGTTACAGGAAAACAAAATTGAGGCCTTAGCCAAGAAGAATAGGGTTTATTCCAAAAGCTACAGTACCAGTTTCCCTACAAGTAGCAAATCAATGGAGCCAGCTTCAAAACATGTGGAGTCAGTAACTGTTGTAAAGAAAATGACACAGAAGGAATTGGAGGAGAGAAAAATGAAAGGATTATGTTATGGATGTGACGAGAGATATTTCAGAGGCCATGTTTGCAAGAAGAAGCAACTCTTTATGCTCGAAGCTGAGGATGAGGAAGATGTCTTTGAGGATGTGGTGTAGGACATAGACAAAGAAAATGTGCAAGAAGAATTGCAAATCTTAGTTCATGCCCTTTCAAGTTCTTTCTCTTATAAGACTATGAGAATTAAGGGAAAGGTTAAGAAGAATATGGTCACTATATTAATTGATTTTGGTAGTACCCATAATTTTTTGGACCCAGTAGTGGCAAAACGAACTAGAGCATCAATCCAATTCACCAATCCTTCAGCAGTGGTGGTAGCTGATGGTACCAAGTTACAAAGCAATGTTATGGTGAAGGATTTCCAATGGGTTATGCAGGGTACAACATTTACAGTTGACATGAGATTATTACCTTTGGGGGGTTGTGACATGGTATTGGGAGTCTAGTGGTTATCTACTTTGGGACTGGTGTTATGGGATTTCCAGAATTTAAGGATGGAATTCACTGCATTTGGAAAAAAACATGTGTTGCGAGGTGGTGCAACAGTGGAGATACATCAAATTGAAGTTAAGGCAATGGAGAAGTTGATGTAGAAAAAACCGCGAGGAATCATAGCTCACTTTTGCAGCCTAGATTCCAGTTATGCTGAAGTTGGCCACGAGGTTCATTTGGATCTTGATAGAATCTTACATGATTATGCTGATGTGTTTTAGGAACCCAATGACTTACCCCCAATTAGATCACATGATCACAAATACCTCTCAAGGATGATAGTCATCCCCCAAATATCAAGTCTTAGAGATATCCTTATATTCAGAAGAATGAGATTGAGAAAATAGTAAAAGAGATGCTGACTTCAAGGGTTATTAGGCATAGTGTGTCTTCTTTTTCTTCACTAGTCCTTTTGGTCAAGAAGAAGGACAACACTTGGCGAATGTGTATTGACTACAGAGCTTTAAATAAGAACACTATGAGTTTTTGGTCACCTCAGTTAAAGACCAGACTCATCAAGGAATATCATGCAACTCCCACAGGTGGGCATTCAAAAGGGGAGAGAACTTATAGAAGAATTAAATAAGGCTTTTATTGGAAAGGCCTCAAGTCTGATGTACTTAAGTTTGTGATTGAATGTGACGTATGTCAGCAGAATAAGTATGAAACAGTGGCAACACCTGGGTTGTTATAGCCCTTTTCCATTCCTACTAAGCTTTGGAGTGATATTTCTATGGATTATAAAGAGGGGAGGGAGTTACAGATAGGGTTTTTTTTTTTTTTTGTTATATCTTTTCTTTTCTTCTTTTTCTTTTTCTCTCTTGTTGTAAAACTCCATGGAAGAGTTCTTCCTTTCGTTTGATGAGAATTGAATAACAAAATCTGAGTTTTTCTTTTCTAATCTCTGAGATTATTTGCTAGAAGCTTATCAGTGGTATTAACCCTTCAATGAAATCCATCGAAATATCACTCCAAAGCTTAGTAGGAATGGAAAGGGGCTGTAACAACCCAGGTGCTGCCACTGTTTCATACTTATTCCATTGATATACGTCACATTCAGCCACAAACTTAAGTACATCAGACTTGAGGCCTTTCCAATAAAAGCCTTGTTTGATTCTTCTATAAGTTCTCTCCTTCCTGAATGCCCACCTGTGGGCGTTGCATGATGTTCCTTGATGAGTGTGGTCTTTAACTGAGGTGAATTACTCTAAACTGGATTTAAGATCTGGGTACCTGTAGACACCCCATTTTTGATGGCCCTTACGACTTGGATGTCATCGCATGCACACCCGATGATGAGTCTATATGCTCGTCAAGTGCTCAAAGTCCTTGGCGAAATGCCATAACTTTGAGTCCTGCAAACCCTACACTCTTGTTGCCTTATTCTTGGGCCAAGCCTTGGTTCTTCAAGACTGCAACCCTTGGTGGCTTGCCGGCCACCTTTTTGGGCTGCCGGCCATCACTCTTGGTTGCCATCCACCAGTGATGGCTGGCCGGCCACCAGTTTCTTTTGCAGATATTTTGTGCTAGTTGTTTGCACAAATGCTTGCATCTACTCCCACGTGTAAGGTTGGATGTTCTTGAGGGGAATTCATGTTTTCTATATATAGAGGGCCTCCCTCTTGTGTTTTAAGGTTAGAAAAATTTTAGAGCAAATTTTTTCCTCTCTCTCTTGAATTCTCTCTCTCTCTCTCTCTCTTTTCCAAATTTCTACACTTTAGCCTACATATCCTTAACCTTTGCCTATACACCCTTAACCAAACCTTCTCATCTTTGAGCTGAGGTACTTTTGAGCTTGGTTTGAGCTCTTGAAGGGTGTGTTGTCTTGATTTATTGCCTAGAATTGGTCTTCTCTTCAAGAGGTATAAGGCTTTGCTTGTTACTTTGTTTTATTTGCTATTATTCTTACAATTTTCCAACCGTTTTTGGGCTATAAAAAATCTGTATTTTTGGGCTAAAACTTGGGTTCTAAGGCCATTAAAGGTTGAGGGGCGGTTCACCATTCTTTGCACCTTGCTTTGGAGGCCTTTACCCTTGTGATTCCTGTCACAACCCAAACCCGCCCCTGTAGGTTTAGCACCGTAACTGGCCAGTAATCCGTGGATTACCAAAGGCCTCTGAACAGATTAGCAAATAATAAGGGGCTGCGGAAGCAATAATACGAAATAGACAAGGTCCAATGAGCTGTGATAACGTACATGGGATAGAATATTTTAAAACTTAATTATATATATATAAGCATGCTAGTCAAGGACACCGATATTTACAAAAGTGAACTTCCCAAGATCTGACTTTGCAACAGTTACAGAGACTAGCATGAAAACAAAAACAGCCATGGCATTAGACTTCGATTGGAACCTCCTCGGGAGGCACAACGGTTGGCTGACAAAAACAGTACAGAAGGCCGTCAACTCTGGCCCTGGTCATGTGCCGGCTCACCTACATACATAATATAAACTGTGAGCGAAAGCCCAGTGAATAATAACAGAGTAAAGGGGTTATATGAATGATGTCCATCACAAGTTAAAATCCAGTATTAAATCGGAAACACAATCAGATTTCAAAACATAATAGCTTCAGATATATACTCATGTTCATATTTAGATTTTGCATAAGTTCATACGTGGTACACCCATTAGCTATCAGATCAGATTGGTCCAGAGACCCACATACATAGTTGGTACTAACGACCATAAAGGTCCATATCTTGCGCGCAAGTAGCCATGGTATTGTTACCCCCGGGCGAGGGCCACGTGCAGATTGGCCGCGGTATTGTTACCCCCCGGGCGAGGGCCACATGCAGATTGGCCGCGGTATTGTTACCCCCGGACGAGGGCCACGTGGACTAAGGATGCCACAAATACTTTTCAGAAAATTGGACATTCATTCATCATTCGTAAGATAGCATTTCAGAAATAGATTATACCGTACTAGTCAGAAAATATATAGGTTAAACATAACTTTACAAAGTTATTACTCACAGTGGGCTTGGAGACAGACAGACAGAGTAGATCGATCAGACAGGACGTTGCATGTGACCTACACGACACATAACAGATGCACACTTGAAACATATGTTCTAATTGTACAAAATTTATTTCGTTGGCTCTTAGCATGTTTCTAATTTCTTATCCTCATTATAGAGTCTTAAACATGGTCTAGAAATGCCTAGGATGGAATGAGAATACAAAGATGCACTTAGAGACACTTTTCAAAATTTTGCTGAAACAGGGGTCCCGCTCGAGTGTGGATTACTATGCTCGAGTGGACATGCAGACAAAAGGAATCTGCTCGAGCGTAGATTACTCCGCTCGAGCGGACTGCAAGCTACAGTAAAAGTACTGGATGCATGAAATTCACGCTTGATGGGTGCTCGATACCCCTCGAGCGTGAGACACAAGTCCTCGCTCGAGCGGACTGTAAACATGTGAAAAGTACTAGATACACAAAATTCTCACTCGAGCGTCACTTTCCCCCGCTCGAGCGAACTTCATGAACTCAGCGTGTACGCTGGAGCGTGGAGTTCCCCGCTTGAGCGTGAGTCCAACATCTAGAATTTCCATATTTGTACCTCAAGCTCAAAACTCAACTTCAAAGCATCAAATTCGATCCTTTTGGGCTAATTTTTGGAAAACTCCTTGTAAACTCATAGTATGACATGTTTTGAAGATCAATTTTGTAAAATCAAGCCCAAAGGTAAGTCAATTGAACACAATTTCAAATAAAATTTCAAGTACGAAACTTAAATGTATCATGCAAGAATCTCCTTGAAACCAAACCCTCCAAAACATGATCAAACTTGACAATTTGATAGACAATAAGATGCATGACCACAATGAGAGTGAAATTAACACATGTATGGAAGAAATCTTAGAATTCAAACCCAAAGCATGGAAATTTATGCATGCATGCATGAATTAATCCTCAATTCAACATTTTAATCCCATTCTAGACTTTAATCTTCAATTCTTTTACCATGGACCATGCGAGGTATAACTTAAATTCACAATTGAAAGGGAAATCTCCTACCTTAAGTCTTGAATTCCAAGCTTAGTAGCCTAATCTTCCAAGTTGCCTTCAATTCTTCTAAGCTCAAGCACAATTCTAAATGAACTCAATCTTGTTCTCCTACTCTCTCCCTCTCCAACGGTTTGGGCAAGGGAAATGGCTGAAGATGTGTATGATTCAATGCTAAACAATGTGTGAGAAAGTGGCCCACTCAAGGGCAAAGCTGTAATTAACTTGCATTCACTTAATTTGATATTTAATCTAGCATTATTTAATCGAGTTTAATTGCTCCGAACCGAATTTTAATTAAACTTACTATAAAATTCTATAAATCCTAACTAACACGTAACACAAATCAATTTTGGAATCGGGCGCCGATAAGGCTTTCAATTCGCAGTTTAAAGTCAAAGACATGAATAGATCATTATGTCACAAACAGATAGAAACACATAAATAATGCAATTCAAATGCAAATTAATTCCAGATTCCTTCTAAATTACTGTTAGGCATAATTAATCATGGTTTAGCATTAATCGGAGGTCGGGTTATTACAGTTCCCATCCTTTTACTATTTGTTTTTGAGCTTTTAAACACTGTTTTTCAGAGTTATTTCAGTGGCCAAAATCATGTTTTGAAGTCCAAATTTGAAGGGGTTAGCCTCCTCTTCTTGTGTCTTGTTTATTAGCCTAGCTTGTGCTATGTTTTGACTTATTAATCTAGCTATTTTTGTCTTAAATCCAACATGTTTTAGGAATTATTTAGACTATTTTAGCACTGTTTTTTGTTAATAGTTGCATTTGAGCTTTGTTTTGCATGCTTGTAGTGTAATAGTCCTCATGAGTTTGGTGTTCTAGGCCTTAGACACCATTTTGTTTGAGTTGATTGCATTTATTTATGGCTTTCCACACTTATGATCACTCTTAATCATCTTTGCAACCTCCCTCCTTTCTTAGCTTTTGTTTTGCTTTGAAAGTAGTTTCAAACAACTTGTTTGTTTAAGCATGAGATTGATATGTCATGCTTAATGGTTTAATCCCTTAGGGGGTTCATTACCAATGGTATGATGTCTCTTTCATGCCTAAGACAACACTTGGTTTGAGCCATCTTTCCATTTAGAGGACTTAAATTCACCACTGGACTCAATGAATTAAAGAATGGATGGTAATCTAAAATGGAGTAATAAAATTGAGGCTAAAATGATGCAAGATAATAATTGGTTTTGTGTTCAATCGGACGTTAATTGAACACATGGAAGCATGAGGCATTCCATACTCATTAGTGATAAAATGATTCAAGTTTCCAAGGTCACCACTTCCCTTGATCAATTCATGAAAGAGAGGAGGTTTGAGTCTTATTTTGTTGCATTTATTGAAATTGCACACTTTGGTTCATAAGCCATCATGTAATGAAATTGCTTGAGTTAGTGGTTTGTGAACCAAGGTTACTACTCCTTTGATTTGTTCATGAAAATGAGGGGTGAAATTGTGCAAACAAACCCTTGAGAATACCTTGTGCATGCTTTGTTTATTCTCTGTTGCAGTAGGGTGAACTGGACAGCAGTGGCCGGCAAGCCCTCACTCCTGGCCGACTGGCCACTGATGCAAAATTCAGCAGTGTGTTCTTTGAGTAGAGCAAAGTTATTCTGGAAGTGGACAAAGGTGTTAGAGTTCTACTGTGCAACAAAGACCTTTTGGAAGCAAAACAGTGGCTTTTCGAGTGGAAACCGAACACATGCATGAGCATTCCTCACATATCGAGCCTATTTAGTTTAAATATTTGTTGTAATTAATTAGTTTTAGCTAGTTAATCTTACAGAGTGTTGTAATTAATTAGTTAGTTAACTAGTTGTTTTGATCCATTAGTTAGCTAGAATATTTAATTCATTTTGTTGTAATAATTAATTAAGTGTCTAGCTAATTTCATTTGTTTTGTAATAATTAGCATAGCTTTAATTAGTTAGTTAATTAGCTTAGTTCATTCTGACTTTCCTTCGCGAGAGCGCAATGATGTGATAATGTGTATGTCTTTCAACCCTACGTCTTTCTTCATTTTATTTACTAGCTTATGATGGTTAGTTTAGGAGCATCATGTTTTGTTTAGCATACTCCATGTTTGCATCCATTTGTATTGCGTGCTCCGAGGCTCGGTTCATCATTCTAATTGTACTGTTAGTTTAATACTTCTTTGAATACGTACTTAGACTGCATGCTATCAAATTGATTCATATGCCATATTAGTAGTCGAGCCTAGTAATTGCATATCGCATGTGTTGCATTAGTCATATCACATAGTTAGGAATCATGCATTTTTCTAACTCATTTTTTTTTAGCTTGGAGTACTAGGTGAGCCTTTACTCACTTTAGCATATCGCATGAGTGTGATTGTTGCCATGTTTAGCATGCTTGCCATGAGGCTAAGTGCTTAATTGATAAAACGTTTGAATGCTTGTGATGAAGCCTTATTGCTTGAATTGAATAATTTGAGTAATGTTTATATGCGATCACTTTTTCAAGTAATACGTATTTCGAAACAACTTTTAAAACAAACATGAATCAAATGTTCCAATTCTTGCAAAGTTAGTCTATACTTGGTGTGTGTGTATCACATAGCAATGCTAACCTATAATCAGAACAAGAGCATATAATGTAAATAAGATTCATATCATGATTAGTAAAGGCCGATCTTTGATCGGGTGAGGGGGGTGCTCAATTCATGATCTTCTCCTCTCGTACCCAAGTCCCCCGAGCGGAGATAATCTTGGTGATGACGGACACGTGGCCTTTGGCACGAGTCATGAGTTTGCTAGATTTTCCAAAACTATTTAGGTGGTGACTTTGTATCTGGCAAAACAATCCATTTTTTGCATTTTTGATTCAAAATCGATTTTTCAAAAGATTTGCCGAATTTGGACTCTTTGATGTTTATCTATTTCACATTGCACTTGTGGAATCAGATCAGAACCGCGGGAGTCCGATACTGTAGGGCTTATTCATCTTCCGAGAGGGGGCACGAAAAAGTCGAGCTACAGTTTCTGGCGACTCTGCTAAGCAATTTAGAGAACTTGACTTGAACTCATGATATGAAATTTTATCGACACTTATATGTTTCTTTGCATTACATTTGCATTGGTGCATTTAAGTCACTGTGTTTGCCATCGGCTATTCCTAGACGGTTTGCCAGAAGCTTGCCCAAAAGCTTGCCATAAGGTTGACCGGTCCACGGGCTTTACCATGATGGGAACATAACCCTTGGATCTGGACTACCGCTGTACCGTTTGATCCTCCTTTCACTTCTCGGTGTTAGGTGTGAGTAGTATATTAGGTAGTCTTGCTAAGGTACCCTTTTGACCATTTAGCCTAGTTGCTTATCGAAAGCCATAAAGATTGTTCCAAACTAGAACAGGATGCTCACCTGAATGCAGAATTGTGTGAAACCGCTTTGTTTGAATAGTGAACCCTAGTTCCTGACGAAACTAGGATAGGGTTACCTTTTTCCCTCATAGGGGTGTTTTGGCTCTCACTTAATTGGTATGTGCTTTACAGTGAAACTGTACAGGAATGTACGTATCAGTTGCAAGTTTGGTATTCGTTTTGGGGGGCAGAATTCAGTGTTGAGTGTAGTCCTACAGCTTTGATTACATCTGTGTGTTGTTAACATCTGAGCTGAGGTGCTGTGCTGTGCGGTTTCTGATTACTAATTTCTTTTTGCTTTATTTCTTTTTACTAGGTAGTATAACACCATAGTTTCAGGTAGTTCGAATATCCCCCAAGTGCTCTGGACTTGTGTTAAAAGGCTTTGCAAAGCCAGAGATCTTGTTAGGGGACAACTCGTGTTTACTTCGCTCCCACTGGTCACTAGGCGGAGGAGAGTCAAACAGAGTTCACCAGTTTAGTTTCTACAGCAGTCACCTCTCACTTCACTTGCATCTAGCCAGGCTCAGGGACAGTCTTCTACATCTAGTCCAGTACAAGATCACTCACCAATACCGATGGAACGATATCCCCCAGTCAGTATGGAGGAACTAATCCACTACTTTCAGCAAACAGTTGAAACCATGCAGCAAGACGCTGCTCGACAGGCCGAGGTCACAGCATGTCAGGCTGAGGTAATAAACAGGCTGCAACAACAACAACCACAGCTGACAGCTGCTTCTGCATCTCATGCACCTCCTGCAGGTATCCCAGTACCCAGAGCCACTGTCCATGTTGAAAATCAGGGCAATTCGGCAGAGTCGGTCCCACCACAAACCTCCAAAGCACCTGTGTATCAAACCAGGGCTCCATTTTAGTTTGAAGTTGACTCGACCATGCTTAAGGTCAACAAGTTGGAGAAGCTATTCAAACGAGCACAAGGTGTTAACTCTATCCCCGACATAGAAGACGGGTATACCGACTCTGTAGTGACATTACCAGATCGGTTTAAAATGCCACATATCAATCGATTTGATGGCTCCGAAGATCCCATGATTCATCTTCAACTGTTTTCAGATATCCTGCGGCCAATGGGCCTGACCAGACTGTAGAAGCTCTCACTCTTTGGCCGGACTATGTCGGGAATAGCGGCTATATGGTATGTGAAGTTAGAGGATTCTGTGAAGCAGAGTTGAGAGGAAATGGCCGAGGCCTTTGTTGCACAATACTCATACAACACACAAATCGAGGTCACAACTCGTGATCTTGAGGTAACGCACCAAGAGCCGAAGGAGGGCTTCTTAGAATTTGTGACGAGGTGGAGGGATAAAGCTTTAATGATGATCACACAGCCTTCCAAGAAAGATCATATAAGAATGGTAGTCCGCAATCTGCACGGGAAATTGTTGTAGAAAATGATCGTCTTACCTCTGTTCACGTTCACTGAGCTCCATGAGATGGGGGTTCAGATTGAAGACGCCATGAAACAATGGCTGATTACTGATGAGAAAGAGCAGGCCAAGAGGTCTTTTGTGCGCAGTTCTAATGCAATCACCAGTGGTAGCACAATTGCACGGTCGTTGGATGTGAGTGTTGTCACCACCATAACCAAGACCGCCAATCCCTTTACCAATACAACTCCACAAACTTCAACCAACCCTGCTTGATCCCAGAGGACCTTTACCCAACTCTACATGCCTTTATCTCAAGCCATGAATGTGTTACATTGTGCCGATTGATTAAGCCAAGCTGGAAGTGGTATTGCCAACTGTAGTGGAGGTCAATGTGGTTAGAGAGGATGGCCCAAGCCAAGGTTTGGATGATTTGGCAGAACTTGAGGAGGACTTAGACAACCTGCAGGTCTTTGACGAACAAGATCAAGGGGATGTGCAGATTGACTGGTTCAATTTGAATGGGTCAACGGACAACTCTGGGTGGTTGAGTGATGTACCCGACAATGAGGGAGGAACTGAAACAAAACTGAAGGAAAAGAAAGCAGGAATTGCTGCAGTGGCCGGAATGGCCGATGAAAAGGGGAAACCGCCAGAGAACACCGGCATGGAAAATTCAGCTTAGGAACTAGGCACTATGAGTACTGTGGACATAGAACAGGTAGCTGCGCTGAAGCAGTTTGCACAAAAGACGGTTGAAGACAACCAGAAAGCAGTAATGGCCCAATACCTTGTGAGGGAAACTTGTGAGGTGAAAATGATACAAACGGAGCTGGACAACTGTTTGTCGGCTATCGGAGGTGTATGGTGAGAGGATGATGATCTACTTCTAGCTCACACCGACAAAGACTGTGGTGAGTGCCTTCCAGACAACACGTGGTACGCAGAAAAGATAGACCACATGATAAGGAGTGGGCGGTATGTCAAGCCACCGCACTTAGACCAAGTTGAGGCATTCGGGGAAGACAGAGAGGTTGAGAAACAGAAAGAGAAACAGTTGGAAGAAGAGGTAGTGTTGAAGCAACTAAAGAAAATCTAAGCTAATATCTAATTTGCAGTCTTCTCATGGCCTCCCGCGTACATCGACAGGCTATACTGTCAGCAATGGACAAAGCTAAATTGTCTATTGACACTACTCCTGAACAGTTTGTGGGATTGGTTTTCCTAGGTGGTACTGGGCCAACTCCAACATTTTCTGACAAAGAACTGTCACCGGAAGGCTCAGCTCACAATAAACCCCTGTACATATCAATTGAGTGCAAGAAAAAATGGATACTGGTGGTGTTGATAGACACCGGTTCAGTTATCAATGTCTGTCCTTCTTGCATAGCTTATGCAATCGGCCTTAGACCAGCAGACTTTGTGCCCATTGCCTAAGCAATTCGGGCATATGATAATATAAGCAGAGAGGTTATGGGCACGATGCAAATCAGAGTCCAGGTAGGCCCAGCTCATTAGGATATCGAGTTCCATGTCTTGGATGCCCCGGCTACCTTCAACTTACTGCTAGGAAGGCCTGGTTACATGTTGTGAAAGCAGTCTCCTCTACCCTCTACCAAATGCTGAAATACCCTCACGGGAAATGAGTGGTGATTGTTTTCGAGAATTTATCTATCTATCCCCCGCCAAAGATAACTACACCAGTGTTGGAGATTGTTCATGGCGAGCAGGATGTATTCCTCTCAAGGTTCACTCTGGCCGACGCCCGAGTAGTGCAGACCATCTTGGCAGCAGATAAGGGCATGTATGTCAGCGCCCAGTCTGTTTATTTTATGAATAAATTGCAACATGTTCCAGGAATGGGACTTGGAAGAAGTGGCCGGAAAAGTGTCACAGCATTGGTCGATGTGCTGCATAATCCACATGCCATTGGTCTGGGATTGTACACTCGACTTTCTTCACGCGCCCCCCTTTTGGAGATGCGCGAATTGGTCCTATAGTTCGGACTTTTGTTACGGTTCTGAATCTAATCTCACAAAGTGCAATGTGAAACTGATGAACACCAAAAAGTCTAATCCGACAAATTATTTTGGAAAATCGATTTTGAATCAAAAAGTGCCAAAAATGGACTATTTTGCCAGATTATAGAGTTGCCACCTAAATGTTTTGTTTTTGAAAAATTTAGGAAACCTTGACTCGTGCCAAAGGCCACGTGTCCATCATCACCAAAGTTACCTTGGCTCGGGAACTTGGGTACGAGAGGGGAAGGTCCTGAAATGAGCACTTCCGCTTGCTCGACCAAAGGATCGGCCTCTACTACCATGATATGTTATTTGATAACCACATGTGTTCTTATTCTGATTATTAGCTAACTTTACTATGTGACGCACACACAAGTATAGACTAAAATCGCAAGAATTAGAACAAAACAACTCATGTTCGTTTTTTAAAATGGTTTGAAGGTGCCACCCTCAAGTGGGCTAAAACGCGGATTTGCCACCCTCAGGTGGGCTTAAAACATGATTTTGCCACTTCGCAAACTGGGCTTAAAACTCACAATCATCGAATTGTCCCAATTCAAGCAATCAAGCCTTCATCCACAGGCATTCATACAGTTTAGCATATAAGCACATAGCCTCATGGCAAGCACGCGAAACATGGCATTATGGCAAACACTCATGCAATATGCTAAAGCATAAAAACTTACCAAGTACTCCGAGCCAAAACAAAAGCTAGTTAGAAAAAATGCATGATCCTAACTATGTAAGATGCCTAATGCAACACATGCAATAATGCAATTAATAGGCTCGGCTACTAATATGGCATATGATTCAATTTGATAACATGCTTTGAAACACGTATTCAAATAAGTGTATTGAAATACGATGCAGTTTAAATGATGCGCCGAGCCTCGGTACATGCAAGACAAATGAATGGATGCAAACATGCAAAGCATAAGGTATGCTAATCAAAACGTGTCCCTAATCTAACCATCGAAAGCGGATAAATAAAAGGGAGAAAGACGTGGGGTTGGAAGACATGTACACACGCAGGCACCTTTATTATAACATTGTGCCCTCACGAAGGAGGGTCCGAATGAATAAGAGCTAAGTTAATCTAAGCTAAGCTAATCAAACTAATCTAATTAAACTAATTAGACTAATTATTACAAAACAAAATAAAGAAATAGTTAAGCTGAGCTACTTAATTGTTACAACACTTAACTAATTAGCAAACTAATTAATTAAATTACAAAACCAACGTACACTAATTAAACATGTAAAGCACTAAACTACACTGCCTCAGCTCTACTTTGGAAAGTAGAAGATGCATGCACTCGGTTTTCGCCCCGAAAAGCCCTCCAGTTTACTCTTGAGAGGCTCTGTTTGCAAGGTTGACTACACTCGAGAACCTTCTACTCCACCTTACCAAAACCAATGTTGAGGAATGCACCAGTGGCCTGTCAGCCATGAGTGCTTGCTGCCGGCCAAAAAGGTGTGCTGTCGGCCAAGGATGAAGCACTGCTGGCCATTAGTGAGCCACTGCCGGCCACTGGTGTGCTGAATCAACATACTGTAACAGAGCACAAACAGAGGAAAATTGAGGGTTTTCCAAGGGTATGTTTGTATTGTGCCCCTCCTTATCATCTCAAAACATCAAAGGAGTGGCACTCTTGGATCCAAAACCACCAAACAAGCATTTTCAATGCATGATGGCCAAAGATCCAAGTTGTACACTTTCAATAAATGCATAAAAACAAGACTCTAGACCACCACCCTATCATACATGATCAATGGTGATGGAGACAAAGGAGATTGGCTCATTTCATCACTTTGATTATGAAATCGACCAATCTACCTTGTGTTCAATATAACGTCCGATTGAACACAATGCAATGCAAACACAACATACTTATCTTGGTCATGTTTTACTTATTCAATTCTTGTTTACACATTTTACATTACTGATTAATCCTTTAACCGATTAAGTCCAATGTGAAAGTCCTCTAATTAGAAAGATGGCCTATGCCACAAGTGCCTTGAGCATGAAAGAGGCCTCACGCTGTTGGTTAGGAGGAACCCTCAAGAGAGGGTTAAAACCATTAGGCATGAGAGCCTCAAGTTCACGCTCAAGCCAACAAGCGGCTCAAGACCACTTTCAAAGCAAATTAAAAAGTGAAGAATAGAGGGAGGTTACAGATATTTCAGTGCTGAAATGGCATGAAAAATGATACTACAACATGCAAGCAATACATGCACAACATGTTCAAAAGCCAAAAACATTAAACTAGTGAAGAGCACTACACTAGAGGCATGCAATATCACGCTCAAATGACCAAATCAGCTCTGGACAGAGCTAAAACATGCCAAAACAGTAGCTAAAACATGCTCTTGAAGCACAACACAATTTTAGGCAACAAAACCAAGCAAAATCACTTTCAAGAGCTCCAAGAAGACCTTTTAGAACCTCAGCTCAAAGATAACCAACTTTGCTCAAGGATGTATTGGCAAAGGAGAAGTGTTTCTACACTTGTATGCACTTATGCACAAAGGTTCAAGAGAGAGAGAATTGTAGAGAGAGAGGCTCCCAAAATTTTTCTTCCTCAAATGTTCTAACCTTGAAAACCATAGAGAAGGCTTTCTATATATAGAAGAATGTAAGCTCAGGTTGAAAACATCCCAAGAGGGACAGCTGGAACAGCTGGAACACAAATATCTGCCAAACTCTGACTTTTCCCATCAATGGCCGGCAAACCATCATTGATGGCCTGCACATGCCCATTTCTGGCCGGCAAGGGTCACTCTTGGACGGCACCTAGCCGGCATAGGCCAATCATGGCCGGCACATGGCCAGAAAAGCCCATTCATGGCCAGTAACCTCCACCTCTGGTTGACTAGAAAAATTTACTTTTTGGGCCCGACTTCAACCGGATATAACTCCTTCATCTGGACTCCTTTGCAGGCCATTCTTGAGCCTAAATTTAAGCCCTGGAAGTCTTGTTTCCAATTGTGGCAGCCTCACATCAAAATTCCAAGTGTTCAAGGAGATATACCTCTTTTAATGAAGACTGCTCAGTTTCGATCCTACCCGGATTCATGCCGAACTTCTCCCAAACTAGTTTTCTTCTCTCCTCTCCCATTTTCTTCAACCCCAAACCCCTAAATAAGGTATTTTGAAAGATTTTTCAAAGATTTCACCTCTCTTTCATTCATTTCCACTTCGTCCTTACTCGATTTACCGAAAAGCGCAACATTTAACGAAATGCGAGCGTCGGAACATCATAGGAACTTTTTCAAAAATATTTTGAAAGAGAGGGTTTTAAGGCCTAAAATCATTTTAGTCAAAAGGCTTTGGTCCAAAAATGGGGTGTGAGGTTAAGATTTGACGCTCTCCTTGCTGAAGAAATCGAACCTTTACACTGCACAACTTTCATCACCAAGTAAATGATCAGTGGCGCCCAAGTCTTAAGAGTGGTCAAAAATGGGGTGTCTACAGGGATATGTACCCACCAAAGAGGACTAGATCAGGAAAAAAGAAGAGATGAGAAGTAGATCCAGAGCCAAGCAGGCTGGGAAACACTATGAGCTTATCCACAGACTAATCCGGGGAACGCGAAATGGCTGCTTCGTTCAGGAGGGAGAGGATTTCCCCTTTTGCTGCTTTCTTGAGCCGTGGATGAATTTTGTGAAGCAACGTGTTCCTAAATTCAAAATCTTCTTTGACCTGCAGCTGCAAGATAATGATGTCGAGCAAAAGGTTGAGCCAAGTACTGAAGCTAAAAGGAGCATGGAAAGTGACTCAGACAACAGCGAGCTTGGAGTAGGGGCAGCACTGGCATGTCTCCTTACAGATCCTTCGGTAGACTCAGAGAACTTGGGGGATAACTTTACCATCTCCATAATTGGGGACCAACCGGGTGTGAACCCATCTGACAGCATTTTAGATGCATCGGAGGTACCATCTTTTATCTGGCAGTTAGAGGAGGGCTACCTGTCTAGTTCTGAGTTGGATGATGAGCTAGGATCTGATTCCACAGAGTCTGTGGAGTTAGAATCAGATTCTGGTTCTTCTGAGTCCGAGTCTGGTATTTTTGGGGGTGATAACCCGGATGCCAAGGTCTTGTCCAGGTCCTCTTTTTCTTTTGCTTTTGAGTCGGTTGTAACTGAAGAGCTGGACCTTATGAATGAGAACGCTACCGATTCTTAGTATTTCTCTGTGCCGCTTGTTTATTGCATTGACCAAGATTTTTAGAATTTTAATGAAAACGAAGAGGAAGGAATTCCTCTGGTTTTGAAAAACTTGATTAATTGAGAGAAGGAGAGGTTTGCATAACCTTATGCTGATGAAATCATTGCTATTAATGTGGGTTCTGAGATTGATCCGCGTCTGGTCTAGATCGGGTCCACGTTGTCTTCGGAGGAGCGCGAGCGCTTAGTTGCTTTATTAAAATATTTCAAAGATGTTTTCACGTGGTCCTACGAAGACATGCTTGGAGTCGATCCTGAGATTGTACAACATCGGATCCCTCTTGACCCCGAGGACCGACCCGTCAAGTAGAAGTTGCGAAGCGAGTTTCTTGTTAGTATCTGAATATCAGACTTGGTTGGCTAACATCATCCCAGTGCCAAAAAAGGATGGTAGAATTTGGATGTGTGTGGACTTCAGGGATTTAAATAGAGTCAGTCTGAATGACGACTTTCCTCTGCCGCAAATTGATAAATTAGTGTACTTCACTGCGGGCCATGCATTGCTATCCTTCATGGATGGGTTTTTCAGGTATAACCAGATTCTAATGGTGCCCGAAGACACAGAAAAAATTACATTTACTACGTCGTGCGGTACCTACTATTATCAGGTTATGCCGTTTGGGCTAAAGAATGCCGGGGCTACCTATCAAAGGGCTGCAACCATCATTCTGCATGATATGATCCACAAAGAGGTCGAGGTGTACGTGGACGACATGATTATCAAGTCCAAAGAAAGAGAGGGCCACTACACCGCCTTGAAGAAATTCTTTCAACAGATCAGAGAATACAGATTGAGGTTGAATTCCCAGAAATGTACTTTCGGCGTAACAGCAGGGAAAATACTGGGCTTTTTGATCACACAGAGGGGCATCGAGATAGATCCTTCCAAACTCAAGGCCATCCTAAAAATGCCACCACCAAGGACTGAAAAGGAGGTGCGAGGCTTTCTGGGTAAAATGTAATTCATAAGACGGTTTATTTCCAAATTTACCTTGACTTGTGAACCACTATTTGGTCTCTTGAAGAAAGGAAAGAAATTCTGATGGGATGACTGATGTTAATTCCCTTTTGAGCAGATTAAGTAGTACCTCCAGAATCCATCTGTGTTATCGTCGCTAGAGCCGAGGAAGCCTTTGATTCTGTACCTATCAGTGATAGACACGACTATGGGATGTATGCTTGCTCAGGAATCTGAGGATAGGGTAGAGAAAGCCATCTACTATTTGTGCAAGAAAATGCTGGATTACGAGACTCGTTACACTCCGTTGGAAAAAGCTTGCCTAGCCTTGGTATGGGTTACCAGGAAGCTGAGGCAGTAGTTGTTAGCTTACTCTGTAATTCTGGTTTCGAGATTAGGTCCCATCAAATATCTTTTTGAGAAACCAGCGCTTGCGGGTAGGCTAGCCCGTTGGTTACTTCTTCTCTCCGAATTTGATCTCAAGTATGTTACCCGCAAGTCGGTCAAGGGGAGAGCTGTAGCGGAGTTCCTAGCAGATCACCTAGTAGAGGGAGATGAGGCAATGGAATACCTGTTCCTAGATAAAGCTATTCTGCAAGTTGAGGAGGAGACTTGGACAATGTACTTTGACAGAGCGTCCAATCAATACGATTATGGGATAGGTGTGTTGTTGATAGCACCTGACGATTCCCATATACCTTTAGCCTTCAAACTCCGGTTCAAGGTGTCTAATAACGAAGTAGAATATGAGGCGTGTATCGCTGGTTTAGAAGCTGCCCTAGAACTAGGGGTAAAAAGGTTGGACGTTATTGGGGAGTCGAACTTAGTTGTTTCTCAAGCAAATGGAAACTGGAAGGTCAAAGAAGAAAAGATGAAGGTTTATCACCAGACTCTGGACGTTCTGATTCCTAGGTTTGAAAAGCTGACTTTCATGTATCTACTGAGAGAGAACAACAGGTTCGCTGATGCTTTAGCAACTCTATCTTCTATGGTAGACATCCCATTTGGAGTCCAGATGTGTTCGATTATCATTGAGCAGAGACACACATCGGCCTATGAAACTATCGTCGCAATAGATGAAGCACAAGACAATAACCCTTGGTACTACGATATTTGAAACTTTTTGGAAAATGAGATTTATCCACCAGGGGCAAATGCCAAGGACAAAAGGGAAATACGGCGAATAGCCGTCCAATTTATCATCTGCGGAGGTAAACTGTATAAAAGAGGTCATCTGGGAATGCACAAGTTATGTGTTGAAGAAGAGAAATCAAAGCGCCTGATGAAGGCCATCCATGGAGGAGAGTGTGGAGCGCACATAAATGGAGTGATCTTAGCCCGGAAGATTCTCAGGCAAGGTTACTACTGGTCCACTATGGAGGAGGATTGTATTAGTTTTGTTCGGTGATGTCACAAATTCCAAATTCATGCTAATCGCATGAACATCCTGACGTCAAAACTATACAACATGACTTCACCATGGCCTTTCTCAGTGTGGGGAATCAATGTTATCGGTGCAGTCACACCAAAAGGGTCGAATGGGCATGAATAGATCTTGGTGGCAATTGATTACTTTACAAAGTGAGTAGAAGCTCAGTCCCATGCAATGTTGAAAGCATCACATGCAGCCAAGTTCATCAAAAACAATATCATTTGCCGATACGGAGTCCCAAACAAAATCATATCAGATAATGGCTCCCATTTCAAGAAAGAGGTGATAGACTTGTTGGAGAAATACAATGTGGCTTTTCATAAGTCATCTACATACCGGCTGCAAATCAACGGAGCCGTTGAAGCCATCAACAAGAACATCAAGAATATCTTGCAGAAGATGGTTGAGACCTACAGAGACTGGCCAGATAAATTGCCATTTGCACTCTGGGGCTATAGAACTTCAATTCGGATGTCTATAGGGGCAACTCCTTATTCTCTTATCTACGGGATGGAAGCTGTTCTGCCAATTGAAATAGAAGTCTCGTCGTTGCGAGTTATGGCTAAGTGTCAGATAGCAGAGGTGGACTAGCAACAGAGCAGATTCGAAGAGCTGATACTATTTGATGAGAGAAGGCTGAAAGCATTGTATCATGTTTAAGGCTATCAACGCAAAATTGCTAGGGCTTTTAATAAGAAAGTTAAGTCCTGGAATCTCAAAGAGGGAGATATGGTGATGAAAGATAACCGAGCTCTCATTCATAACCCTAGGGGAAAGTTCAGACCTAATTGGACTGGTCCTTACATCATCAAAACTATCTGGTCGGGTGGAGTTGTTATTCTCGTAGACCTGGATGGCCTGGAATTTTCACAACCGATCAACATAGACAAGTTGAAGAAATACTATTCCCGAGAGGCTTGCTAGGCCAAAAACCCGGAAGGACGACCTAGGCAAAAGTTAGAGCATGAAAAATTAGAAATAAAAAAAAACTGAGCTCGCAAGGTTGAAAACCCTAAAGGGCAACTTTAGCAAAAGTTAGAATGCAAAAGGAGAGAGTTAATACTCGAGTGAACCTGAACTGAACTACATAAGGCCTGATTCCCATCTTTGGGATATGTAGGCAACTTCATCCTGAAGTTTGGCCGTAATTACCTTTAACTCAATTGTCCTGTCCATGTGATCGATCAAGTCATCTTTGTCTATTCTTTACCTGAGGGTTCGGTTGTGATCTTTACTTTGAGGGAAGAGTTGGTTACAATGCTAAACAATGCTATTCAGTCAAGGGACAATTTGTGATCTTTTGATTCGGGGTTGTACATATTGAGGATTGATTCTGTGCGTGTCGAGTGGTGATCCTTTTCAAAAATGGTTTTGAAAAGTTTTTGATAAAAGTTGATTTTGTTCAAAATTTTACCTTTTACAACTTAGACCATTTTTGGACCAAAGGAAAATTTTCAGTGACTACAACTTTAATCTCATTGATTTCAACAAAAAAGTTCTCCAAATCTCCGATACAAATCAAAGACGCTTTTATTACATTGAAAAAACTTGAAAAGAAAGGTCAAAGCAATAAACTAGGGGCATAGGTGAGTCAGGTGCTCCTGCGTCCCCTGCTCGTGCTTGTGGAAGCTTTTTAAGCCAAAGTGGGCTCGGTTTGTGCCTCATCATTTAGCCAAGCCAAGCATTCGCTAGAAAGGGTGCAACTAAAATTAGGGACAGGAGCCAGAAGTTCTCTCGTCCTCCAAGCAGTGAGGTACCTAGCCAAGTGTAAACCACAGATGGGGAATGAAACCATGAACTCTACCCCTTCCTCTAGGAAGATCTGATCATGCCCAAATTGTCGTTTGAACCGGAAAGGGAAATAGAACACGCAGTGTGTCAGGCTGATCAATTGTATGCCAGGCTGCCAGGCCATACTGTAACTCATCTCGGTCAGATTAAGCCGGGGGCAACTCCAAGCTATGTCAGCAGCAAACCTATTGCACATAAAGTTGCACTACCATCCCTCATTCAGGAAATCCCCTAGTCGGTGGCGAAAGAAATAGCCTCAAGCTGAGTACTCAAGGCAAGAGTCCACTACCTTCAGCTTATCCATAAGCCACACCTGGGAAGGGATGAAAGGAAAAGAGAGATTAAAGAATAGAGAGGTGTATGTTGAGAGAAAAGTGAGAAAATGGCTTTGAGAGAAAAATAGAGCATGAGTGCCGAGTGATGTGAGAAACACATATGAGGAAGGGTGGGAAACAATACCTGGAGAAGTAGTGGGCTCCTTGCGAATCTGGTAGTCTCTCGCCGATAAAAGGCGTTTAAACCCATCAAAGTTTCAGCCAGTGCCAAATTAATGGAACTCTTGCCTTCTTTCAAACCTTGGGCCACTTCGATCAGCCGAATGTTGGACCTGCCAAAGCTAGGGGCAAAAAGAAAATGAGCAAGCATACATAAGCAGAGGGCATGTTGCCGAAAACCTCGCTAGAGAAGGTCGCCTCTATCACTGATGTTGAAAAATCGACGGATCAAACTGAGAATGTCCAGCTCTCTGCTGTGGGCCAAAGATCGAGCCTCGTGCAGAATAAGCCTGCACATCTATCCCAAAGCTTGGGCGTGGCCAAAACAGGGCTGAGACATGATTTCCTTATCGCACCAGGATTCCATTAGTGCCTAAAATTCTTCAATTGTCGGGCATATTTCTTGTCCCTCGAAGCTAAAGACATGTGTAATCAGGTCCTAGCATTGTGCCGCGGCATGAAGGAACAGAAAACAAAGTGGAGTACGGTTCAATGAAAAAAGTGTATTTATGCCGAAATCCTGAAAATTTACTTTTTCCGTGCCGTCTAAAGTCGCAATCAAATTCGAGAGCTTTTCAGCCAAAAATGGCTCCATTTGTGAAGAAATTGCAGCTGAAATGAAGTTCTGGAGGAGAATTCACGAAGATGAACCTTTTGTAGAAGATAAGGCTTTGAGTGGAAGCCAACTGTCAACAATCTGGCGATTCTTACATTTGATGGTCGATAGGTGGCCGGCAGGCCACTCTCTATGGCCGGCAAGCTCCATCTCTGGCCGGCAGCCTTCTCTTTAGGCCTGCCGTCCACCTGTGTGCTGAGCACTGCTGGAAGCATGTGTTTCGGTTTGATCTTTGAGTATTTCAAGGTCTTGTTTCGAGTCTTTTTGGTTTTAGCAAGTTTGTTTATTTGTATTTAAGTTGTTTTTGCTTTGTTTATCGAGTTGTATTTTGTATTTTGGTTGTTGGTCGGCTCATTACCCGATTAAGAACATTGTTTCAATCAAGTGCTCTATTGGCTAATTCGATTCCATGTCCATTTCATGCAAATATGGTGCTCATGATTCAAAAATAATAACACTTTTTATAAAAAAAACTGCGAGGTTTTATTCCGATCATGTTTTTTTACAAAAGAGGAGTACAAGTTTCAAAGCAAAATAAAATCTATCTGAGGCTATGCATGTGCTAATGTTACCAAACAAAAAGAAACTAAGCAAAAAAAAAATCAAAAATCAGCGTCAGTTGCCTCAGGCTCGAGAGGCCCTCTTTATCCTCTTCCTTGGAGGGGAGGACTCTGAGGCACTATCTCCATCGGCTCCACTGTCTGAATCAGTCTCTGGACTCGAGCCAGTATCTTCTCCAATCTTTGCCTCAGAGTCCCCAGCATTGTCTCCTCTGCTCTCGGATTCTGAGCCAGTACCATCGTCTCCACTCTCGGACGACTCAGAATGCTGACTCACTGCCTCCTCGGAGTCACTGGTCTCAACATCGTCATCGCTCAAGATGGGCTCTGGAGGACTGTTCCGGCCCCGGGTGTCCCTATCTCTGCCTCTCCCCCTGCTATTGGAGGAGGTACTGCTGGTGCTGGTGTTGGTGCTACTGGTGCTGCCGCCGATGCAATCGACATAGTTGGGATCTGAAAAAGACAGTTGTCAACATATCAGTTACAGTGTTCGTATCAGATACAAGCATGGTATACAGAATAAGCGGTATGCAGAAATCAGATACAGTATGAGTACAGTGTGCCAATGTAGTGTATTAGTGCAGTTTAGAGAAGTCTACAGTTGGAATGCCAGTGTATCAATGAAAATTTGATAGCATGAAGTGCAAATTGAAAGAAATTACCGGGATGCCGTAGACAACGAGCAGCGTCTCCCTTCTCTGTACCTTACCCATCAAGGAGGCTATCAGCTCGAGAGCGCTCCCCGTGTACTCTATGGATGCTTGCAAATGCGTTTGGATGATCAGTGTCTGCAATAAATCTATCTAAAATGAAATGTGGGGTGCAAATTGTAAAGTATGGTCCATACCCGAGACAAACCCCGAACTCCGACAAGTTCGTGACCAGCCTCTACAGGCTCGATTAGGATCTAGTAAGCCTCCCCAATATGTCGCCAGCATGTAAGCACGGTGGAAAGCTCTGGCCAATGGGTGCTCTGCTCCTTAGGGAGAGCCCCTCTAGCATAGGCCCTAGTTGCCTTATGCATCTCTCTCGCTGCAGGAGCCCTCGCCCCCTTGCCTCCCCGAGCGCTTGTCGGAGGTGGCATGAGGTGGGTCTGAATAAAGATCGCGTAGTCACCCTCTACTCTGAAGTAATCAGTATCCAAGCCTACCATGAACTGAGTGACTACATCAACGGATAAGTTGTCTGCTGATCTCATAGACTCTAGCAGTGGCATCGGAACGATTGAATCCGACAAGCCCACAGTCTGACGGACGAACCGCTCACTCAGGAACCAGGCCCGGCAGACTGGGCCCTCAAGTAAGATTCGGAAACGAGAAGTGGCCCAAGCCCCTGCTTACTAGTCCCACACCCCAGCCGGTATCATGGCCTAAGGCTACCACATGATCTGCAAATAGAGAGTGTACAGATTATTAGTTGATGTCAGTTGCTAAAGTGTGAATTAGAATAGTTGTTAAAGTGTGAATTAGAATAGTTATAAAGTGAAAATGATTGTGTTTCGTGTTACCTCGTGGCCTGTTATTGTGTCGAAGTACTGGCGAAAGAATGTGAACGACTCGCAACTCCTACACTGACATCTGCCATCATACTACCTCGAGTAGAGAACTGCCAGGGGGAGCTCCTCCATGGGCTTTGGGGCAAAAGCTGGGAAATAAGCATAAACCCACAGCTGCAAGGAAAGTGCAGTAATATGTGATCAGCACACAGCATGAACAGATGCAGAAAGTGCAAAACAGAAAGCACACAACATGAACATATATAGAAAGTGTAAGGTAGAAAGCATACAGTATGAACAGATGCAGAAAGTGAAAAGCAGAAAGCACAGGTGTTGAACAGATATAAAGTAGAAAATTTAAAGTGCAAAGAGGAAACTGAAATGCATACCTCCCAGGCTCGCCAGTAGCCTCCGATCAGCTCTCCCCTCAGGTGGAAGGTAGACCTCATATATTCGTACAAGGTGGCGAGGCCAGCTCCGCCCCAGTTATAGAAGCGTACCCGGGGAAGGGTCACGAGAGCGCTCAACAGATATAAGCCCATGGTGTTCCACCTGTTCGAAAACAAGGTGGTACTAAGGACGAACATCAAAAAGCCTCTGGTATACTGCTCCGTCTTCTCTAATGTCTCTGGCTCGCTCCCTCAGAACTGCTCAGCGATCCAACTATATCTGACCATAGCTGTCCGGTACAAGGGTGGACGCGCTCCCAGTAACTTCATCCAGGTCGCCTCTCACTCCCCTATGTCGATGTTGAAATGATTGGATCACCCCCTACTCCTAAGCCAGTGATCATGGCAAAGTTGTAAGGAGTCATCGTCATCTCCCCGGTAATGAAGAAGTGGAATGAGTTGGTGGTGTCCCATCACCTTTCCATAAGCGCACCTAGAAAAGGATGGCTCACGTCAGGCTGGAGCAAAAAAGGCCAAAGCCAATCTTGTCCACAATGTCACGGACCTCGGCAGGGAGCTTGTCATACCAATCTCTCGCAGTTGTAGCTCTATACCCTCTGAAGGCACGAGAATCCCCCTTGTGGCAAAGAATAGATGAATCAGATAAGGCAGTGATGAAAATACAGTCGGATGAAAGGCAATGCAAGAGATGCAGTTTAAAGAAAGGTAGGAATGCACGAGAACCGAGTTCATACCTCAGTGGCGCTAGATGAAAGGTGGGAAGCCGGCTTCTTCAGCAGAAGGTCCTTCGGTACACCGCGAGCAAAGTCACTGAATCGCCTAATGCCTCTGGGTGGCAAGATATGCGTATGGGGATGGTACCTCGCTAGATCAAAAGGTCGTACCCTGAATGATAGCGGTTTTGGCTCAAGCTCAGGCTCAAACTCCGCCTCGAGGTCGGCCTCGATGCCCTCAGCCGCTTGCCAGCCTTAGCAACGACTGGCTTCTCTACCTCAGCAACATGTGGGAATATGAGGGGAATCTCTGGAGGAGCCTCGTCATGTGGAAAATCATCTACCATTTGGAAAATGGATGAAACGTAGGTGAAAAGTAAAGAAAAATGGAGAAAAGAAAGTAAACTTAGAAAAGTCAACCCTAGGAGAGAGAAAATTGGAGAAAAAGTCAAAGTCAGGGAAAGTTCATGAAACCCGAGAGAAACTCGAGGGGAACAAGCCTAGAAGGGTGAAAATGAGGAAAAAAGTGTCGAAATCAAAATCCAATCGGTTCAAAGTGAAGAGAATCAAGAGGGTTTAGCGAATAAAGTTCGCGCAAGGCGTTGGAAAACATGTAAAAAGCTCGGATCTAGAGGGAAGAAGTGTCTAAAGAGAGAGGGGGAGCAATTTCGGAAGTGTGGGTGTGTGGAAATGAGGGGTCTTGGTTTATATTTAAAGACCCATGGGTGAAAAGACCAAAAAACCCCGAATCTGCGATCGGTGGCCGACAAGACCTTTTGATGGCCAGTAGGTGGCCGGCAGCCTCCCCCTGTGGCCAGTGGCCTTCCTCTGTGTCCTGATGTTGCTTTGTGTCTTTGTTTCCCAAGAAGTGTAAGGAAGGTTCATTATTGGGTTCAGATTGTTTCGAAGGAAGTTCAAAACTGTGTTTTGGCACACGATGTTCATCACTTGTCAACATGAACGAGGTGTATCCTTTTGAACATATTGCAATTCCTCCGAGAGGTAACTCGGAGGTGCCACCAAGTATTGTTTTATTCAATTTAAGCTTTTGTTCTTTTCCGTTGCATAAAATGTGCATCACATATTGTATGCGTGTCTCACATCATTTATATTTTGCATAGAATATGTTTTTGTTTCTTGCATAGAATATGCTTTCAATTAACATTATACGTTGGTTGTCTGTCTTGCATGGAATATACTTTGTGCATCTATCGCACTTGTTCACTTTGTGCATCTATCGGACACCTCTTTCTAGTATTTCAGGACGTGTGATGCGCGGCCCTAGGCGTGTTTCATCTCGGGACGTGCGAAGCGCGACCTCGAGTGATTTTCTAGTATCTCAGGACGCGTGACACGTGGCCCTGGGCATGTTTCATTTCGGGATGTGCAAAGCGCGAGCCCAAGCGATTTTCTAGTATCTTAGGACGCATAACGCGCGGCCCTGGGCTTGTTTCATCTCGGGACGTGCGAAGCGCGACCTCGAGTGGTTTTCTCGTATCTCAGGACGCGTGACACGTGGCCTTAGTCGTGTTTCATCTCGGGACGCGTAAAGCATGAGCCTGAGAGGTTTTCTACTATCTCAGGACGCATGACATGCGGCCCTGGGTGTGTTTCATCTCGGGACGTGCGAAGCGCGACCCCGAGCGGTTTTCTAGTGTCTCAAGATGCATAACGCACGGCCCTGGGTGTGTTTTATCTCGGGACGTGCAAAGCGCGACCCCGAGCGGTTTTCTAGTATCTCAAGACGCGTGACGCGTGGCCTTGTGCGTGTTTCATCTCAAGACGTGTGAAGTGTGACCCCGAGCGAATTTCTAGTATCTCAGGACGCATGACACGTGACCTTGGGCGTGTTTCATCTCAAGACGTGCAAAGTGTGACCCCGAGCGATTTTCTAGTATCTCAGGATGCGTGATGGATGGCCTTGGGCATGTTTTATCTCGAGACACGTGAAACGCGAGCCCGAACGATTTTCTTGTTTCTTGAGATGCGTGAAGCACGAGCTCGAGCAATTTTCTTGTTTCTTGGAATGCGTAAAGCGCGAGCCCAGGCGGTCTTTCTTGTTTCTTGGGACAAGTGAAACGCGAGCCCGAGTGGTCTTTCTTATTTCTCGGGACGTGTGAAGCGCAAGCTCGAGCGGTCTTTCTTGTTTCTCAAGACGTGTAAAGCGCGAGCCTGAGTGATTTTTCTTGTTTCTCGGGATGTGCAAAACACAACCCTGAGCGATTTTTATTTCTCTTTTTCTTGGGACGTGTGAAACGCGATCCCGAATAGTTTTCGTTCTTTAGTTTCTCGAGATATGTGAAACACGACCCCGAGCGATTTTCTCAGTTTCTCAGGATGCATGAAACACAATCCTGGGCTGTGTTTTCTTTCCTCGTCTCTGATTTTGGCGTGGTTAGAGTGTGGCTTTATCTTTTTGCATGGAACCTCTATTGGTTTAGCTTGAAGCTACTCATTCATATGTTCTTATCTCGTTATCTTGCTTATTACACTTGTTATTGCTTATTGCATTATCTCGCATAATCATAAGTTTTTAAAATAGCAGGTTTCATGTAGCGTGTGAGTCCAGCTTTCTAAGTTGCATTATGCATTTCGTTTGCATTTTGCCCCAAAACTACGCTGGTTTGATTCCTTGCAAAGGAATAAGTAGGCAACTTGTGAGCGCAACCATTTATTTCTGTTTTGATTGTTTGTCCAAGTCTTACGGCCTTGTCAAAATGGGTTATCTCCGGGCTTTGACATTTATTGACGTCATTTCATGACTCCAAGTTCTGTCAAAGAGGGGCAACTGTAGACACCCCATTTTTGACGGCCCTCACAATTTGGACGTCATTGCATGCACACCTGATGATGAGTCTATATGCTCGTCAAGTGCTCGAAGTCCTCGGCGGAATGCCACAACTTTGAGCCCTGCAAACCCTACACTCTTGTTGCCTCATTCTTGGACCAAGCCTTGGTTCTTCAAGCATGCAAGGCTACCGGCCATCACTCTTGGTTTCCGGCCACCAGTTTCTTTTGTAGATATTTTGTGACAGCTGTGCCAGCTATTTACACAGATGCTTACATCTGCTCCCACGTGTAGGACTGGATGTTCTTGAGGGGAATTCATGTTTTCTATATGTAGAGGGCATTCCTCTCATGTTTTAAGGTTAGAAAAATTTTAGAGCAAAATTTTTCCTCTCTCTCTACAATTCTCTTTCTCTCTATCTCTTCCAAATTTCTACACTTTAGCCTACATATCCTTAACCTTTGCCTATACACCCTTAACCAAACCTTCTCATCTTTGAGTTAAGGTACTTTTGAGCTTGGTTTGAGCTCTTAAATGGTGTGTTGTCTTGATATGTTGCCTAGAATTGGTCTTCTCCTCAAGACGTATAAGGCTTTGCTTGTTGCTTTGATTTATTTGCTATTATGCTTGCAATTTTCCAACTGTTTTTGGGCTATAAAAACTATTTATTTTTGGGCTGAAACTTGGGTTTGTAGAGGGTTAGAAATTAAACCCCAAACTAAGTATGGACTCAAGCACTAAGATCGCCTTGAGAAGGCGACCAGGGATAAGAAAGGAGCGTGGGCCAATGCCCAAGAGAAGTGGACCAACAAGTGGGCCGAGGTAGGTCCGACCCACCAAGGCTCTAGATGAACTCAGCGAGGAAAAATACCCAAGTCAAGTTACAGAGGCAACACCTGCAGCGGTGAAGTTGCCAAGGGAACATGTGCAGCAGCAGAGTTGCTGAGGCACTTTGTCTCAGCACCGCCATTCCTATTAACTTCGGTTCTGCCGCTATTTGAAGTTACCGAGGGAACATATATGGCAGAGTTGCTGAGGCACTTTGTCTTAGTGCCACCATTCTAAGTATCTTCGGTGCCGTCGCCATTCAAAGTAATGTCAGTGTCACGATCATCTGGAGTTGTTGAAGGAAAAAGAAGACTGAGGCAACTAAGTCACTGAGGCAATGCTTGCAGCACCCAAGTTGTTGAGGCATCCTGTCGATGCCGCCATCTCTAATATCTTCGGTCATGCCGTCTGAACTTGCCGCAGGAAATGACTACCGCAGCAACTACTATCGCAGCAACTAAGTTGTAGAGGGAATATCTTGCCAAGGTGATAGCAGTCTTTGGGAGAGGCTGCCCTCTGAGGCTAATGTCTGGCACTAACAACAGGCCCCAAGGCATTAGCTGGCCTAGGGCTGATAGCAGGCCCCACAGTTCATTTAACTTGGCGCTGATAGCAGGCCCCAAGACTTACTGGTTAGAGCTGATAGCAGGTCCAGAAATACCAGTTTATCGCGGCAACCCCGCGAAGATGGGAGCAGGGTAACCCGAACATAAGGAACTCCCTTTCCATTACCCAAGTCATGGACCTAGCTTGGTTGCACAGGCAGGACTAAGGAAGCCCCCTTGGGCTTGGTACTGAGGCACAGCATGGTTGATAACAGGCTTAGCTGTGGCCTTCGCCTTGGAAAGTTGGGGAGTTTGTGGTTAGGTGGCTAAGGATAGAGGCTTCGCTGAGGTGAACACTAATGTAGTTGATAATAGACTAATGGAGTCCTAAGGATGCATGTACTGGTCAAATAGAATTAAGAAGGCAGGTGCAGCAACAAGGTTCACCGTTGCAAGTGCACTTGATGAGGTTCAAGCTGAGAAGGCAAGTGTAGAGACAAGCACTCCCGCTATAACTGTACTTGCTGAGGCTCAAACGGGAGTTGCCGCGCCAAACACTCCTGTTGCAACTACACTTGCTGAGGCTCAAAAAAGTAGTTGGGGAGGTGTGGACTCGACTTTCTCCTCGCGCCCCCCTTTTGGAGAGGCGCGAATTGGTCCTACAGTTCAGACTCCTGTCACGGTTCTGAATCTAATCTCACAAAGTGCAATGTGAGACTGATAAACACTAAAGAGTCCAATCCGGCAAATCATTTTAGAAAATCAGATTTTAAATCAAATAATGCCAAAACTGGACTGCTTTGTCAGATTACAGAGTCACCACCTAAATATTTTATTTTTGGGAAATTTAGGAAACCCTGACTCGTGCCAAAGGCCACGTGTCCGTCATCACCAAAGTTGCCTCGGCTTGGGAACTTGGGTACGAGAGGGGAATGTCATGTCATGAGCCCCCCCGCTCGCCCGATCAAAGGATCGGCCTCTACTAAGCATGATATGTTGTTTTATAAACCTTATGTGTTCTTATTCCGGTTATTAGCTAATTTTACTATGTGATGCACACAAGAAAGTATAAACTAAGTCGCAAGACTTGGAACAAATTGACTCATGTTTGTTTTCGAAAATGGTTTGAAAGTGCCACTTGCAAGTGGGCTAAAGCGCGGATTTGCCACCCTCAAGTAGGCTTTAAAACATGATTTTGCCACTTCGCGAAGTGGGCTAAAAACTCTCATTCGTTGAATTGTCCCAATTCAAGCAACCATGCCTTCACCCACAAGCATTCATGCAGTTAAGCATTTAAGCAAATAGCCTCATGGCAAGCATGCTATCATGGCAACACTCGCACTCATGTAAGTATGCTAAAGCGTAAAACTTACAGTGTACTCCAAGCTAAAACAAAAAACTAGTTAGAAATATGCATGATCCTAACTATACAAGAATGCCTAATGCAACATATGCAATATGCAGCTAAATAGGCTCGGCTATCTAAGATGGCATATGAATGCAACAATTTGATACATGTATTCAAAGAGGTATTGAAATACGATGCAGTTTCAATGATGCGCTGAGCCTGGTGCATGCAAGACAAATAAATGATGCACGCATGCAAACATAAGGTATGCTAATCAAAACATGCCCTAAAACTAACCATCGAAAGCGGTTAAGTAAAAAGGAGAAAGAAGTGAGGTTGGAAGACATGCACACACACACGCACACTTATTACAACAATACGCCCTCACGAATGAGGGTCCGAAAGAATAAGCTAAGCTACGCTAAGCTACACTAAGCTAAGCTGATTATTACAAAACAAAACTAATTAACTATTCTAACTGATTAATTATTACAATATGATTGAAACTAATTAACTAGTTACACAAACTAATTAAAATATTGAATGATTAATTACAACACATGTAATAATCAACTACAATTGGCTAATAAAGCAATGAATTGGCCTTGCGGGCAAGGAAGACATGCATGCTCGATTGTTTCCTCCCAAAAATCCATTGCCTTGCCATCGGTTGCCTTTGTTTGCACTTGCCTTAATCTCTGAAAATTGCACCAACTTCCAGACTGCTTCTGCCCTAACTCAGATACACATTTGAACAACTTTTCTCTTCTGGCGGGTCGGCCACCCACACTGGTCGGTCGGCTACAGCAAGTGGCCGGTCGGCCACCCCTTTTCCAAGCTTCTGGTTTTGCTGCACCAGAGAGCAACAGAGGCAAAGCAATGCATTTTTCAAGGAATATGTGTACTGCCACTCTCCTTATCATTTCTCAAGCTCAAAGGAGTGTGGCATTTGGCTCTCAAGCCACCAATCAAGTATTTTCAATGCATGATGGCCAAAGAGTCAAGCTTGTACAAGCTTAATGAATGCACAAATAAGACTCAACGGGCCACCACCCTATCATACATGATCAAGGGCGACAACAACCAAGAAACGTGACACGTTTCATCACTTTGAGTATGAAACATCCCACATTTCTTATGTTTGGATTAACGTCCAATCCAAACACAGGCAATGCCACACAAATACTTATCTTGCACAAGTTTTACTTTGCTCATTTTATTTACACATTTTAGCATTACCAAGCCATTATTTAACCGGTTAAGTCCAATGTGAAAGTCCTCTAATGAGAGAGGGGTCAACCAAAGGATGATTTAAGACATGAGAGAGATCATGCCTTTGGCTAGAAGGAACCCTCATAAGAGGGTTAAAGCCATTGAGCACAAGTTCTATCTCAAGTTTAAACACAATCGTAAGGTTAACCAACCCTCAAAACAAATGGAAAAATGAAGAAATGAGGGAGGTTGCAGACTTTTCAGTGCTGAAATGGCATGAAAAATAATGCTAAAACATGCAAGCAACACATGCACAACATGTTAAGAGCCAAAAGCATTAAAGCTAGTGAAGAGCACTACACTAGAGGCATGCAATATGAAGCTCAAATAACTAAACTAGCTCTGGACAGAGCTTAATCATGCCAAAACAATGGCTAAATCATGCTAGAATTGAAGCACAAAAGGCTATTAAAACATGCTCATGTGTTGGCTCGCAAGCTAGGCTCAAAACACAACTCTCAAAAGCAATGAAAGAGTGAAGTATGTGAGAGTGTGACAAGGCTATATGCACTAAAATCATATATAAAATGATGCTATATCATGTAATCAACACATGCACTTCATGCTAGAGGCCTCAAAACAATGGACTAGTGAAGACCATTACACTATAGCCATGCAAAACAAGCCTCGAAGGACTTAACCGACTCAAAATAGAGTTAAAGCATGTCAAAATAGTGGCAAAAATATGCTAGAATCAAGCTAACACAAGCTAGAATAATGGGCTAACTTATTAGGCATGCTAGACTAGTAAGCACAATTGCACTACAAGAACAAAAAGCAAGCAACAAGTGCACCAACCAACCAAAAACAGAGTTGAAACATGGAAAAATAGAGCCTAAAACATGCTGAGATTAAGCTAAGTTAAGCCACAAAATCATGCTACTTTGTAATGCTAACTAAGCATGGAAGAGAGACACAAGGAGGGAAGGCTAACCCCTTCATTTTTGGACTTCAAAACAAAGTTTTTACCATTGAAAAACCTCTAAATTTTAGTGGTTTAAAGGCCCAAAAAGTTTGATTTTAATATGCTAGAAGATGGCACAAAAGCTCACACAATTAGGCAACAAGAATGGTGGACCACCCCCTAACTCAAAAAGGCCTTAAACCACCATTTTTAAACCTTAAAAATAGAGGTTTTTGTAGTTGAAAACCAGGCCCAAAATAGTTTGAAAAGATGGCAAAACAAGCAACTAAAACAAAGCTTAAATGAGGTAAGCCTTATACCTTTGAAGCACAACACTAATTAGCCACTTTCTTAGGCTCAAATGACCCTTCAACAGCCCAAAATAGGTCCCAAGAGGCCTCAGCTCCAAGGTGGTCCAATTTGGTTAAGGGGTTGTATGCAAATGTGCAGAGAATTATATCTTTCAAGCATAAACAAGAAGAGAGAGAGAGAAAATTCTAGAGAGAAAGATATGTAGAGAGAGAGGATTTTTAGAGAGAGAGGCTCCCAAAATTTTCTAACCTTCCAAAATGAGAGATATGGCCTCCATATATAGCAAAAAGAGAGCCTTGGGTTGAAATATCTGATTTAGAGACAGCTGGAGCATTTGGAAGACAACTGGAGCAAAATATCTGCAAATTCTGAGCTTTCTGGACACTTATGGCCGACCGGCCACCAATGGTGGCCGACTAGGGTCACTTCTGGCCGACCTATGGCCGGCAAGCTCCATTTGTGGCCGGCACACTCCACCAGTGGCCGACAGGAAAAACTGGTCCCTATCCCCGACTTCAAACAAACATAACTCCTTCATCTGGACTCCTTTTCAGGTCATTCTTGAGCCTAAACTGAAGCCCCGGAAGTCTTCTTTCCAATGATGAATGCCTCACATCAAAAGTCCAAGTGTTCTAAGATATATCCCTCTTTTAGTGAAGACTGCTCAGTTTCAGTCTAACCAGGTTGATGCCTAACTTCAACCAGCCATATCTCTCTCATCCGGACACGACTTTAGGAGATTCTTGAGTGCAAAATGAAGCCCTGGAAGTCCATTTTCCAACCGTGGTGGCCTCATAGCTGAAATCCAAGTGTACAAATGGATAGACCCGATTTAGCGAGGGCTGCTCGACTCTCTCTTAACGATTCATGCCCAACTTCTCCCCCAACTTGTTTTCTTCCCTCTCCTCCAATTTTCTCCAAATCCAAACCTCTAAACAAGATGTTTTGGAAGATTTTTTCCAAGAGTTCACCTCTTTTTCATTCATTTCCACTTTGTCCTTGCTCGATTTACCGAAAAGCGCAACATTTAACGAAATGCGAGCCTCGAAACATCGTAGAATCATTTTTCAAAAAATGTTTTGAAAGAAAGGGTTTTAAAGTCTAAAATCTTTTGGTTAAAATCATTTTGGTCGAAAAAGGGGTATAAGGTTGCGATTTGACGCTCTCATTGCCAAAGAAACCGAACCTTTGCACTACACAACTTTTACCACCAAGTAAGCAATCAGTGGTGCCCAAGTCTTAAGAGCAATAAAAAATGGGGTGTCTACAAAAGGCAAATAGATAGTACACAGTACATGCAGAAGGACACGTGGCACCTTCAGCCTGGTGGCTCAAGGCAGAATATTCCATGTGATCCTCTAGGACACATGTCTTCTCTCTATTTGGCCACTAGGTGTCCTCTTGGCACCAAGGAAAAGCCTATAAATAGGACCCATTTTCCAAGGTTCAAGAGGAGGAATTTCGGGGATTTGAGGGAGATGTTGCCTAATTTGGTACTGCCATACACTCATTCTTGAGCCACTTGCTTCACCCTCACCCAGCTACACATTCTCCAACTCCCATACAGTTGTTGTTACTCATTCTCCAGCCACTTCCGCCATTATTGGACCATTAGCATAGTTTTGCCTCTCTAATCACCTTCCTAACCTCGAACCCCCCTACATTTCTGGCAACTCCACTGGGGAGGCTGCTTTGTTGATGGTTCATACCCACAGTGGCTTACACACTTCGCTGGAAAAATGACAGAAGATGAAGTTCAGCAACTCCCACGGCAGCGAGGCTCTTTCAATGGCGGAGTAGGACATGCGAAAGACCGTGACCACAGTGTCGTGGTTGAGGCAGTTCAGTCGTTCCAGGATACGCAGAGGGAGGTCCTAGTAGCTTTGCAAACTCTCACTAAGGCTATTATGGCCATGGCTTCTAAACCAGCTCCAGTGCACGCACCCCCACCTGTAGCAGTTCCAAACCCAGCGCCTAACTTGTTCCCTGAGGTTCGGGCTCCGATCCAGGTGTCTCCTGGTGGTACCTCAAGCGAACGGTACAGCAGCCACCGGTTCAGCCACCCAAGAGCAAACTGGACCATTCCAACCCACTCACTTTGTTACTCTAGCCGATGTACAAGTTATGCTCGAGCAAGAGCGCAGCAAGAAACAATTGCCATCTCTCCCAGACCCAGATGTGAAGCCCCCATACTTTCAAGAGATTCTAACCATGCCCTACCCAACTTGGTATACAGTGCCCAAGTTTATTAAGTTTGATGGAAAACAAGGCAATGCCAGAGAACACGTGGTCAGGTTCATTGAAACTCTTGGTGTCCATGGTAGTGACCACTCTCTGCGCCTTCGGGAGTTCTCCAAATCACTTACTAAAAGAGCTTACAGTTGGTATGTGAACTTGGCTCCCAACTCGATCAAGAGTTGGGAGGAGATGGTGAACAAGTTCCACACGAAGTTCTTCCAAGTCCAGAAAAAAGTTACAACCCTCACACACGGGCGAGACGTCCAAAAAGAAGGCAAAGATATAATGAACTATGTTAAGCGGTTCCAAGACAAGGCGATTGACTGTCATGAACCAGTGGATGAAGCTCACTTAGTCAGCATATGTGTGAAGGGTTCCATACGCAACTACAAGATTTTTTTGGTGAACCATAATCTGCCTACCTTTTCAGCCTTGATTGAGGCAGCTAGAAATCTCAGTACCACTGGTCCTTTACACAGATCTTGTGACAGCCACCGCTACTCCCGCAGTAGTAGAGTTTCTGCGGTAACCTCCACAGGAGGGAGCCACTCGCAAGCAGAGGCTTCGTCCTCTCGAAACAGGAAGAGTTATGAAGACAAGAATCCATATCCTTGCAGCCTTGAGAATGTTAAGGCCTTGGTTAAAGAATGGGTCGCTGATGGTGAACTTACTTTACCTCCGGTTGATATTACTCCAACGAAAAAGGACAAAGAAAGCCCAGATTACTGTGTCTATCACAGAACCACCAGACATCCTACCAGGGACTGTTGGACATTAAAAAATATCTTCAAAAAGAAAGTTGACGCGAATGAGCTGAAGTTCAAAGATGCCGGTAATCGTGATGTACAAAAAGACCCTTATCCTAACCACAAGGAGAAGGAGAGGAATGTACACATGATCAGCTACCTTGGGCATGTGTGCGATCAAGTGCACATGGCGTCCTACTATGATGAGTTAGAAGAAATTGCAACTGGCCAGCTCTCTGAAATAGCACTTGTAGAGGCGAAATTCGCAGAGGATACTCATGCTCAAGCCTTGCAAAATTCTGTTAAGTTTCGCACCTTCTTTAACCAATTGGGGCTGAGCCAAGCCGCCACGATGGAAGTAACAAAGGCTCTCATCAGCATCTCTAAACTGCACCATGTTGAAGTTGCTGAGGCCAAGGAATATGTGCCTTGGCACATCCAGGAAAATTATAGAGCTATTACCTTTTCAGAGGTAGACAAAGCATACACATTTCCCCATAACCGTCCTCTTTTTGTCACAGCTTATATCAATGATGTGAAGTTCAAGCATGCTTTCCTCGATGGTGGGGCGTCCATAAACATCATTACCGCTGACACCTTCGCAAAGGCTGGCATCCCGAAGTCTAGAATGGTTTGCCAACCTATTACTGTAACCGGTTTTGGTGGTGAGAAAAGGTCACTAAGGGCAATGTTGTGGTGGACTTAGCAATTGGCGAGATTCGTTTCGCGACTAAATTCCATGTGATTAAAGTAGATACGAATTACCACATGATACTTGGTAGAGCTTGGATGCATCGATATGGGGCTATCTCGTCCAGCTATCACCAATGTATGAAGGCAAAGTTAGAAAAGTGCACAGTTACCATAAACGCATCTGAAAAGCCATTCGGAGTGGAAGAGGCACACTATTCGGATGCAGTTTTCTTTACTGAGTTGTCAACGGATGAAGCTCCAAGGACTGGTAAAATTGCAGGGGTAAAATTGACGAAATGAGAAGACATTTGAGATGCAGAGGTTGCTCCGGAAAGCAATGGACAGAAAATGAGCAGCAGATTTACAAGTCCTCCGCCCAAGATTGTCAAGGTACGCGAGGGTGGCAAGACAGTTTACTACCTATAACGGTCTTGGGGGCCAAACTTCATACCCTGGGAGGATGGCCCCGAGACAAATAAATGTGACGGAAGTGAGTCCCAAGAAGGATTAGTGGAGACACCTGAGCCCACCCTTGAATGCATGCAAGATAGGCCCAAACCCCAGCAGGAGGTACTCATTGAGGTCAACCTCAGTGACTTATCTGGGCAGAGCAAGCTGGTGTCTGTCAGTGATACAATGGCTCCAGCAGCTAAGGCAGAATTGATAACACTACTAAAGAAATACAGTGATGTCTTTGCTTGGACATATGATGAGATGCCTGGCCTTGACCCATCCCCCGTCACTCATCATCTGAACACTTTTCCTAACTCTAAACCGATGAAGCAGCACGCTCGAAAGTATCACCCTGATCTTGAAGCAAAGATTAAAGCAAAGGTATAAAAGTTGCAGAGGGTCAAGTTCATTAAGCCTATACAGTACCCAACTTGGCTAGCAAATATTGTTCCTGTTCAGAAGAAGAACGGTCAGATCAGGGTCTGCGTAGACTTTCGCGACCTAAATAAGGCCTGCCCGAAAGATGAGTTTCCATTGCCCCATGTTGATACACTTGTCGATTCAACTACAGGCCATCTGATGTTCTCCTTCATGGATGGGTTCAGTGGTTATAACCAGATCAAAATGGCACCAGAAAATGCAGAAAAGATGGCTTTCAGAACACCCTTGGGAAATTTTTTCTATACGGTGATGCCCTTAGGTTTGAAAAATGCGGGGGCAACCTACCAACGGGCTATGGCTATAGTGTTCCATGACATGTTGCACCACAAAGTGGAAGTATATGTAGATGATCTGATGGTCAAGTCTACTAAGGAAACCCGCCACCTCTGCGACTTGGAAAAAGTTTTTCAGCGCTGCTGCAAATTTTGCCTCAAGATGAACCCTCTCAAGTGTGCCTTTGGAGTTACCACTGGCAAATTCCTTGGCTTCCTTGTACACCAGCGGGGGATCAAAGTAGATGGGGATAAGGTCAAGTCAATCATGGAAATGCCGCCGCCACACTCTCAAAAGGCTTTAAAGAAATTCCTAGGCAAGGTGTCATACCTCAGGAGGTTTATTCCAGCCCTTGCTAAGATAACCTTTTCGTTTGGGACACTACTGAAAGGGAATCACAAGTTTGAATGGCTGTAAGAACACCAATGCGCATTTGATATGGTGAAGAAAGCACTTACCTCACCACTTATAATGATTGCCCCACAGCCTAAAAAACCTCTGCTACTGTACATGATCTCTACTCATTGGTCTATTGGAGCCCTACTTGTCCAAGACATAGATAGAATTGAGAAGCTAGTATATTACATTAGTCACAAAGTCAATGGTGCCGAGTCGCGATATACTCCAATTGAGTGGCATTGTTTAGCCTTAATCTTCACAGCACAGAAGTTGCACCACTACTTCTTGGCACACTCGATCCAGGTTGTAACCCAGAGTGATCCAGTCCGCTACTTGCTGAGCAAGCCCGCTCTGACTGGGAGAATGGCAAGATGGCTTTTGGCTCTGGTGGAACATGATATCGCTTGTGTCACTCCTAAGGCTATTAAGAGCCAAGCACTCGTAGACCTACTGGCACAGTTCCTTTCTGGTGAACATGAACCTGCAGAGGTACCTCTACCAGGTGAGTTCCATGTCTCAACAGTTGCAATTGAGACTTATTGGGACTTAAAGTTTGACAGAGCTTCCGGAGCTGGAAAAGGTGGAGCTGGTGTCACACTAACCAGTCAAGAAGGAGAGAAGTTTCATCTGTCATATAAGTTTGATTTTGAGTGTTCAAACAACGAGGCCGAATATGAAACGTTGATACTGGGCCTGATAGCTGCCTAAAAGAAGGGCCTCCGCAAGTTGAGAATTTAGGGCGACTCCAAGTTAGTTGTTAAGCAAACAATGGGTGATTTCGCCTTGAAGGAGCCTCTATTAGCCCCATATCGCACTGTAGTCCAAAAGTTACTTGCTCAGTTTGATGATGTCCAAATCCAGTATACCTCTCGAGCACATAACCGTTTTCCCGATGCCTTGGCTACATTGGGGGCAAAGGTGGAGATACCAGACGATAGTAGAGCCATCGTCATCGAGAAAAAGACAACACCAGCGGTGCTAACTGAAGAACATACAGAGCAAGATGCTGAGGGGTGGAAAGCAGATATAATCCAGCAGCTAAAAACTGGCCAGGGAGCAATCAGACCAGCAGAACTTGCACCATTTCTGCTCCTCAGAGGAGAGTTGTATTTTTGCGGTCCAATAACTTGTTGGCAAGATGCGTCGGTAGGTAAGAAGCAACTGAGAAACTTAAGCAGATCCATGCTAAGTCTTGTGGAGATGGAGATATCAGCCTATACCGACAAGTACAGAGGCAAGGGTACTACTGGCTAGAGATGGAAAAGGAAAGTTGTTGAATTACAGAGACAATGCGCAAAATGTCAATCCCATCCTAAGGAAGAGGAAGCCCATTTCTTAAGTAGTGAAGAATGGAGGCAGCCATATATCGACTACCTTGGGAATGGCACACTGCCTAAGAACAAAGCCGATGTAATCAGGGTCAAAAGGCGAGCCCTCCGCTTCTTCCTTGACCAGGGCAAGCTGTACTGAAGAAGCTTCGAATGGGAACCTTTAGCATGCTTATCAAAAGATAAGGCAAGCGAAGTACTGAGGGAAGCCCACAAGACAGAGCATCAAGGAGGACAGCGGTTATATGGACATCTCATTCACCTCGGCTACTACTGGCCAACAATGGAAGAAGATGCTAAAAACTTTGTGAGGAGATGCCAGTCCTGTCAGAAGTTTGGGAATTTGATACATGCACCAGCGATTGAACTGCACAACATCAAGACTCCTTATCCGTTCCATACTTGGGCATTTGACTTGGTAGGTCCTATAGCGCAGCAATCCAAAAGATACAAATGGATACTTACAGCAACCGAAGTTAGCACCAAGTGGGTAGGAGCTATACCAATGAGGAAGGCAGATGGGGCAGGGGTAGCCAACTTTATCAGAGAGAACATAATCTGCAAGTTTGGCATACCCAAAGTGATACTGTCTGACAATGGAACTCCTTTTGTAAATCGCCATGTGGGAAGACTGCTGGAGGCCTACCAAATTAAGCATCATAAGTCTAGTCTATACTATCCCCAAGGGAACGGACAAGCTGAGGTGACCAACAAAACCCTTATCCGAATACTGAGTAAGATGATGGATAAAGCATGAGGCAATGGTTTGAACAACTCCCCGTAGCACTCTGGGCGTATAGAACGTCAAAGAGGAAGCCAACTTAGGCAACCCCATTTTCCCTAGTATATGGGTCCGAAGCTGTGTTACCAGTTGAGTTGGCAGTACACTCAGCAAGAATGGCTATGTCAACACACTTAGTTCCAGACAGCAAGAACAACGACATAGAGGCAGCTGAACAAAGAAGAGATCGGGCCTCATGGACAATGGAAAAGTATCATCAATCCATAGCCCGTGCCTACAATCAATCTGTTCAACACAAAAAGTTTAAAGAAAGGGACTTAATATGGAAAACAGTGGATGCAATCATGCGGGGGCAGCCAATTCCCAAGTTCTCACCTAGATAGGAAGGCCCCTACAAAGTTGCTGAGGCAAGCAGCAGCGGGTACTACAAGTTAACAAGAGTAAATGATGGATTCAGAACTGGCCCTGTCAACGCCAAGTATGTCAAAGAATATTTTCCTTAATTTCTTTTGAAAAAAGTTGCAAGTTTCTTTGTTAATACTTCTAAAGCAAAGTGTAAAGAAAGGGTCGTACACTTAGTAAACATGTTACTCTCATATACACTTAGTGTGAGGAAAGTTTTCATACTTAGTGAAAGTTTATCCTTGTAAAAGCTTAGTCGTAATGAAATTTTACACTTGTAGAGAGCTTGCCTTATCTTTAGAAGCAATGTGAAAGCAATGTAAGGGAAGCAATGAAATGAAACCCAAGAGTACTACCAAGCATCCATACTTTTCATTAAAGTCAAACTTCCAGAACATGATTACAGTGTTTGAAAAAGAAGTTATGACAAAGAAAAAGAAAAGAAAACGCACACCAAGTGCGATGTAACAACAAAATAAAGAAAAACGGAAGAAATCATAACAAAGTCACAAAGTTACATCAAATCAAACCCTTTAAGAGGGAGTCCATCAGAGTCACATGTTGAGGCAACTGGGCAGCCAATGCAAAGTCCTTCTCTCTGAACCGAGCTAGGTTATGTCGGTGCTGCTCCAGGGCACCCTCACATTCCTTAATAGTTTCCTCCAGGGACACGATAATCGCCACATTGTCGGCATGCTCGAGGAACCTGTCAACCATCTGGAGCCTGGCCCTTATCCATGATAGGTTAAAACCACTCCTCTCAAAACCACTCAAATTGGCCTCGGCACCCTCCACGAACTTGCTGGGAGTGGTCAGGATCTGCTTGGTAGCAAGATCATGAACAAAGCCAGCGAGTGACTACAGCAGTGCCGTCTGAACTATTGATCCGGGGACATTGAAGGCGGTAAAAGTGTCCGGATGCAGTGTTTGGATACGAGCAAAGGTTGAAGCAGCTTCAGAGGAAACCCAGTAACTTAGGAAGGATACTTTCTCTGGGGGCCTGGGGGGCTCCCTCACACCACCGCCAACTTCAATCACTGGAGGCAGACTGGTGGAGCGACCGAAGGTCTGAGGGTGGCGTACTTCCCCTGAAGAAGACTGCCCCGCGGCAACAGAGTAGGTAGACGCTGGCTGGCGACCGAGCGAACTGGCCTCACGAGAAAGGCCAAAACCGCTTGCACCGTTGCGTCACTCCGAAAAGAGGTCATCCATCTAATAATCTCCAACATTCAAATCCGAAACCGAAGTGGTATCCATCCAAGTATAAAAATCACGGGACATCCCAAGGTCAGCTGGCACCTCTGGAAAATGAGTGGGGTACAAGTCTGTCAGCTATTCAAAGGTCGCCGAAGCAACTGGATCAGAGGCCCCAGCAATAGTAGTAACAGTGTGGGTGGCTAAAGTGACAGCTACTTCTACAAGTTTGTCCAAGTTCAGGGGGGTCACAGCAGGGACATTAGAAGTAGCCGCTACACTTGCACTCTCTTCAACTACTTAAATGCCTGGAAATGGAACTTGCTGAATTAGCGGGGACTCAGTAGACTGGGAGGAATTGCTAGATGCAGCTCCAAGGGTAGGTGGTACAACTTCCAACGGCTTTCTCATGCCGTGATATTCTCTAGAGGTCTCAGGTACGAAGTTATCCCCGCCAACAGAGGAATGGCCAGAGTGCATAGAGTTAGAAGGATGCAGAGGCTCTAAACCCTCAATGGCTATATCACCCATTGCAACTTCCACAGTAGGGGGAACTTGCACATTGTCCGCGGCCTCCACAACTGGCTCTGCCTCGGCCTTAACGGTCGGATCGCCTCCCATAATTGGTTCCTCTTCAACGTCTGGAAGAACTGTCCTACGAGTCTTGAATTTTGTCACCCTGGTAGCAATGGGGAGGTTGTCATCGTCGTCTGAGTTTGAAGAAATGCCAATGGCAGTAGAAGAACCCCCTGGATTGGAGAGCGGTATACTCCGTGGCCCTAAAAAAAGAAGAAGATCATGCGGTTATTATAGTAAACATGATAAGTACAAGGAGATAATACAGAAAAATACTTGTCTAAGTATGGATACCTTTCGGAGCCTTTTTCTGCTAGGCGAGGCATGTGCCTTGGGAACCAATGCCGCCGCTGCTTCGGCTGCCCTTAGCCTGGAAACGGTCATGCGTACTGTTGCACTCACTTCAGGGGGAGCAATCTGCAAGGGTTGAATAGACATCGCCCCAGGACGGGTGAGGCTCATCCACAACGTGCGAAGACAGAAGCTTGAAGTGACAGAATATGCTGGATTGTTTCCCTCGATCAGAAAGTAGACGAAGGGAAAGGTCGGGCTGCGGGATAGGTTCCATTACCGGGACGACCGAAGTGCTATTGCAAAAATTGAAGAAGGAACTAAGATTGCGATGCCAAAATAGCCTATTGTCAGGAGTACAAGCATCCTCTCTCCCGAGTGAAGGAAGCTCCATAACTCCTAGGCCCTCCACAAGTAGAGCAGTGTAGTCTCGGGGTAAATCGTTGAAAACTCTGGTGGAAATCAGTCTGAGGTGGAGAAGCAATGGGACGCCCTTATCCATCCCAAATTGCATGAGGACCCTGTTCGGTTAATAAACGACACTGGACATGCCTTCTTTATTCCACATAGGCAGGAATCCAGGGCAAATCATGGCGGCAATAAGAAAAGAATTAGCTTGGATGCTGTCGAGAGAAAAATCAACGTGGCGGGACTCTGAAAAATAAAAGGGGCCAACAGAAATGCCTGGAAGAGGCTAAGTAAAGGGGCGGAAGACACACTCCTCCATGTGGTCAACATAGTCTGAAAAAGGCCTATTAATGCCAAGGCCAGACCACCGAGATATGCGAGGGCGGGACTGACGCACTTGCCTCGTGACAGGCCGACCCTCTGCATCTAGGACAGGGTGGCCCTCTGCATCAAAGACTTCATCAGTAAAGAAGGGCTCGTGTTCCTTAGGGGTGGGGGCCTATGGCAGGAAATCTATCGTAGAAAAAGGCAATCAGGAATTGGGTATGCACAAAGCTCCACACGTCATAGCGGCCCATGGATCGCTCCATGTCCGAATGGATGAGGTTAAGACGAAAAAATAAGTTACCCAGAAAGAGGGGAGCCAAAGGAATTTGGTTACCGTTGCAAAGCTTTACCGCTAAAGGAAATACCAGGGGATTGATACTTTCGGCAGGGTTACTGGGTAGGACGAAGAATGAGATAAAATAGCTGATGAACGCCGCCAAATACAAGTCACCTCGGTAGCCCGGACCAACTACGGAGTCACGGCTCTCCTTAGTGATGTCCCCTACGACTGGTTGCAAGTCCTTAAAGAAATGCTTCAGCCAAGAAACATAGGTAGTCTTATCCCTTTTGGGACTCTCTTGGAGTAGTTCCCCGATTCTAAGATCATACCAGGAACCAAACTTCCGCACCTCCCGAAAGGCGGTCTGAAGAGTAGTGACAATGACTTGCTCTGCAGGAGTCAAAGACTATAGGTCAAAGAGGAGATCTCCATAGGTGCTGAGGTGCAAGAGGATGACAACATCTTCCAGGGTCGGGGTTATCTCCCCTCATGCCAAGGCAAAAGTGTGGGTGTCACGACTCCAACGAGAGACAATCATATCAGTGTTGGTCTGCACCTTACGCACTGATAACTCTCTCGAGATTAAAATGGCATTGAAAAGGCGAACATCACGCAGACGCTACTTGAAGCCGCTATCCACAATGATGTCATCGACCCAAAGGGACCAATCTGCTAGAGGGCTTGAATGAGTACGATAGTAGATGTAAGAATGTGGAAAGTCACCACGCTCCACGTGGAACCGCAACACGGAAATCGGGTTCACCATGTCTGTGTCTTCCAAGGTGGTCTCCCCAAAAGGAAGCAGAGGCTCCTCTAGAGAAGGGGTGTCAGGAACAAAGGAATCAACCGCCTTCCAGAAGGGGTCGGCTAACCTTCCGAAGTAAGGGGCCCGCCTCCACTCAGTAGGGGGTGGGGTAGCCCTGTCAACAAGAAACCTCGTACAGGCCATGAAAGGGAGTAAAGAAAGTTAAAAAGCTTTAGAAAGAGGGGACAAATGAGAGAAGAAGACAAAGGAGACAGAAAAGTGTGTTGGGAAGAAGTGGGGGGACCAGTGGACCCAAGGGCATTATTTATAAAGAAAATCAGAAAAGGGTGCTAGCACACTGCCCTAGGTCCATTATGACCTGGCAGTCAAAAGGGTACCTTTTAAGAGCCGATGCAACTTCTGACCCAACCGACGCAACCCTTAGGCTTCCCGCTGACGTCATGCACGCGTGGGAAACAGGAAGCGTGTCTCCCATGCGCGCAGGGGGCAAAATGTAGAGGGTCAAAAATTAAACCTCAAACTAAGTATGGACTCAAGCACTAAGATCACCCTGAGAAGGAGACTAGGGATAAGAAAGGAGCATGGGCCAAAGCGCAAGGGAAGTAGGCCAACAAGTGGGCCGAGACAGGTCCGACCCACCAAGGCTCCCGATGAACTCAGCGAGGAAAAATGCCCAAGTCAAGTTGTAGAGGCAACACCTGCAGCGATGAAGTTGCCAAGGGAACATGTGCAACAGCAAAGTTGCTGAGGCACTTTGTCTCAGCGCCACCATTCCTATTAACTTCGGTTCCGCCGCCATTTGAAGTTACCGAGGGAACATATGCAACAGCAGAGTTGCTGAGGCACTTTGTCTCAGTGCCGCCATTCTAAGTATCTTTGGTGTCGCCGCCATTCCAAGTAATGTCGGTGTCACGATTATTTGGAGTTACCGAGGGAAAGAGAAGACCGAGGCAACTAAGTCGCTGAGGCAATGCTTGCAGTGCCCAAGTTGCGAAGGCATCCTGTCGACGCCCCATCTCTAATATCTTCGGTCATGTCGTCTAAACTTGCCGCAGAAAATGACAACCACAGTAACTAAGTTACAGAGGGAATATCTTGCCAAGGTGATAGCAGTCTTTGGGACAGGCTTCCCTCTGAGGCTAATGCCTAGCGCTGACAGTAGGCCCCAAGGCATTAGCTGGCCTAAGACTGATAGCAGGCCCCACAGTTCATTTAACTTGGCGCTGATAGCAGGCCCAAAAATACCAGTTTACCGCGGTAACCCCGCGAAGATGGGAGCAGGGTAACCCGAACATAAAGGACTCCCTTTCCATTACTCAGGTCATGGACCTGCCTTGGTCGCACAAGCAGGACTAAAGAAGCCCCCTTGGGCTTGGTACTGAGGCACAGCATGGTTGATAACAGGCTTAGCTGTGGCCTTCGCCCTGGGAAGCTGGGGAGTTTGTGGTTAGGTGGTTAAGGGTGAAGGCTTCGCTGAGGTGAACACTAATGTAGTCGATAATAGACTAATGGAGTCCTGAGGATGCATTTACTGGTCAAATAGAACTGAGAAAGCAGGTGCAGCGGCAAGGTTCACCGCTGCAAGTGCACTTGCTGAGGTTTAAGCTGAGAAGGCAAGTGCAGAGGCAAGCACTTCCCCTGTAACTGTACTTGCTGAGGCTCAAACGGGAGTTGCCACGCCAAACACTCTTGTCGCAACTACACTTGTTGAGGCTCAAAAAGGTAGTTGCGGAGGCAAACATATGGTACACAGTACATGCAGAGGGACACGTGGCACCTTCAGCCTGGTGGCTCAAGGCAAAATATTCCATGTGATCCTCTCGGACACATGTCTTCTCTCTATTTGGCCACTTGGTGTCCTCTTTGCACCAAGGAAAAGCCTATAAATAGGACCCATTTCCCAAGGTTCAAGAGGAGAAATTTGGGGGATTTGGGGGAGATGCTGCCCAATTTGGTACTGCCATACACTTCGTCTTGAGCCACTTACTTCACCCTCACCCAGCTACACACTCTCCAACCCCCATACAGTTGCTGTTACTCATTCTCCAGCCACTTCCTCCATTATTGGACCATTAGCATAGTTTTTCCTCTCTAATCACCTTCCTAACCTCGAACCCCCCTACAGGGTTCTGAGGCCATTAAAGGTTGAGGGGTGATTCATACTTGTTTGCACCTTGTTTTGAAGGCCTTTACCCTTGTGTTTTCCATCCTTTTACTATCTATTTTTGAGCTTTTAAACACTATTTTTCAAAGTTATTTCAGTGGCCAAAATCATGTTTTGAAGTCCAAATTTGGAAGGGTTAGCCTCTCCTCCTTATGTCTTGCTTATTAGCCTAACTTGTGCTATGTTTTGGCTTATTAATCTAGCTATTTTTGTCTTAATTCCAGTATGTTTTAGGAATTATTTTAGCACTGTTTTTGGTTGATAGTTGCTTTTGAGCTTTGTTTTGCACGCTTGTAGTGTAATAGTCCTCATGAGTTTGGTGTTCTAAGCCTTAGATACCATCTTGTTTGAGTTGATTGCATTTATTTATGGCTTTCCATACTTGTGATCACTCTTAATCACCTCTACAACCTCCCTCATTTCTTGGCTTTTGTTTTGCTTTGAAAATGGTTTCAAACAATTTGTTTGTTTAAGCATGAGATTGAGATGTCATGCTTAATGGTTTAATGCCTTAGGGGGTTTATTACCAATGGTATGATGTCTCTTTCATGCCTAAGACAACACTTGGTTTGAGCCCTCTTTCCATTTAGAGGGCTTAAACTCATCATTAGACTCAATGAATTAAAGAATGGATGGTAATCTAAAATGGAGTAATAAAATTAAGGCTAAAATAGTACAAAATAATAATTGGTTTTGTGTTCAATCGAACGTTAATTGAACACATGGAAGCTTGAGCCATTTCATACTCATTAGTGATAAAATGATTCAAGTTTCCAAGGTCACCACTTTCCTTGATCAATTCATGAAAGGGAGGAGGTTTGAGTCTTATTTTGTTGCATTTATTGAAATTGCACGCTTTGGTTTATAAGCCATCATGCAATGAAATTGCTTGAGTTGGTGGTTTGTGAACCAAGGTTACTATTCCTTTGATTTGTTCATGAAAAGGAGGGTGATTTGTGCAAACAAACCCTTGAGAATACCATGTACATGCTCTATTTGTTCTCTGTTGCAACAGGGTAAACTGGACAGCAGTGGTCGGTAAGCCATTTTCCATGGCCGGCAGGCCACCTTTGATGGCTGGCAGGCCCTCACCCCTGGCTAGCCAACCACTGATGCAAAATTGAGCAGTGTATTCTTTGAGCAGAGAAGAGTTATTCTGGAAGTAGAAAAAGGTGTTTGTGTTCTACTGTGCAACAGAGACCTTCCGGAAGCAAAACAGTGGTTTTTCGGGTGAAAATTTAGCACATGCATGAGCATTCCTCGAATATCAAGCCTATTTAGTTTAAATATTTAAGCTTAAATATTTGTTGTAATTAATTAGTTGTAGCTAGTTAATCTTACAAAGTGTTGTAATTAATTAGTTAGTTAACTAGTTGTTTTGATCCATTAGTTAGCTAGAATAGCTAATTCATTTGTTGTAATAATTAGTTAAGTAGTCTAGCTAATTTCATTTGTTTTGTAATAATTAGCTTAGCTTTAATTAGTTAGTTAGTTAGCTTAGTTCATTCAGACTTTCCTTCGCGAGAGCACAATGATGTAATAATGTGTATGTCTTCCAACCCCACGTCTTTCTTCCTTTTATTTTCTAGCTTATGATAGTTAGTTTAGGAGCATCATGTTTTGTTTAGTATACTCCATGTTTGCATTCATTTGTATTGCGTGCACCAAGGCTCGGTTTATCATTCTAACTGCACTGTTAGTTTAATACTTCTTTGAATACGTGCTTAGACTGCATGCTATCAAATTGATTCATATGTCATATTAGTAACTGAGCCTAGTAATTGCATATCACATGTGTTGCATTAGTCATATCGCATAATTAGGAATCATGCATTTTTCTAACTCATTTCTTTTTAGCTTGGAGTACTAGGTGAGCCTTTACTCGTTTTAGCATATCGCATGAGTGTGATTGTTGCCATGTTTAGCATGCTTGCCATGAGGCTAAGTGCTTAATTGATAAAATGCTTGAATGCCTATGGATGAAGGCTTATTGCTTGAATTGAAATAATTTGAGTAATGTTTATATGCGATCACTTTTTCAAGTAGTACGTATTTCGAAACAACTTTTAAAACAAACATGAATCAAGAGCATATAATGTAAATAAGATTCATATCATGATTAGTAGAGACTGATCTTTGATCGGGCGAGCTTGGGTGCTCAATTCATGACTTTCCCCACTCGTACCCAAGTTCCCAAGCCGAGACAATCTTGGTGATGACGGACACGTGGCCTTTGGCACGAGTCATGGGTTTCTGAGATTTCCTAAAAATATTTAGGTGACGACTATGTATCTGGCAAAGCAATCCTTTTTTGGCATTTTTGATTCAAAATCGATTTTCTAAAAGATTTGCTAGATTTGGACTCTTTGGTATTTATCTATTTCACATTGCCCTTGTGGAATCAGATTCAGAACTGCAGAAGTCCGATACTATAGGGCTTATTCATCTTCCGAGAGGGGGCATGAGTCAAACTACAGTGCCATCAAATACGGATGCATGCTCCTGACATTGAAAAAATAGCTTTTCGAATGCATGAAGGCCACTATGAGTTTTTGGTCATGCCATTTGGCTTCACCAATGCTCCATTCACCTTTCAAAGTCTGATGAATGATGTGTTTAGGTCATTTTTGAGGAAGTTTGTGTTAGTATTTTTTGATGATATCCTCGTATACAGTAAGAGCTGGGCTGAACATATGTCTCATGTGAACTTAACCTTGGAAAAATTGAGAATTTATCAACTGTATGCCAAGATGTCCAAATGTGCTTTTGGGAAGCAGGAAGTGGAGTATTTGGGGCATATTATTTCTGGTTCTGGAGTGGCTGTAGACCCTGTTAAAATAGATTTTATGTCCACTTGGCCTAGATCTCAATCTTTGAAAGCTCTTCTAGAATTTTTGGGTTTGACTGGCTATTACCGAAGGTTCATGAAAGACTATGGCAAGATTAGCCAACCCCTTACTACATTACTCAAAAAGGATGCCTTTAAATGGTCTGAGGATGCTGAACAAGCTTTCGTCCTATTGAAAAGAACTATGACTACTGCTCCTGTATTGGCTTTACCTAATTATGATAAAACCTTTGTGCTGGAATGTGAGGCTTCTGATAAGGGGTTGGGAGCTGTATTGATATAGGAGGGACAACCCATAGCCTATTTTAGTAAGTCATTGTCTGCCAGGAGCTTTAGGTTATCTACATATGAGAAGGAATTCTTGGTTGTAGTTCTAGCGGTTACCAAATAGAGGCATGACCTTTTGGGTAAGCATTTCTACATTAGGACCGATCACCAAAAGCCTCAAACTCTTGCTGGAGCAGAGAATTACCACTCTCATGCAACAAAAATGGCTTTCCAAACTCATAGGTTTTGATTACGAAATTGAATACCGGAGTGGTAAATCTAATCACGCTGTAAATGCCTTGTCCAGAAAAGGTGAGGAAGATGCCTTATTGCTGTATGACCAAATGAGCAGTATGTCAGCTCTCTCCATTGTTCTCTGCCATTGGGTTAAGGATCTTCAAACCAATTGGGAACAAGACCCTTCTATTCAACAACTTATCGCAAATTTGACTCAGAATCCAACCAGTCATCCTCATTTTCTTTGGCAGCATCAAATGCTCTATTACAAAACCAGATTAGTGGTGGGTAATTCACCTCAGTTAAAGACCACACTCATCAAGGAACATCATGCAACTCCTACAGGTAGGCATTCAAGAGGGGAGAGAATTTATAGAAGAATCAAACAAGGCTTTTATTGGAAAGGCCTTAAGTCTGATGTACTTAAGTTTGTAGCTGAATGTGATGTATGTCAGCGGAATAAGTATGAAACAGTGGCAGCACCTGGGTTATTACAGCCCTTTCCCATTCCTACTAAGCTTTGAAGTGATATTTCGATGGATTTCATTGAAGGGTTACCCAGCTCTTCCCATAAAACTGTGATCTATGTGGTTGTGGACAGGCTTAGTAAATATGCTCACTTCATTTCCTTAACCCATCCATATACAGCTAATGCAGTAGCTCAAGCATTCTTAGATAATGTGTTTAAACTTCGTGGGATGCCTTTTTCTATTGTTTCAAATCGGGACCCTGTGTTTACTAGTAAATTCTGGAAGGAATTATTTTGATTGCAGGCACTAGCTTATGTATGGGCTTTTCTTATCACCCCCAAACGGATGGCCAAACGGAAGTAGTTAATAGATGCCTTGCGACGTACTTGAGGTGCTTAATGGGAGACAGACCTGCTGTATGGACCAAATGGCTCTCTCTGGCTGAATGGTGGTATAACACTACTTACCATGTCACTACGGGAGTCACACAATATGAGGCCTTATATGGTCAACCCCCTCCCAGTTTGCCCTACTATATTCCAGGGAATACTACTGTGGCAGATGCTGATACTCTATTGCAGGATCGAGATGCTATTTTGAAGTTGTTGAAAGAGCATCTGGTTTAATCCCAGCATCGAATGAAACAACAAGTAGATAAGCACAGGTCTAAGCGAGTTTTTTCAGTTGGGGATTGGGTTTTCCTTAAACTTTAACCTTTCAAGCAAGTTTCTCTGGCTTTACGGAAGAATGCTAATCTAGCTCCCAGGTACTTTGGTCCCTTTCAAATCCTACAGAAGCTGGGACCTATTGCCTACAAATTAGATTTGCCATCTTCCTTCAAGCTGCATCCAGTTTTCTATGTCTCCTTATTGAAGCCTAAACTAGGTCAAGGTATTACTGTGCAACCTTCCCTTCCACCTACCAGTCCTGATGGGCAGCTTCAATTGAAACCCATTGCGATTTTGGATAGAAAATTGATCAAGAAGCATGGCAGGCCTCTTACCATGGTTTTGGTCCACTAGTCTAATTCTATTCCTGGGGATGCCACCTGGGAGACTTGGTACTCCTTGCAGCAACGTTTTTCTCATTTTCAACCTTGAGGTCAAGCTTCCTTTTAAGAAGTGGGGAATGATAAGATTTGTTCGGTTAGGCAGTTGTGGATTTGTTCTGTTAGGCAATTGTGGGTTTGTTATTCTGTTACAAAATTTGTACAAGAAAGAGGATTATAAATAGGGGAGGAAGTTACAGATAGGGAGGGTTTTTTTGGTTGTATCTTTTCTTTTCTTCTTTTTCTTTCTTTCTTGTTGTAAAACTCCATGGAAGAGTTCTTCCTTTTGTTTGATAAGAATTGAATAACAAAATCTGAGTTTTTCTCTTCTAATCTCTGAGATTATTTGCTAGAAGCTTATCAAAGTAGTTCTCAAATAATGTACTATTTAAATGATAAAATAAAAACAATTCCAATAATATTTTATTGTTAATCTAATTATTGGGCCCTTTAATTTTTGTCAAAAAAAAAAGATATAGAAAATAATTGATGGTGCTCTACAAAAATTTTGAAACCCCTTTATATGAATACTTACCTCCTTTTTGATGGGTTGCTTCAAAAAAATATTTTGATTATTACTCTCATCCATTGTTTGATTTTGTTCAAACTTTCTTCTAGGGTTTAAGGTTTCAAAATAATAAAAAACAATGATGTTGATAATGATAGTGACTTTTGGTAGAGTGGATTGGAGTTTTGGAGGGAGGATGAAGAAGAAGAAGAAGAAGAAATAACTTTGATCTCTTAGAGAAGAAGATACAGAGATTTGAATAGAAATAGCTGATTAGGGTGTACTATGGGAAAAAAGAAAATTTATTTTAGAGCTTAATATGTGTTGTCTTTATTAATAAATTCATATTATGATATAATAAGAATTAAAATTTATGAACTTAAATTGAAAATACTGAAACATATTTTGGGTTCAAATAAGTCAAATTGGGCCAATGTTAGCCCAAAAAAAAGTCCAATCATAAGGCCTCTTCGGTTTTGTTTTTAAGAGTTTGGACCTGAAATAATTAAAGCCCATAGACCAACTAATCAGCCCACTAATAACAACATAATGGGCTGGTCTTGAATTAGCTACATGGTGAGTGAATGAGTGAGTATCGAGCAATGCGAACTAAGCTTTCGTTTGATTTATTAGTTTTAGAATTGTAATTTCAATTAAAAAATATTTAATTTTTTTTAAAATTTATAATTAAACATACAACTCAAAACTATTCAAAATTCAATTCAAAAATTATTTTCAAAACTCATAACCAAACACACAACTCAAAACTCAATCCACAACTCTTTTTAAAACTTAAAATCAAACTCTCTTCAAAACTCTAGTTATAAAAAATATTTTAAAAAATATTTTTTATTTTATTTTTTAAAATTATTTTTAAAATCAGGATTTGAGTGTGGAGTCCTGTTTTAAGTTGATTTTGGAAAAAAAAAAATTTGCTTGGTTATAAGTTTTGAAAAGAGTTTTGAGTTATATTTTGAAATTTTTTTGATTTATTTTTCTTAAATATTTAAAAAAATTGTTAATTTTATTTTTTTTAGAGTAAATATTTATTTATTTTAATGTGCTCTGTATTTCATTCATTTGTGTGCTGTATTTTTAAAAAAATATTTTAAATATATTTTGTAAATATTTAAAAATTTATTTTTTATTTTAAATATTTTATTTTATTTTATAAATATATTTTTTAATATTTTAAATATTTTTAAATTTTTTATACTTTTTTTAAATATTGAATTTAAAAAAAAAAATTGGATCACCATATATATCTAAATCATAACAAATTATTTGGCCAATACTTAAAAAATAACAAAAATTATTTTTTTTAAAAATAAAAAATATATTTTTCTTCAAAAAAAAATTATGTTTAAAAAAAATAAAAAATAATTTTAAAGGACAAAATTAAAATATTTTTTTGAATTTTTTTAATAGACTTTTGAAAAGAGTTTGGCTCTGAGTTTTGAGTTATGTATTTGCTTATGATGTTTGAAAATAGTTTTTAATTGAGTTTTGAGTTATATGTTTAATTACGATTTGAGTGTGGAATTGTGTTTACAATTTAAAATATTAAAAAAATTAAAATATTTACAAAATAAAATAAAATATTTAAATAACAATTATATATTTAAAATAAAAATAATAAATTTTTCTTAAATTTTTTTAAATATTTAAATAAATAAATTCAAAATACAACTCAAAATACAATTTAAAATTCTTTTCAAAATTCAAAACTCTTCTCTAAATTCTTTGCAAAATTCATAACAAAACAAATTTTCTCTTTTCAAAACTTAACTCACAACTTTACATTTAAATTACAACTCCATACTCAAATTATAATTCTAAAACTAAACCAAAAATGTTTCAAGCCGAATCTACAAAGTGAATTTTGCCTACTATATCGCTTTTTTGAGAGTTGTATGATACGTAGGGATGTAATCGGTTCAGGACGGTTGGTGTTTAGATGAAATTTGGACCGAACCGATAAGGTTTTATTATATTGAAAACCGATATAGACCGAATTTTTTTTATCAAACCGCACCGATTCAAATGGTTTGACTTAGTACGGCTTAATCGGTTTAAATACTTTCAAAATGAGTCATTTCTTAAATTTATAGTATAATAAATAATTTATATAAAAATATTAAATTAATCATTTATACACAATTTTAACCATATCCAATCCAACCATTTACAAAAATTCAAACAAAAATAAATAAATAAATAAATACTAATGCTTGAAGAATTAGAAATAAAATATAATTTAAGAATCAAAGTCTTAACATCAAAACATAACCAAAACTTAAAACAATAATTTTATTATATGTAAATATCTACGGTTGATTTCGGTAGAAATTGGTGTACAATATGTCAAAACCAGTACTGAATTAAAAACTGAAAAAAAAATAATAATTTTCAAAGCCGAACAGACCAATTCGTATTAAAAAACTGACCAAATATAATAAGTTCGATCCGATTTAATTGGTTTAGTCAGTTTTTTCGATTTTTCTTGCATGCATAATGATATATAAGTTATAATATTTCGTGATTTTGATACTATTTACTATTTTATCTTATAATCAAGTCACTTTTAAAAACATAACCAAAAATTACTTAGATTATAATTTAAATAATAACTATAATGGATCATAATTATAAAAAAAAAAATTTATCCCCACAACCACAATGAATCATACTTATAACAACGACATCTAACTTTTAAATAATAAGATATGACAGAGATTCACAATTTAAATCTCTAAATTTATCTATAATAATGTAGCAATGAAGTTAAACTTTACAGAGTTTAATGAGTGACAAATTAAGAATTGGCATTTATCTTGCTACATCAATTTTTGTCAAATTGTAAGAGTTTTTTTAAGATTTCAACCATTTTCTTAGTCAAGGATTACAAAAGATCATAATCAGACACAGGTAAGCCAACCCAAAAAAAAAAAAAAGTGAGTGTTGTAGAATTGAGTATTTGGGTTTAGCTTTTTTAGTAATCTTTTTTCTTTTTATTTTTAGTAAACTTTTTTTAAAAATTACGCTTTTGATTTTACTTGACTAGATAAATTGAAAAAGTAAAAAAAAAAAAAAAAAAGTGCATAAAGGACCCCCAAAAAAGCAAAAAATAGTTGTTTTTTTTAGTGAATTTTTTTAAAAAGAATTTTCTTACCTTTTAAACTCGTTTACACGAGACGGGCTCAAAAATAATTTTTTGGCATAATTAAAAAAAAATACTAAAATTCAAAAAAACGAAAGAGATAATTTTAAAGTGTGTCAAACTTTCCATCGTGTCTTGTCTTCTAGAAATTTAAGGTAGTAGCGTGCCGATCCAATGATAAAGACGGTGTATTTATATGATTCCAAAAATAAATAAATAAATAAGAAAGGTATAAAAATATAGAATAAAGGTTGGGACCCCCTTTGGGGTCACCCCCTTTACCCCTTTGCCACGTGGCAAGAGGTGATTGGAGGAACAGGAAAAAAAAGAAAAAAAAAAAAGAAAAGGTGACCAATGAGAGAGAGAGGGGGTCCAAAGGGGGTCCTAAAAAGGGGGGATTAATCATTGTTGAAAAATATAATATACGTATTGAGGTTTGATTAAAATATAAATCACCCTATGTGATTTTGAAAATTACATTTCATTCTTGAGGTTCTAATTTCATAATAAATTACCTATTTTATTGATAAATTATCGAGTCAATTAACAGTTTTTAATGATATTAAAAATATGTTTCAATTAATAATTTAAGTAATTTTATTATTGTATATGATAGAGCAATTACGAATTTCATTTTTTTAGTTAATTCTGTTAAATAAAAAATTCTAACTGAGGAATACTTGTAATTTTCTAAACCACAGGGAACAATTTGTACTTTAATGCTGTGTTTGGTTGAAAGATTTGAGAAGAGATTTAGGTCTTGTTTGTCATAATCTAAAAAAGTCAAAAAGTCACTATCTTATTTAAGTCACATCATCTTATTTAAGTCACATCACCTCTCTATCACATTACTTCAAACCCAACCTATACCCAATCCATATTTTATAAAAATTCAAAAAATGTACTTATTTAGATCATCTCAAACAATCCCTTAAAAAAGAAAATGAAAAAAGTATGTGAAATTAGGTGAAATATAAATATATTTTATTCATATTTTACCTTCTTTTCTCATTCTCCTTTTTAATTCCTTTCCCAAATCTCGTAATTAAACACAACATAGTGGCGTTTTAGAAAGTTGGTAAAAAATTGACTTTTTAACTTCTTTGTTAGTTTTTTTAGTAAAAAGTTGAGTTCTTTTAGATAAAAAAGTTTAAAAGACTAAAAAGTTAAAAAATTAACTTTTTTAATCTCTTTCCAAAGTGTTCCATAAATAAATTTCAGAAAATATATTTATAATTTATTCACAATATATAACAAAACATGATTGGTTTGGCAAATAATTACATGGCGTTAATGCTTGATAATTCGTAATGTGAGAGAGAGGTTTGGCAAATAATTACATGTTGTTAATGCTTGATAATTCGTTATGTGAGAGAGAGAGAGAGAAGAAAGGGGGGGGGGGGGGGGGGGGGGGGGGGGGGGGGGGGGGTGTGTGTGGTGAGTGTGGTTTTGTTGTTGCGTGAGAAGTGAAACCAAACAAGTACGAGAAAGGAAGATCCAAAATGAGGGACAAAAAATTATACAATACAAGAGAACAAGGATGAAATCCCAATAAACCCCAAATCAACCCAGCTGTAACTCTGATGTCCGTTATTGTTGTTTATCGCTGTCTCTGTCCCTTCCCTTGTCTCTTATCATATTGGTTCAGCAGTAAATTTTTCAAACCTTATCTCTTATCTTAGCTTAAGTTTGGCATCTCATAAAAAATTTAAAAAGTTAAAAAGTTATTATTTTATTTAAGTTATATCATCTTATTTAAGTCACATCACTTCTCTACTACATCACTTCAAACTCAATTCATATTTCATAAAAAATTAAAAATGCACTTATTTAGAATATCCCAAACAACCCCTTATTTGTACTTAATTATTTTACTACTCCAGAAACAGACACTGTGCAAAATTTTATGATTAAAAAGTATTGATACATTTTTATTATATAATTCTTGGATAAATAATGACTTATTTAGATCATGTTTGTCAACGTACTTGCAAGAAGTTAATTTTTGCAATATATATCAAAAAGCAGCCAAGTCTTTTGCCATTATCTAAAAAAGTATATAAATTATAAATACATCTTATGAAGTTTATTTAAAATATATATTATTTCTTATAATTTTAAAAATTACATTCTCCTCTTTCAAATTTATAATAATATAACAATTGATATATTTTATTAATAAATCATAAAATAATTAACAATTTATAATGATATTGGAAATATATTTTAATTAATAATTCATGTAATTTTATTATTGCATAGAAGAGTAATTACAAATTTTATTTTTTTCTATTAATTGAGTTAAATAAAAAAAATCTGATAAATAAGTATCTATAATTTCTAGAATCACATGAAATAATTCGTATTTTAGATAAACCTTATGAGGTGTATTTGTAATTATCCAAAAAATATATATCACCTCAAAAAATATTTCGCTGACAAAAAAAGAAAAATCCTCCTTCAGCATTTTCTAAGCTCGTTAGTTTAAAAAACTACTAAAAAAATCAAAATGTTAATATGCAACCCCAAACCTACTTTTAATGTGTTACAATTTTTTATGGGTAAATTACACCCACCTCAATGAAATTTAGAGAAAATATAGCTAGTTCCATATTTTTAATATAATGATACACACCTCCCTTGTAATAAGACGAAAGCAACTGAAATGGAGATGATGAGTAGATACTAAAATAAACAACATTAAATATATATTTCATTAGAAAAAGAGATAATAATATTATTTTTTTTGTACTCATACAACTAATAAAAAAAACTAATGAAAAAGAGCATAACAATTGTAGATTAGTATAATTAGATTAAAAACGTAAAATTAACTGCATATTTTTTTTTTCTTCAAATACTATCAAAAGAGGTGAGTGTAATTAATGTATTTATTTTTATATATTTGGCATAATTTATAGGCTTTTTTTTTAAGGTCCCTGATATTATGATTTTATAGCATAAAGGACATTCAATATTTTTATAATGTCTAAGGTCCCTCAACATCAATCCAGAGAAAATTCAATCCAGTGAAATTCTTTGGTCCAAACTCAGAGAAAATTCAATTTAATTCAGAGAAATGCTCTGGTCCAAACCAGAGAAAATTCAATTCAGTGAAATTCTTTGATCCAAAACTAGAGAAAATTCAATTTAATCCAGAGAAATTCTCTGGTCCAAACCAGAGAAAATTCAATTCAGAGAAATTCACTCTGGTCGAATTTTCTCTGAACTTCACAGAGAATTCTGGTTCACAGAGAATTTCTCTAGTGACTTCACAGAGAAATTCTCAAATTTCTCTGACCAAATCACATACTCACCCCTGTGATCTTCTCTGGCCATCATCAGAGAAATTTCCCTCTCCAGAGAAAATTTCTCTGGCCTTCCTAACCTTCCCTTCTCTCCAGAGAAATTTCCCTTCTCCAAACCCAAAGAAATTCACTCAAGCCAGATAAATTCCCCAAACCCAGAGAAATTCGCAAAGAGATGGAAAGGTCAGTGTATACGCAAAGTGCTTCCAAAAGGGATGTCAAAAAAATTGACTAATGTGAGTGAGCTCGGAGGAAATGCCCATCAACAGTTCCATGATCCCTAATTCATGTGCCTCCAGGACCATCTGTAACTGGCTTGTGATTCAGATAATGAATAACAACATCTTCATCCCTGTTTAATCCACACAAAATAAATAAATAAATAATCATGACTCCTATATAAGAAAGTACCAATCACAAACTTAATCAGCAGCAAGTAGTAGATGAGCTTACCATGGTTGATTGAAGAAATCTGAACTTTTTTCGGCACTACGACTTGTTTCCCCTACTACAAGCTTCAGATCCCCACTTTGAGATTCAACCAAAGCATTTATGAATTCCACTGGCGATTGGCTAAACCCAAGAAAGAAGGATCGTCTCCTACGGTGCGATCAACCAGCTAGCATGTGCAGGAATAAACCCATGCCTCACCTCGCGCTGGAACGGAAATCAACAGCACCACTGGACCACTACCATGCATGGCGGAACTACCGACCTGGAACAATGGAACCTGAATCTCCATATTTACCAGCTTGGACACCCAGACCAAACGAACCAGGATACACCGACCTCAACCGAGGTGTTATAGACACACTGGCAGAGCCATGGCTTCCCATGTTGCTGCCGATAGTGGAATCCCAACTCTGCCTAGCTTTTTAGCCAGTAGTTCGTCGAACGAAGTGGCTTAAGAAGAGAAACAACAATCAACGGGGCTGAATTTCTCTGTGATAGATGGGAGGGACCTTAGACATCAAAAAATAATATTGTGGATGTCTTCTATTACTAAAAATGGGAGAGGGACTTTAGACTAATTTTCTCTAATTTATATTAGCATACTTTTTCATCTTTTAAAGATCATATTATCTCTTTATTTTTTTTTATATCTTTTAATAAAAAATTAAAATATATATACTTATTTACATCCTTCGAGCATCTGTATCAGTCTCAACAAATTTTGAGTCAAATTATAATCCAAAATCCACTTTTTTATTTTAGCTAGTCACCTTTTTAGTACTCACTGCATCAAACTCTCTATTCTAACTCAATTTTATTAAATATTAATTTCTTATTGTATCTGTTATTTTTTATTTTTTTTTATTAAATTGATGAGGTGTCATCCAAACAATTCTTAAAAAATACAACCAAAAAAAAAAAAATTCCCGTTGACCGGTTGACCCGCTGGTCGACCGGTTAGACTAATTTTCGGCATTTTTTCTTCTTTTGCTACAGATACTTACGGGACATCCGTGTGGACGACCATTTTAAAGATTTTGGCTCAATTTTGCTCCAGAAAATATAATAAAAAATCATGTAACTAATGAACAGTGCCTCAACAAAGTTGTTGAGGTACTGTAATAAATTTAATAAAAAGTTAATTTACAAAAAATTTAGAAAAATGATTTTTCCCCCGATTTTGAGCCGCCCCGAACAGCCCAAAAAAGAAAGAGAAAGAGAAAGAAAGAAAGAGAAGAGGGAATGGAGAGAGAGAGCGAGGGCCCTCCTCCACCTCCGCCGCCGCCGATCGATCGCAGATCGACCGGCCAATCGTCGCAGCAGCTCGTCGCAGCCCGTCGCAGCAGCTCGTCGCAGATCGCCAGGCCGATTGTCGTAGCTCGTCGCAGTTCTTCTTTTTCTTCTTCTTCTTCTTCTCGGTTGATGTTGGCCCCTCCAGTTCTTCTTCTTCCTTCTTCTTTTTCTCTCCTTCTTTCTTCTTCTTCTTCTTTCTTCTTTCTTCTTCTTCTTTTCTGATTGAAAAAAAAAAAATAATAATAATAATAATAATAATTTCAAAACGACGAAACGACGTCGTTTTTGAATTCAGAGGGGATTCAGGGACCTCTCTTTCGAGCTACCAATCACTTCTGAAAAATTTATTGCGCCCGATGAAGGAATAATTTTATGATTTACTAATTATATTTTATTTTTTTTTGTTATATTGTCTATCCTTGATGCGGATGCTCTTTATTTTCCTCCGTTTGTTTTTGCAATCTCATCCCAAGACGTACGGCTACACCACTGTTTTCTCTTTCTTCTATTATTATATGACTTCGCTGTTATAGAGAGAGAATTGAGAAGAGGAGGCTCAAGAAACGAGGTTGAGCCTATTCCCTTTTCGGTGCCTCCTTTCCTTCTCCCCTTTTAAGCCTTGTGCTACACTCTTTTAACCATCCATGTTCCATCACCATCTCAAATCTCTCTCAAGTTGAGAAAAAACAGAGATAGAGAGAGAGAGAGAGAGAGAGAGAGAGAGAATAGAGCTTAATATATATATATACACAGTGTCTTTCACTTCCTGAACCTTTTTGCTCTTTAACAACCACAACCCTTTGCATATTTATTATATTTCACATCTCAATCACTACTACATCTCTCTCCCATCTTTTTCTCTCAGTTTTTCTCACCCTCTCTCTTTCCCTGAAATGGGCTCCAACCAAAAATTTATGTGTGGCCATAAGCTTCATCATCTTATCATTTCTTTCCTCTTTCTCTTGATTTCAAGCTGGACCCAACTGAGATTCATTGCTGAAGGTAATTAATGAACTTTGTAACATCTTTACATTACATATATGAGGTGTCATCTTTTTCTTTAATTTCTTCTTATTATTATTTTTTAATTTGGTACTATGCTAGCGCATTAGTAAATTAACACAACTGAGTATTCGATTCAATACTTCTCTGTAACCTCGAACCTGAAATTTAAGTCTAAAAATCTGGTCGTACAATTGCTTTGCGCTGCTCATTTAAAAAAAAAAAAAATGTATTTTCAGCTAGAATTTCTTGGTTTTTTAACAGCAATTTTGTTTGTCACACAGGTAGAACAATTTTCAGACGAGTTGATCATTCCCAGGTCAGTTGTGTGTGTGTGTGTGTGTGTGTCATTGATGAATGTACAATGTTTTTGGGTTTTGTTTATTGAATTGAATTGGACATTAATTACAGGAAGATAAGGCAATGTTGAGAGGGCAAATTGGATCGAGGCCGCCAAGGTGTGAGAGGAGATGCAGTACATGTGGGCACTGCGAAGCGATTCAGGTGCCCACTAATCCCCAAGCGAAAACTGGGAGTAGTAGAAGAGGGAACTCTTTTTCTTCAAAAATGTCATCTTCATCCTCCACAACCATAATCCACTATGACAGAGGTGGTGATGACAGTAGCTCCTCCAACTACAAGCCCATGAGTTGGAAGTGCAAATGTGGGAATTCCATCTTCAACCCTTGATGATCATGATCGTTACTTCTACCACTATTTTACTACTAGTAGTATAACCAAATCACATGATTAAAGTCTTTCAATCTTGTACCACCTAGCTACAGCACTTTCTCTGTTTGTTGTGTCGTTTTCTTTTTTTCTTTTTTTTTTTTTGGTTTTTTGATGTTGAGGCAAGCTATTTGATTGTATAATAGTGTTTTTTTAACTTTTGTTTTACATTGCTCGTGTAATTTTTCTTCTATTGTTGTTTATATATGAAAATTTATTCCTTGTGATTAAGTTCTGCCAGACTCTGTTGACCTATGATTTGAACCCATGCTTTTGTGCAGCTTTTATTTATTGATTTTTTTTTTCTTATTTTTTGAACCGTCCGGATCAACTGTCTAAATTAAAAAAAAAAATGATAAACAGATATAAGATAAAAATAAAAAAAGGTTTCAAAATGTACAATTTATTTACAAATTGTTCCAATATTATCAGTAGGAGAAAGAGGAGAACCAAAATATTTGGAGTAATTTTAGAGGTGTAATACTATAATAGTAATTAATTGAAGATGATTGTGTCCTTAATTTTGACTTTGGGGATTGGATATTTTCATCAGCAGATTCTGCCTCTGGAACCGGGCGTGCATGTATATATGCATAGATAGATGATACATACAGACATATAGATACGTACAAAGCTTGCAAAAATCAAATACTCATACATAAATACATGTGTGTATATTGCAGTACAAATGCGGAGAATCCTCGAAGTGTCACAAGAAAAAAACAGAAGAAGATGGTGGAGTACACCCTGACCCTGATAAAAGATTTGATGACAGTAGTTGCGGATTTTGTGCATAGAATTTAATATATCTGCCCTGTTATTTTACTGGACCCCCAAAAAACAACGAGTGGTGATTCATCCCACTAATTTTTGGATCACTAATAGTTTTAATGAGCTAAAAAAAAAAAAAAAAAAAACAAACTCAAGCCAAAACATCACATCACTTTGGTGGGGGCCACTGTGCCACATCATTAGTGATGCTCTAGAGCTCCCAATTTAGTGCTCTAAAACATTATTCAAAACAAACTCACATTAGATTGTACTCAACACTAATGATAAGAACGTATTACTCTTCATGAAGGCACCGTTGGCTAATTCCATCAACACTAACCTCAAAAAGTAATAAGAAAATAAAATGCTCATAATCAATTTGGTGGAGTTGTGCTTTTTGCACACCACCATTCTTTGTTGTTCACACTTCCTAAAATTTATTCAATTATCTTTAAGCAAATTACAACTAAGGACAAAAACTGTCCAAAATTTACTCAATTATAATTGTCTTTAAACAAATTACTACTAGGATAAAAGCCACACACATTTCCTCCCAATTCCACCACTACTGAATACCGCTATGAACTCCTAGCCACCACCACTACTGTCCCACTAGATTCCCAACCATTTTGACGACCTCCAAGCTCCCGAACTTTGCCAGCCCCTTCTTAACTCTTACCAAGAAGATGAAGGCGGGAAAGGGGTTGGAGAGGGGGACGTTTTAGAAGTTGAATGTGGAGGCTACGGGAAGGGGCAATGTAAGAGTCGAATGTGGAGGCTACGGGAAGGGGCAATGCAAGCGGTAATGAGCGACAGGTAGTGGTGACAGATGGGTTAAGATTAAAGTTGAGGCTTCATTTGATTAGCAAAATTAACAATGAGGGGATTAATAATATATGAGATTAGTGTATGATTAGTTATATAGTTAGATTAGTCAATTTGGGGTTGCTGCTACGCATGGTGCGCAACAACAATTGTTGCGCATCTTATTGGGTCCATTTCAGGGTCTAATTCGATAATTTAAACCGTTCACATTTTAGAAGATATCGAGTAAAATATACCTGTAAAAAATCACATCAATCGGATATTGTTATCTTTTTCATCGAATCACATTTGTATTGAGTTTTATATTTCAAATTACATTTATCTTTTTTTTTAAAAAATACAAATGTGATTCGATGAAAAAGACTAACAATATCCGATTGACGTAGGTAGCGTTTGGTAGAGTTTTGTAAATGTAATTTGAGAGTATGAGTTGTATTTTGAGTTTGTGTGTTGTGGAATTATGATTTGAGTGTAGAAAATTTGTTTGGTAAAGAGTTTTGAAAATAGTTTTGGAAAAGAAGTTTGATTTGAGTGGGGAATTGTTGATGTGACATTTGATATGTGATACAAAAATTTACAACTCGTAACTAAACATACAACTCAAAATTATTGTAAAACACATAAAAAATTAAAAAAATTTTAGGAAATATTTTTTTCGATTATATAAATCAATTGTAAAAAAAAAAAAAAAAAAAAAAAAAATTCCGGTCAACCGGCCGGACGACCCGCACAGAAAAATTTTCAGAGACTGAAAGGAAGCGACGCGTCTGTCAAAGCAGGTGTTCTCTGCAGAGTTCTGTAATCAATATTTGAGAACACAACCAAACACCATTGTGGAATTAAGGTGTGGAATCAACATTTGAGTTAACAACCAAACAGAGCTGTAAATTTTTACAGGTTTATTCTACTTAATACCTTTTAAAATGTGAACGGTTCAGATTATCGAATTAGGCCTTGAAATGGGCCTAATAAGATGTGCAATAGTTGGTGCACAACAGCAACCCCAAACTCTAGATTAGTAGGATACATAATTCCCTCTCGTCTATGTTTGTTTTGCGATAGATATGGAGATATATAATTTTAATTATATGTTTATTTTGCATTATTATAGGATTAAAAAATCAGCCAATTTCATTGGATAGAATATCCATCGAAATCTAATTCAGATAACAAAAATTACAATCAAATAATAGAATGTGAGTCTTATGAATTAATAATCTCAATCCTATGCTATAATATGCCTAATCAAACAGGTTCTAACAGTTTACAACAATGTTACATCTTTTTAATTTATCACCCTTAACTGACCCTTAATGGTACAGCATTGAGGTTAGATCTCAATGATAGAATATTTGACAAATCAAAATTTGACACTTATCAAACACATCATTAGGGTGGTTTTTAGGACTGACAAATTAGGTGTCTCTAGTATTTTTCAATAGCTTAAATGTTGAAGATTAAAATATTAGGCGAATTATCAAACACTCCCCCCCCCCCCCCCCAAAAAAAAAAAAAAAAAAAAAAATTCAAAATTATATGTTGTGTCAATGAAAAAGAGAGGTGTGAGAATAGAAAGCTCACATTTGAAAGAAATCTCCACTAGCATAACTCCCTCCGTATTAATGGCCCCTTGAAACTGTTAGTGTCGGGTACTGGTGCTGCTTTGCTGGGGTACGTAGGCAGAGTCAGGGGGGGGGGGGCAGAGCAGAGCAAGGCAGCTGTCATTAGTTATTGGTCCAAACCTGACAATCTTCAGGGAGGGAGGAGGGAGGAAGGAACAGAAGTTGGCAGATATGGCTTTGATTTGCTATTCTCAGAATATCATATTGTGTTATCATTCTGCATCACCGTCCCGATCTTAAATAAATAAATAAAATAGATTAAGAAAAAAGAAAAAAGGAAAAAAAAAGACACTGATATAATATAGAAGGCCGGCAAAGAAATTGATCGAGCATACGTTAGAGCTACTATAAGCCTACATTTCAAGATATAGAGTCCAGCTTTTTCAGCTTTACAACAACAACAAACAAATCTCAACTCCAAACTGAAATGGTTTTTGAGTCTACCAAGAAGAATTGGCACCTCTTTGCTTTGGTGCTCATCACACCTATATTAACCTCTTGTCTTCTTATTCATCAAACTAAATATTAGGGTTGTGTTTGGATCATGAATATGGGTGAAAATTTAAAAAAGAAAAGGAAAAAAGTGAGTGAAATGTGAATAAAATATACCCACATTCTGCTCACCTTTCTATTTTCTCTTTTCAAATCCTTGCCCCAAATCAATGCTCCTGGGGGGAAAAAAATCATATAGAAAGTGAATTCATGGGCTACAATGGTTCTGTTTTCACTTAAAATTTCATTTTGGTTTCATAGTCTGACATGCGTCTCCCATCAACATATACTAGCATTTTAAGCTATGTTTGGAATCTCACATTTCGGATTGATTTTCTTTCACAAATATTTCCTCAAATTCTAAATCCAAATACAACCTTAACATATCCTTTGGCTTCTTTTGGGAAGCCACACAAAAAAAAAAAAAAAAAAAAAAAAAAAAAAAAAAAAAAAATCAATCTATTGGCTTAGTGACTTATTTGAATCACATCACCTCTTTACTTTTTGTATGTCTTTTCATAATAAGTTAAAAAACCAGCTTATAAGCCACTTTCCAAAACAAGCCTTTATACTTTTACATCTTTGTATTGAGATTTTAAGAGTTAAGTATGATGGGAAATGATATTTATCACCAAGATGAGTTTTCTTGATTTGTTTTTGCTCATTGTTTTTTTGATATGATGAGTTCTATACTTGAACATATGCATTTGTTGTGTGAATCTATGTACAATGTGACAAAAAGGGGAAGAAAAATTACATTCGGAAATTTTCTCAATAAACAAACACTTCTTTTCTTTTTTTTTTTTTTGTTACAGGAAAATCCTCCCTACCCTCCCGCAGGTCCAAGGCATGTTAGCCGTTCCGAGCGAGGAGACTATAACCTGGGAACTTGCCCCGACCTCCCAAGACAAGCTCCGCTTAAGTCAGGACTCGCACAGCGGGGGAGCATTGAACCCACACCAAGTGCTGACTAGACAACTTGAGGTCCAACCTCCTAACCAACAGTGCTTCGCCCAGGAGATTGGCCCAAGGGGGAATTGAACTTGTGACCTTGGGGCTTAAACCCCAAGGCCTTACCACAATGCCACAACCCCTTGGGTTAACAAACACTTCTTAACATTGTTAAAAAAAAAAAAAAAATTACATTAAACAAACACTCCTTAACAGTTCTATTGAACTACCCAAACACTCAACAAACACCTAAAACACAAAAAGGAACCCAACTTTTACCACTTTTAACAAGTTATAACACAACACGCAATGTTGACTTATGGATTGAAGATCCTCTTGCGCTGTGTTTGATTGGGGGATTTGGAGAGAGATTTGAAAAGGAAAAGAGAAAAAGTGTGTGAAATTAGGTGAAATATAGGTATGTTTTATTCACATTTCACCTACCTTTTCCATTTTTCTTTCCAAATTTCTATTCAAATCCCCCAACTAAACACAGCATTAGAGATGTCTTCTAGAGTCTCAGCACCAGCATGCCCCAACTGGATCAGTCCGTAAACCAAAGACAATTGAAAAGGCTTTGTTTTGAGGTGATGGGGCTGTTTTAAGCAAGACAGGTGATGGGAAATATCATTGGATGTTCCTTTCCTAATGTGTATAAAAAAGTGCATATTGATGCTGCATACTTATAATCAAATACCCTACAAATGCATGGCATGGATATAATTTTCTTGCAGACGTTACTAAAACAAAAGAGTAGTAGTAGTTCATAACGTGCAAGTACGTACCTGCATTTAGAATCCCACCCACCTCTGATCTGATCCTTTGAATGACAAGTCATATGAAACCTGCATATGCCAGATGGAAGGCCCCATCGATCAGTAACCAATTCCTAAAGACAGAAAAACAGGGGAAGATTATCAGATGAAACAATCACATTAAGGAAAAATTGCATTTCAGTGGAGCAACAGAGAAATAATTTCATTTTCATGGTGTCCATTTTTGTGTTTGGTGTAAGTCTTTTCTGTGTGTCATAGTTGCACACAAAAATATTTCTATTTGTAGTGCAATTATTTTGTGACTGTCCTCCTATTTGCAATTTGCCCTCGAAGTAATGGCTCTTTTCTAAATAAAAAAAAAAAGTTTAAAAAAAAAAGAAGAGAGAAGAAAGGTTTGCCACCTACTAAAATCAATTTGAAGGTCTGTAATATAATTATTATGATTAACCAAAATAGCTATCCAGTTTCTATGACCATCTTTCCCATATCAAATAAAGCACATGGACAAGCCTGTTTAATAGGAATAACATACCTAAGGAGTCCAAAGAACTGTGTCTGAGGCTGTGATCAAGCCATTGTAAAGATAAATTATGTACACGTGATACAAAAACAATGAATGCAAAGTCAGCTATTCAATTTAATACAAGTACAAAAATCGGACTTCTCGGTGCCCCAACTAACAGATATTTTATGTTCGTTGCAATAAAAGGGATGCTACATGAAGAACAAATTAACAAAACTACTGATCTGAGGTCTGGCTTTAGGTTTTACAACACACATTCAAATCATACTCCCTCAACCAAACAGTCATCAGTTAGAATTGAGGCATATCTACTACATGTTCCCCTTAGCATGCCATGGCATGGCAAGAATGTTAGGATCAAGTTACATGAAATTTCAGAATATCAGCAAATTCACTTTATCTCCAATGCTTAAACAGTTGAATCATCATACAGAAACTCTGAGCTGATCATGAAAGAAAGTAATAACAAGTCCAAAAAATGAAACCTCATATCAACTTCAAACTCAACAAAGAGGAAGACTAGATGTGAGCTAAGACATGAAAACTTGGAATTTCTAAATGTTGAGTTAGAAATGGTGATCACGAGATGCTCTGTTTTATCTTCTTTCCCCTATAATGACACAAGAATAAGGCTTCAAGATTGTACACTCCAGCTTACACCAAGTAGAGCAAAGGTAGGAAAATCTCATGCCATGATGAAGCTAAATCAATAAAGAAATTTTGTTCGATAGTTCCCCAGCACATACACAAACTTAACTTCAACGGATTCTTGAGAAATGCCAACCAAAGTGTTTGCATGTTTAGAAATAATCTTTAAGAGATGGGCCTGAAAACATCTCCACTGAAGGTTTCCACAAAATGCCATACCCACCACACAAACTACTTTTATTGGACCAAATCTGAGCGATCAAAGCCAGAGCAAGCTTTGACATATCTGACAACCTGAGGATTTTGAAAACTGTTAAGAATAAAACTATTCCACATTTTTGGTTAACCAAAAATAACAGTAAAATGTAACATCAGCGGTTCTAGCATTAGACCAAACCTGATCCACATACAACATTTTTTAAGAAAGAAGTGATGAGCATTAAAGATCAGGAATTATTTAACAGTACCACAGCCGAGATGCTTCCAACAGTTGATCAAGCATGACAAAGGCACACTCGAGCAAGAATTGGAAATTCTTGATAAACCAAGGAAAACCAGGACATCAGACTTTGGATCTACTAGTGGATCCAACAGAGCCAAGATAAAATGACACTTGAACTTTCTAAGAAAAATCAAATGGTAATACAGAATATGTATTTCTACTACTTGATCTATCTAGTCCAAGACAAAGTTTCAAGATTCTTGAAACAAAGTACAACCCTAACGTCAAACACTCAACTGTTTAATACATGCTTCTGATCCCTCCTTCCACAGCTTCAATCCACTTCATTTTCAGCTTTCTCCTATTTTTGTCTATATGGCCGGCACTTGTTTGTTTGCAATCTCTTTTTCTCTCTTTCAACTCATCTCAAGTTCTCTTTACAAGGGAAACTTTATGTCGTAAATGGCCCATTTCCAATCTTAAAGACTCTCACCATCCGTTCCTAATCTGAATTCTGAAGCCACATAACTGTACTCAATTCACACACACACAGAGGAACATGCAGTGGTGGTGATTTCCATCTCTCTCTTCTTTTCTTTTCTTTTTCTTTTTTTAAATTTTATATCAGAGCAACAAAAAGATAATTCGTTAATACTGAAAAAAGAGGTACAAAGAGAGGACAAGACGTCCTCTTACACAACATGAAAAACCACGATAAAACATATCAAAGAAAAGATATGAAGATTCACAAACAGCTTTCCAATCTTTGGAAATAAAAAAAAGTGAAACCCCTTTAAACAGAGGAGAGACGTGAGCCCAAAACGAAGCCAAATGACACTCTCTCTCCCAAATTGAATCCAAATATGCGACCACAAAGATTCTCACATTCCTTTCCAACCAAATAATCCAAAAGATCGCAAAGACAACACAATGCTGCAGCATTTTTGCTTTCTTGTTGCTGCCAAAACCCCGGAAATCAACTAAGAGCATATACATTTTGTTACTGAATCCATTGTCATGATATATTCACCCTTTCATTGCCTGAACTAAATGCAAGACCTTTATACTGCAAATTTTCTCAAAGGATCCGGCAACAGAGCAAAAACTTAAATTAGTTCGGGCAAGCCAAGTTCAACCAAAGCTCATGAAATTCAACATGGCTGAGCCTGAGTCTGAGCATGAGCTTATGAGCTCTCATTGAAGATTGGATTGGGATAGGCTTCAGGCAAATGATGGTATACCTCAGGGTTGCGTCGGTTGACCCTACACACCCAAGCTGCCCAAGATGCAGCTCTACTAGTAAGAGAAAACATACAAAGGGGTTGTCAGAGGAGATGTAAGGTTGTTTCTTATATTTGCTTCACATAGACTAACCAGGATAATTTTATAAGCCAACTAACTTTCAAAATCAGGATACTCTGTATCTAGAACTTTAAAGGAATAAATGGATGTGAAAATGTTAAAAATGTTTCAGTCTTTCTTGCCATGACAAGAGGAGCAATATGCAAGTGGTCAAACAGATATAGTAAAATGCTGAAGATGTAAGTGGAATTGTAATGTGTTCGAATAGAGAGATTTGGTTTCTGCTTCAGTTCTAGTAGGTAAACCAATATAGTATTTCTCAAAAGTATACCACAATTAAAATATTAAAGAACAAATAAAATCAACTATTAGATCTTCCAAATCATTTATAAGTTGGTTACTTAAATTATAATAACAGACCTTGTTAGAATGTCACAACTATTGAATAATCAAGCGGTCATGTGACTTTCAAGAACTCATACTAACTGTAATCATGATTAGTGTCGAAGAAAGGTTGGTAGCCCCCAAAATCTATCCTTTAGAATAACCTGTTTCTTAGTGGGGCATATATAAGTATGCGTATTGGGTTTGCTTCTCTTCTTGTTATATAAATATTCAATAGAAAGCAAGATGACAAGAAACATAGTGCATCAGGACTATCATCCATCAAGATGCAAAAATTCAAGACTAGTGCTTTGTGTGTTCATTTTCTTCTTGGGTCACATAGATTTCTAAATTTGTAGTCATCTATCAAACATAATACATACATCATTATCTAATTAAAAAATAAAAAATTATGAGAACTTGACAAGCAATACATTCTCAGCATACACTAACACTACAAAAGGTAAAAATTCCATAAAAACAAAATGACTATTAATGACCAAAGGAGAAGCATGATCCAACTAATTGAATTTCCATATGACAATTCCACATCCATAGCAAGAGAAACCATGGTTTTGCAATTAATTTAACTTCTTTCCACTAATTTGCAATTCCCAAAAAAGTAATCCACACACATCAACTTACAAATGGACTAGACCTGCACAATATTGTAATTACATTCATCTCTTCTCACTGAATTGCAATTCCCCTAAAATAAAAAAAAATTATCAATCTACTTGCAAAATTTACTAGTAGAATAGCCATTACAAGTTTTCAAAAGCATGTACAAGAATAAAACCCAAAAAAAAAAAACATGGATTAAGAATCTCTACTGCAAAGGCTCAACTGCAATTATCGTCAAAATCAGAGTGTTACATTACATTGCGAAAGGTCTATGGATCAGTGGATGCTCTTCAATCCCCTCCTTCACCATCTCATAAAGCCGGCTCATTTCTCTCCGACTTCGTAGGGTTCCGCCGTGGGTGGCGGAGTTGGAGCGACGGCCGCGGCGGTGGAGAGGGATCGGAGGCGGAGAGTGGTGGCGATGAGCTTCTTCAAGGCCATGGTGGTTTCGTCTGTGATCTCACTGTCTTTTAGCTGTTGGGCCAGTTGGGGCCACTACGGATTCGATAATTCGAATAGTTCTGCGTATATCTGTAAAATAAAAAACAAATAAAAATAAAAAAATCATATTAATTAGACATTAATAACTATTTTATTGTATTAATTTTCTGTTAATCATTTATTTTTTATTTTTTCACCATATATTTCTTTTATATAAAACTGATGCGTACCTGCCGATATTCTACCAACATAATTTTATTACAGATATATATTACTTACCTACATGTTAAACTATTCAAATTATCAAAACAAATATCATAATAAGCTCCATAATAAGCCTCCACAGATCCAACTACATCCTCTAGTCCCATCTGATGTTAAAAGGGATGCCAGGCCCGTGTAAAACACTCATTCTAGAGAGAAAACAAGTCACCGACGCACCGACGGAGATCTGAGATGGATCTTTATGCGACACGTGGCAAGATTGAAGCCTCTGACCAAAAAAGAGTAAATTACGCTTTGCCCAAGTTTTTTACTAGTATTTTCAATTTGGCTTTTTATACTATTTTAAGTATTTTTTTTAAAATTAATTTTTATTTAAAATTAAACAAAAAACATCAACTAATATAAAAAATATATTATATTAAGATTTAATTTTGTATAAGTGTGAGTTATATATAATAAAATATTTTTATATTACATAATTATTAATGTGTTATTTTATGTCTGATTTTAAATTTAAATTAAAAAAAAATTTAAAAGTGAAAATTAAAAAATAGTCAAACAGGAGGGAACGTGTAATGTTTGGATTAGATTATTTTATTGAATTTGATATTTATTTTTTTACTATTTGTTTTAAAAATTAATAAATAGAATATCAATAAAAATTATATTAATTTATTTTAATTTTTAGTTGAGATTTTTTAATTTTATTTTAATTTGAATTTTTAAATAAATTGAATTTTTAATTTTATTTTTAATTAAATAAATTGAATAAATTAAACTTTTAAAGGGAGATTATAATTCATTGAACAGTTAATTTAATTTAATTTTTAGTTAAAAATTTTAAATTTTTTTTTACTTTACTAAGTATAATTAAAAATAATATAAATAAATAAAAATTGAGGCCCAAAAATGAGGGCTAAAAATATTATTTTAACATTTCAATCCGTAAAAAGAGTTATCTCATTTTTTTTTTATCCCACGCCCTCCTAATACATAATAATCTCACAAATAAGAAATGGGTAGTTTGATTAGACTATTAATCCAAATTTATATTTTTTAAACCAAACATAAAACTATTACGTGGACGGGACATAGTGATATTTTGAAAAGTTGATAAAAAATTAATTTTTAATTATTTTAATTAAAAAAATTAACTTTTTAAATAGTGACTTAAATAAAAAAAAATAACTTTTTTAACTAAAAAAATTTAAAAACTAACTTTTTGCAAACTTGTCAAAGCAATCTATACCTCACTCTAATCACCCCAAAACAAACACTCCCATAGTGTCATTCTTTTAACCCGCAATGGAGCGCGTGGCCACATCAACAAACGACACTGAAAATATGGGCGACTCTCTCTCTCTGTTTCTCTCTCTACAATACAATACACAAATACATATACATACATACATACATACAGTTCGCAGGATCCAATCTGAGAGAGCTCGAGACAGAGAGAGAGAGAGAGAGAGAGAGAGAGAGAGAGAGAATAGAAACTGCTCACCTCTCTTTGACAATTTTAGCTCAACTTCCAAATTAATCTCCTTCAAACCCAAGAAACTCTTTATTTATTTGAAGTAAACTACATAATACTTTAAACTATTGTCATTCTTTGAACCTCAAACAATGTCCTAGTTTTCTTTTGGGTTTTCATTTTTAGCCAAAGTTTTATATATAAAAGGGTTAATTTTATATATAAAAGGGTTAATCTTTTTTCCATTTTCATTGTGCGATCTGGGGTGGCTCCTTCGTACCAGGTATGGTCTTCTCAGACCCTTTTTTCTTTAGATCTCTCTCTCTCTCTCTCTCTCTCTCTCTCTCTCTCTCTCTGTGTGCTTATATTGCTTTATTCAATTCTTGTTATTTATGATCAATTTTCTTTATGTGTAAATTTTTTTTTTTTGGATATTTTGCGGTTTAATTCAGATGGGTTTTTCTTGTGGAGGTCTAGATTTGCAGATTCACTATTTCAATTTTTCATTTGAAATGCATATTGGGTTTTTCTTTTCTTGTCTCTCTTAGAAATGGATGTTATGCTTTGATATCTGGTTGGTAGTTAAGGTTGGTAGAGAATATAGGTTAAAAAGCTTTGTCTTCGTTAGAAAGTAAAGCTTAATTTCTAAGGGTAGATTAACAATACTTACAGTAACTGTATTGCCTTTATTAATATTAGTTAACTGTGTTACCATTATTGATAGATCATACTTATTTTTGGATCAGGTTGAGCAAATGTGTATTTTAAGGATTTATTATTTGCAATCATAAAATAGCGAGATCTAGATTGTTTGAGTAGTTTACTTATTAGGTCTCAGAAAAAGTGCTTTATTCTTGCTAGATTATTTTGTTTCTATCATGTCATGAACACAGAATATTTTCACAGATTGGGACATAAATGTCAGATAAATAATGAAATCCTCTCTTCACCTAGGTTTACTCTTTAGAATTCTTGTTATTATTGTTATTACTATTATTATTTCCTTTTTGCCCGGTATCGCCAGGCAGGTAGAGAAGGGTACCTCTTCCTGTACTATCGGTATATACCTCAGTTTAGGACTTTACTGTGAGTGGCAGTATCTCAACTTGTATATCCATGACCAACCGGTTGCCCTGAGGTAGTCGTCTTATCAGAGGCGTGATGTCTCGATTTGAGTCTTATGCAGCTTTTGTACGCTTTGCCTTTTGAGCACATATTCTAGGTTGTTTTTGGTTTTCATTGGTTATTCCGATGGAGATGTTTAAGTATGCCAATGAGTTGGCAGTGGGTCTTATTCTTTTCTGCATGATTTTTAGTCCCTTAAGCGAGATAAATTTTTATCATTAGTTCCTCTAATGACATTCTTCTTCAAAAGGGGGAGAGTTAATAAAGATTTCAATTTTTTTTTTTTTTAGGTGCTTATCTGTTCTAATATAAGGTGATATTTAAGGAAATCCATCATGTTCAAGTTGTCACCGCGAAGGAACCAGAGATCAAAAGGTTTCAAGGTAAAGCATGCTCTGCAGATAATCCTGCTGGCTGGTGTTTGCATATGGCTGGTTTACCAAGTCCAGCACTCCAGTAACAAGAAGGCTTCATTTGAAAGAGGCACGAAAATCTCAGAGAAGGTAAGCAACGGGAATGAATTTCTAAAATTAGGGAGGAAGGATCTCAACCCTCGGGTGGAGGAAAAAACCATTGAGGATCAGAAGCAAGAAGAGGAAGAAAAAGAAGAAGAGATCAAACATTTCCGTGAAGAAATCAAGCCCGAAGAGGATGAGGGTGAAGGAAAACAGGGTGCATTGGATGAAATACATGAACATGATCAAGAGAAATTAGGAGAGGAAGGTGAAAATGGGGGGAATTTTATGGAGAGGGAAAAGGAGATGGAAGAGAGGAAAGAGAATGAGCTGAAAGAGGAGGAGAGGGAAGAAAATATAGAGAAGGAAAACAAAGAGGAGGGTGACAATGAGAAAGAGAGAGAAAATGAGGTGATTAAAAAGGATGAAGAGGAAGAGAAGGTAATGGGAGAGGGAGAGAGAGAAGACAACAAAGAAAAGGTTAGCAAACAAAATGAAGGTGAACAGAAGGAAATTAAGGAGGAAGATAGAGAAGAGAACAAGGAAAATCAAGGTGGGGAGGAAAGTGAACAAAACAGAGAGAGCGAGAGTTTGGAGGAGAATGAAGGGAAGGAATTTAAAGACGAGAACGGAGAGATCAAAGGGAATGATAGTGGAGAGACGAAAGAGAATGAGAATGAAGAAAAGGAAAATAAGGGAGAGGAGAAGGATGAGAGCAGAGGGACTGAAAGCAAAGAAAGAAAGGAGATTGACACTGAAGAAAAGGAGAGAGAAATGGAGAAAGCAGAGAAGTTAGGTAATACTGAGGATTCAAATCCATCGGAGGAGCAAATTCGTAATGGAAATGATGCAACCAATGAAGAGGCAAAAGGGGAAGATCACAATGGAGACGGGTCTTCCACTGAAATAGTCAAGGATTCTGAAAATAAGACTGAAATTGAGAGAGGAGATGTAGAGAACTCCAACGGGGAAGAGCTGTTAAACAACAAGGAACAGAAGGAACCAGAGGAGAACAATATTAGCAGCACTGAGGTGACCAACACGAATCAGAATGAGTTGAGCTCAAACGTGAGAGAAAGTGAGACAGTTGAAAAGAGTGATCCTTTAGATGCGATGGACAACGAGGGGAAGAATGGTAATGAGACTGATCACAATGCAACCGAAACAAAAGAATCTGATGAACACAACCAAGAGAACAATAGCTCCACAACAGCATCTAATGGAGAAACTACATCTGATTCTACTCAACATCAAGATGAATCAGCACATAAAGCAGTTTCTAAAGAAGATGACATGAAGCAGACTGATTCGAATGAGCAAACTGAAACAACCGACACAGTTTCCAGAGATGAAAAAACCACAAAAACTGAGGATACGGGCGGAAATACAAATTTGGATTCCACTCAGTCCACTACAACTGAGAATGTGGGTGAAAACTCGTTTTCAGACTCAAATGGGGACCCCTCAGATTCTTCTACTAAAAACGACTCTAGTACTTCTTCAGATGGGCAGAACATTGACTCAAGTACATCTACAACCACAGAGAATGGTTCTGATTCTTCATCAACCAATGAGAATGAAAACACGGTTCAGAACAAGGAATCCGATAGTGCAGAGGAAAAGGCTACTACATCTAATGAAAATGAAAATGCAGATCCTACCCAGAATGAATCAGTTAATTCTTCTTCTGATTCTTCAGCCTCCAAAGGTGAGAAACAGGCTTCATCAAACAAGAATGACGATGCTGATACCGCTCAGCACGATCCAGTTGATTCCTCTGATTCATCGATCCCTCAAGAAGAGAAAGATGCTCGCACGGATTTAGGAACTTTGCCAGAGATCCAAACTGAAGGGAACAACAATGACGACGCAGTTGCAAAGTGACATCATCTTATGAAGTGGTTATGAGGTTGTTTTAGCAGTTCGCTGTTTGTAGCAATTAATTTCATTGTCTTTTACTATTTTTTGTCTCGCCTCCGTCTTCTCTTCTTTTTTTTTTTTGTTTTTTGGTCATTTGCAGAGATAAACGAGCAAAGCAAATGTGTAAAATGTGTATCCTTTTGTTGTTTTTCTGCTCTGTGCTCTTTGTTACAACGCCAGCTTGTAACTTTGAGAAAAATGTTCAGTTTTTTATGACTCGAGTCATTTGTTATTTATTGATGCAGCGCTTAACCAGTCCATAAAATAATTGGACCGTTTCACGGCAAAATGGTGATATGAAATATGTTTCAAGGTTGTTGAATCAGCCCAAAGGATCCAGAGTTGATCCAAAACAGCCCAACCAGCACAACTCACTATTGTGCAGTGACTGATTAAATTTTGGCCAATTCCCTTTGTCTAAGCCTTTAAATTTGAAAATTTACTATTTTTGAAAAGATTTTTCACTACTCCATTTAGAATTTCAAAATAAATTTATTGGTTTGAGTTGGGTTTTCTCTTAGAAGTTTCTTTTTATCATAGATTTTAGCTCAAATTTGCTACTTTTGGTTACTAATAATAATTAATTTTCTGTAATCAATTGTAGCGTGACTAACAAGTAACTTCCCCTATCATTAAGGTTGTAAACCATGGAAACTAGTTAGTCATGGACGTTAGTCAAGTTTTTTTTAATTATGTATTCATTTATTCCATAAGCTTATCTGCATAAGTAATATTACTACTTTATTATTTGGAATATTTGGTGGGACACATTAATGACATAACATCAAATGCAAATAATCTATAGGCAATATGTTCTGGTCCAACATGACAATCAGAGTTACAATATAGAATTCCTTTCCCATGTCGATATCAGTTGGTAAAATGTTGAGCATCCAAGTGACTGCTGCCCTGCCATGACATTCGAGGGACGACCGCAACTTAGAGAGAGAGAGAGAGAGAGCTAATCACAAAAATACTCATCAAGGACAACTAAGCATCTCGAGAATAAGAAATTGGAAGTATCAACGTAAACCAATGAACTCAAAAGAGCACATCCTATTCATAAAACCTTATTTCGCAGCAAACAGAATACGAAACACAAAGTGACAAAAGAAGAAACACAAAAATAACCAACAACCTGCAACAAGCAGCCCAAAAACCATGGTTCCATAATGGGAAGACATTAAACAGTCATGGAGATTTTCAAGTTTGTCTCAAAAAGTAAAGTTCCGGATTGCACACGCTGAATTGAGCTGAACAATCATTATTCCTAGATACATCCTCACAATCTTGGCCTTGGAAGATCAATGATGATGCTTAGTCTCAAAAAGTCCATCTGGACCTGCACATATCATAAAAGATTCAACAAATGTCACTGTTAATTGTGTCCGAAGAGTTGGAGTCAAAAAAATGCTGCCCAAAATAATTAAAGAGAGAAAAGAAACAAAGAAAAGGCTGCAACCTCTCACAACCCATGCAATTAAGTGGAACAAAAAAAATTCTTAATGCACGATATAAACCCACATGCAAACTTGCTGTTTGAACTTTAACAGCATCATCTAACAAGCGGCATGTGCACATCTTTCCACATATATTTAGCAGTCACAGAAAGGAAACTTCAATCACCATTTACACTACAGCTACAGACAAACCAGGCTGAACTGAGTATCCAGTTGTTTGAGCTTAAGATCAGTTGAAAACACAGCAGTTTGCAAGCTTAGGTCAATCTCACACCAAGCCAACACAGCACAAAGGTCAATCTGCAAGCTCATTGACTGTGTAGGCACGGCTCTTTTACCCAAGAATTTCAAATAATAAATAGATTAAAAAAATGACAAAAACAAGAAACGAGTGCAAGGAAGGCAAGTTGATAGGGGTCACCTGAGGCCCTCCATTCATCGCACTTATGTGCAGCAGGACTGAAAGAATTGGAATTGATTTATTTCGGCTTATGTAAGCTTTATTTTTAGGACATTTTAACTTCAGGAGTTATTATGTAATTTTGGTTATTTTGATATTTAATTCTTTCCTTATTTATTCTGTTTTAGTTTATCTATAAATATTGGACCTTTTAGGTATTGAAAGACACTTTTAAAAATTGAGAAAACAATAGAGTTAAAAGTATATACTTTGTTAGTTTTTTAAGCGCTATATTTTCGGTCTCTTTTTTTCGCCTACCGTCTGGCATCACAACAAGTGCATGGTATTCCAAATGAAATCCCAGATATCTTGGTACTCAGGCTTCACAAAACTTTAAAAAATATTTAGTATATCTTCTTTATGAATATTGCAAACACCCATACATTTATAGTTAGTATATATTCTAGTTGACTACATATCTGCTTCCAGCTACAATGACATGACGAACACAACTCTTAAACCAACTACCAGGCTAAATGTTGGTGGCTTCAACCTACAATTCTACAGCATAATACTTGCAGTATGAGATCATCAACAAGAATAAATTTAAACCATGGTCCAAGTTGAAATTTAAATCTTATGCCCCACTGGTAGATCATTATTCCATGCAATCTATCCAATTGAAGACAAAGCAATGATATTCAAATTGTTGTGTCAAATGCAGCGATAAACACAAATAATCCAAATAAAAGAACTCTTTTTTTAACTTAAAAAGCAATCTCTTGAGTGCCAAATTAAATATGGTTAGAGCCTATATAAACCGTTACCAAAAAGGATAAAATCAATTGATCCAAATACCATTAAGAAGAAAATTAAATGACCATTAGATTTAAGGCCTCACTAAGGAATAAATAACATACCCCAAGGGAACTCCTTGTTGCGAATGTGCAGATGTGGGTACGGCTGCATTCAGAGATATGAATTGTAAGGAAACAATATTGAATTCATAAAATGAGACAAAAAAACACAAGATATATATCAATAAAGGTGGAAGAAGACAAAAAAATATATATATATTTATTTATTTTTCTCTCCTTAAGGTAAGAAGGCAAAAAAAATCTTCAGCTATGTTTGGTTAGACTTTCAAAAGTCAATTCCACCCTTTGGTTTGAGTGTGGTGTTCGGTTACGGTTTTCAAAAATTAATTCAACACCCACTTTTCAAAACACGTCTACCCGGACGTCCGGCCGGTTGACCGGAACAATGTTCGTGTTTTTTTTTTTTTTTTGGTACCTGTTATTTTTATATTTTAAATAAAAAATATTTGGGAAATTTTTTTAAAAAAATTTATGAGCTTTGAATAGAATTTTGGATTGTGTGTTTGGTTATAAGTTGTAAGTTTTTGAATCAAATATCATATGTCACATCAAAAATTTCAAACTCAACTCAAAACTCTTTTCAACACTATTTTTAAAACTCATAACCAAACAAACTTTTCACATTCAAATCATAATACCAAAACTCACAAACTCAAAATACAATTCTATTCTCAAATCATAATTCTAAAACTCTACCAAACGCTACCTTTAATGTCCAATTAGGCATGTTCATTTCATGCACCTCAATATGAGTAATAGCGGGGGTATCTACACAAAAATGGCACATAACATGAATTAGAGAAATTTAGATGGGCCCAAAGAAAGCTTACAAGTGGCTCTTCATAATGAGCATGGCCCTTTGAAAGGATATAGAAGGCCAAAACAGAGCATGTAACAATACCAGCATAAGTAATCTTCTCCCACTTGGCCGTTTCATCTGAGAAGAAAACAATTGATCTATCAAAATTGCATAATCAATCAGATCCAATGGATCAAGCCACCCACACAAGCATAATGGAGTAAAATTTGTCACATCTAATATATCACAAATGCATGAGATGTGCTGGAAACAATATTTTGATGGGATTTAGAAAATCAGAACCTAACATAAGTATATTGCAGGGCGTAGTGATATATTATATTGATAGATACATTGCATAGGACATGCTGCATAAATTTCAAACAGAACACTCATGGCATGAATGAGAATATATGGCGCATCATAAATAGCATTAGCAATATAGCATGAATATAAAGAAAATTTCATACTGTTTATTCATATACATGGACATACATGCCACGAATGGTCACATACGTAGTACTTACAAAAATGAATAGCAATATGGATAATATTATGAGCCTCACAAAATAGGGTACATACATATAATATATGTTGTTTGTACATCAATGACTGTTGAGTTTTAGGCAAGACTCTCTATGTCGAACATTAGAAAATATTTATGAATAATTGGGGTCTAACTGACCCAAGTGCACCAAGTAGAAAGTAATAATAACTGATCACATAGAAACTCCACATGATCGTAACTGTAGGGTTAGTTATGTCACATAGTTGGTGTATTGTGGACTTTATGTTCACATTTGAACTTTATTTTATAATATTTTATCCGAAACAATACTCAGTATAAAATGAACAAGAAAACTAGAGTTTGGCAAAAAAGAAATGCAGAAAAAAAGCAGCAACAACAAGAGGAAGATCAGCACCCAAAAACAGAACTTCTGTACCAACACACCCCTTAATGGAAATGAACAATTTTATGAAAATTCTAATACCTCTTTCTTCTAATCCTTACCTCTACTTACACTCATCTCTATTATAGCAATACAGCTTGCTTAACTAACCTAACAGTTTGCTAACTCTATGTGACAGCAACATCACTTGCTAAACTAACTAACACAACAGTTCAATCTAATTCCAACTAATTTGTTGGCATGTCATTGATCCAAGCTCCTTTGTTCTTTAGTATATTTCATAGCTAACAGTCACTCTTCTTTCGCCACATCATCAATCCATTTCCTCAACATTAACAGCCACTTTTCTTCCCTTTACCAGTTTCTTGATCTTCATTTACTATACACCACATTTCAATTCACATTTATACTTGCATCAACATGATGATACAAGTAAATTCTACAGTGCACAGTGATTGGAGCTCTTTACATTTACAAAAGCACATAATTTTTGTATCCTATGCTTCGGCATAATCATCGAATATAAATTCTATTTGTAGTATTCTGAATTGGAAAATTCGAAATCATGAACTAGTAATTTTATTAGTATTTACTTACAAAACCTTTTATTAAAAAAAGGCAGCATTTTGTAATCAAGATCCATCATTAACTATAAAAAAAATTGTATTAGCAATCTGGGCTTGAGAGAGATCCTATTTATCAGCATTCTAATCAAAGATAATTAACATTTTATTCTTTTCAAATAGGCAATCAGATATTCAGAGCAATATATAAGGAAACAAAAGCTATGGAAGTCATATGTGCTAAAAAAAACCCTAAATATAATGTAGATTAATGGTTCTTCGAATCAAAAACGATTTTAAGATATTCATTGAGAATCAGATCGATCAGAGAGAGAGAGTAAATACGGGCATCGTCGTGGGCAGAGGAGGCAAAGGATCTCTTGGAAGCTGGAGTCCGTGCCAATGGCCCACCGCGGACTGCCGTTCGGAGTACAGATCTGACCATCGCCGTCGCCATTTCTCTCTCTTTCTCTCTCTCTCTCTCTCTGCCTGTTAAAATGATGACTTCTACATATATCGGTGTGGTTTGGAAGGGACTATGTGGGAAGGGGTTATAATCTACATTGGCCCGTTTGGTGTAGCTGTTAAAACAGCTTATAGATTATAGCTTAACAGATTATAGATTATGACTTTAATTAGAAGTTGTTAATTTGTTTGGTGTTGCTGTTGGATTATAGATTTAAGTTGCTGAGTAGTGTTTGTCAAATAAGCTGTGAAATAGTTTTTTCAATTAATTTTTATTTTTTATTTGTCTACATTTCTCATAAAAAATAATAATAATAATCTATAGTCCATTTGAGTCTTTTTCTATTTTTAAAAAAATAAAAAATAAAAAAATTTAATAGTATAACCATAAATTAACATGTCCACAGCAGAAGCTGATAATCAGAAGCAAGGGGTGAGCAGCTTCTCAGAATCAGCTTTTTTGAGTTAAAATGGCCCTGTTTGTTAGAGATTAATTTCAGCTTTCAGCTTAATTTAAGCTGTTTTGATATGTTTGGTTTAGCTTATGCTTATAACTTATAGCTTTGTGGAAGTCAGAAATCAACTTATTCTTTGAGTGGGGCAGGAGATGCTTTTAGAATAAGCTGGAAATCAGCTTAAGCTGAAAGTTATAAGCTATAAGCTGTTTGGGCATAAGCTATAAGCAGTTTCCCACAGCTCTACCAAACAGGGCCAATAAGCTGTTAGAATCAGAAGCTATTTGAAATAAGTTTAACCAAACAGTCCAAAATAACTTTTTCAAAACTAAAAGCCATAAGTTGGCTCTGAAAAGCTGAAACAAACACCCCCATTATAATCCACTTTTCTCTTTCACAAAAAAAATTAATTATAATTAATTTTTAATTAAAAAATTATTTATAATTATCTTCTTAAAGTAGCTTTAAAATTTGATTTTTGACTTTTAATTAGAATTGTTTAGGATATTTTAAATAAGTATGTTTTTTGATATTTTAGACTAAAAAATTGAGAAAAAAAAGTTATTTGGGATAATTTTTAACTTTTTACGAAAAAATATATATTAAAAAATTATATAAATTAATGTATAGGATAAATTTTTTGATGAGTAGGCAGTACGGTGGCCAATACGATGGCAGCATTGTGCTGAGTAGTGTATAGGAGATGCTTGCCTCCTTTTCGGGCATTAAATTGGACGGTGCTGTTCAGCCCTTGGGGGCCCACCATGGGTTCCGTTTTTCTAATTGAAACCGTTCAATGTGTAAAACTCATCGAGTACAGTATGGTTGTAAAAAATCACGTTGATCGGATATCGATAGCTATCTGATTTGATTAGTTTTTTGTCAATCATTAACTATAACACCATCCATTTTTTTTTTTATACAAAACTGATTTGATCATATGGTTAGTGATATCCGATTAACGTGATTTTTTTATAACTATATATAGTACTCGACGAGTTCTACACATTGAACGATTCAGATTATCAAAATGAGATCCGTAATTGGCCCCCACGAGTCGAACAACACCATCTTGTTTGTGCACCCACCTGTTCTCTTTTTCCAACCAAAGTCAGCTAAAGTAAAACTCACGTGAGAAGTGAGTTGTACTTTTTTTTTTTGTAAAATTAAATTTTTTTATTTTTTGATAGTGATAACTTTTAAATTTTTTTAATAACTTTTTAATTTTTTTTAAGGATGTCAAACCAGAGTTTTTTCGATTTTTTAAGAAAGTAATTTGAGTGTCGGTAAAATGTTACTTTTTGATTTTATTTTATTTTTTAATGTTTATTTATGTTGTCACATTACATTTAAATGACTAAAATATTTCTATCCAAAAGATTTTGCCCTAGCTTACAAATGTAAACATGGAGGGTATAATTGTAATTTTAAAGGTAGCTTTTATCTACCTTTCTAAATAGTTTTGATTAGAGCTGAGCGAGGAATCCATGCAATCCGTAATCCGATCCGGTCCAGTCAAATTCTGTTTGTTTGGATTAGTGTTTTGAATCCATAGTTCGATTCCTGATTGAAAAATTAAAAATCCGTAATCCACGGATCGGTTTTGGATTGAATTCTACGGTTTCGGATTAGAACCAATCCTGACTGTATACAAATAGCTTATATTTATATTATACAGTCTCCCGCATAATATCTTTTCTTATTTCATATAAACCTAAACCCGCATAGTATCTTATTTTATTACTTTTGTTTGTTGGTTTTTAATTTTAATTTGTAATGGTCTAAATACTTATTGTGGACTAGTTTTTTTTATCATTGTTTAAATTCTAGAACAATACGTGGCTATTATGGAAAGACATGTTGCTATTGTGGAACTAATATTATGCTATATTTATGTTTTTATAAAATTAAAATATTATATATATTTTTTTGTTATTTAATTATGTGAATACGTGGTCTTCAACCGATCCAATTCGTATTTAAATAGATTGGTTCCACGATTTAAACGGATTAGATTGGTTCCAATTTTTTAAAAATCATAAATAACGGATTGATTCTCATTTTACTCCCATCCGAACCAATCTGGACCATGCTCACCCTAGTTTTGATGCTAAAAGAGCTAATTTTTAAAATGTGTTAAATATTTAACTGTTCAAATCAGTATTGAATACTTAGAAAAAAAAATTCAATAATTATAACAAAAATCACAATGACAAAAAAGTAAGAATTCTTTTTTTGTCTTTCGTAAAAAAAAAAAAAATTTAATTTTTTATTATTATTCAATTTACTTTTTTTGAGTCCGTGCAGTTTAGTTGGATTTAAAAGAGCAATTTTATTTTTATTTATTTTTTTTTTTTTTTAAGAATCGAAAAAAATAATTCACTAAAAAATAAAATAATAAAATTGTAAAATAACACTTGCCAAACCTACTTTATCAAATCTTTTATTTTTCTCTCATTTGTCAAGGTAAAGGGCATCATTTGGCTCAAAATCTTGTAGAGCATGTTTGTTTTGAGGGATAAGGGGGTGGGATTGGACTATTAGTCCCACCGGACTAGTAGTCTATTGTTTGTTTGAAAAATTTTGCTCCGGACTATTAGTCCCACAAATATGGGACTATTCTATCCCATGGGGGGTGTGGGATAGAAACCATGGGATTGGTATCCCATGGGATTATTTTGTGAAATGTCCATTTTACCCTCCATACTATTACTTAGTAAACAATTAGAAAAGGGTAAAATAGTCTTTTGAACATTTATAAATTATTTTTTTAGTGTTGTTAATTTAAAACTATATATTAAATAAAAAATTTAAATTATAAATTATAAATTATAAATTAAATTTAATTAAAAATAATAAATTATAAATTATGGTCTTATAAATTAAATTTTTTTAGTGTTGTTAAAAAATTAAATTTACATATTAAATAATTTTTTTTTTAGTATTGTTAATTTAAAATTATATATTAAATAAAAAATATAAATTATAAATTAAATTTATTTAAAAATAATAAATTATAAATTATGGCCTTATAAATTAAATTTTTTTAGTGTTGTTGAAAATTTAATTTATATATTAAATAAAATTATTTTTTTATTGTCGTTATTTAAAATTATATATTAAATAAAAATATAAATTATTAATTATAAATTTAATTTAATTGAAAATAATAAATTAAAAATTGTGACCTTATAAATTAAATTTTTTTAGTGTTGTTAAATTATAAATTATAGATTATAAGGGTAAAATAGTCTTTTGAACGTTTATCCTTATCCAGTCCGTCTAACCAAACATTGGATTTACTAAAAATAGTCCAATCCAAACATCTAATCCCATGACTAAACAAACATAGGATACAAATCCAATCCAACCAAATAATCCCGGGATAATGTATCCCAAGACTAACAGTCCGATGGATTACAATCCCCCCTTATCCAGTCCGTCCAAACAAACACACCCGTAGTTCGATTTAAATTCACCCGGCTTGGCAAGTTTTTATAGGCTCGAGCTTGTACCTTGCTTAGGTAGGTTGACTTAGGGTTGGTTTGGGATGTTCTAAAAAAGTGTACTTTTTGACTTATTAGCTTATATGGGTTGGGTTTGGGTTGAGTTTGATGTGATGTGTTAGAGAGGTGATATGATTTAAATAAGATGATGTAACTTAAATAAAATAATGACTTTTTAACTTCTTGTATTATTTAAATTATGCCAAACTTGACCTTAACTCAAATGTGGCTTTGTCAAGCCTTTCGAAGCTCAATCCAGCTAGTTAGTAAGTGAGAGACAACTTGTTAATTTGTAAAAAATATAAAAAATTCTAACCTCAAGTCATTGACCTACCCATCGACAGCATGTCTTACGAGCCCACCTGTGGGCCCATCTAGGCCAAGCCCATTGAATAAAACTTGGTCCTAAACTTTCGATCCGCAAGCTCCATTTTAGCAAGTCAACCGGAACTAAAGCCTGGTTTGACACATCCCAAATAATTTAAAAAGTTAAAAAATTATTAAAAAAATTAAAAAGTTATTATTATTCATCAAAAAAAAAATTTTACACACAAATTATTACAACTCAGTCTGACATCCCAAAGATTATTGTTGAGCTTTTTGAAAAAATTGCACAGACGGAGTGCACAAACAACACAATGATGTTCGGCCTATGGGGGGCCATCACGGGTCTCGTTTTAATAATCTGAACCGTTCAATGTGTAGAATTCGTCGAGTACTATATCTTTGTAAAAAATCACGTTGATCGGATATCACTAATTACATGATCAAATCAGTTTTGTATAAAAAAATAGATGGTATTATAGTTAACGATTGAAAAAAAACTAATCCGTCAGATAACTATCGATATCCGATCAACGTGATTTTTTACAGGCATATAGTACTCAACGAGTTCTACACATTGCATGGTTCAGATTATCAAAACGGGACTCGTGATGGCCCCCACGGGCCGAACAGCACCGTCCAATGCAATACTCGAAAAGTAGGCAACCATTTCTTATCATCAATTCACTCTGGCCATACGGTACGGCTGTATTGCCTACTGTCTTTATCTTCTCCTACACACTAATTTATGAGTGCTGCTATTAACACTTGCCAAAACTTTTTGGACTCTCATTTTATAATTTTTTTTTATTACAATTATACCCTAAAGTAAAATTACATTAAAAGACATTATTAAATGGAACACTCACCTATCAATAAGAACTATACTCTACAATATTGGACACCCACCCTCACCCCCACCCCCACCTCCAACTCCAAGTCCAACTATACGTATTCCGTGTTTGTAAAACCTAAACCTATTACTTTTCATAACCAACTAACATAAACCCTAAATCTATTATTTTTCATAATCATTTTAAATCCTAAATGTATCATTTTCCTCACCATCATCAATGCTATTGAACTTGAAAGTTTTGCTTCAAGGATAACGTATACTTCATCACTTATTTCATTATGTAGAGCAATGGAGGACGAGGACCACAATTCTAGTGAGACCGGCGTTCCATTGATAAGTTTATCTGTCTTGTATTAACATTCTTGGTTGTTCTTATTTCGTTCGAGCTGTTCGGTACTGGTTTGCTGACTGTTAGAATTATGTTCGGTAATACAGTACTGAACATAATCCTTTCGTTTAATACATAGGTTCCGAACATTAATGCAGATAGTCAGTTATGTAATTTTCTTTGTTAAACTAACTTAGAATGGAAAAGAGTGAATTGGAATAGATTTAAGTTATGTATTTTGAATGGATTTAATTTATGTTATTTTAAGTTGTGAATTGGAATAAATTCAAGTTACACAGTGATGAACAAATTTTGTTCGGACATACAGTGCTGACAGGATCATTATTGTTCGACAAAACAGTTCTGAACAAAATACATTTTTTCAACTACACAGTGGTGAACAAATTGTTTTGGGCTACATTCAGAATTCTGATGGCGATTCAGATTATGATTTTGATGGCGATTCAGACGATAATTCTGTTTTTCCTCATCTTGCAAACGGTTATGCAAATCCCGTAGAAATTGGAGTATCTTCGATCGATCTCAGCGATGACGAAGATACAAAAAGCAACGAAGAAGATGATGATGAGAGGATGAGAGAGGTTACTGATTCGGCGATACGGAGAGCGTTCAGAGAAGATAAGAGTCATCGGAATGCTCCATTGACGGCCGAGACGGCGACGAGAGTGATGGAGGGTTGGGGTCCAAGAATTCTATACTGGACCAAAACTCCAAACTCTGAAGATTGAGTGAGTTAGGGAAGGAGAGGGATGAAAAATTAGGTGGGTGTGCATTTCATTGTGAAAATATTATGAATATGGGTAGATTTGGTAATAAGTGGGATGTCCAAAAAAATATTATTAAAATTTAGGATTTAGGATTGGGGTCCAAAGAAATGGGGATCCAAAGAATTTTGGTAGGTGCTAATAGCAGCACTCCTAATTTATACAATTTTTTAAGGGTAAATTACACTAATAGTCCCTATAGTTTGGGGCTTATGTCACTTTAGTCCATGACTTTTCAATTGTGACACATTTGACCCTAAATTTTGAATCTTGTTCCAAATAAGGACAATTGAAGATATCATGAGATTTTTCAAGGGTAAAATCGTCAATTTGATAAAATATAAACTAATTTGACAAAAACAAATGTCAAAGAAATATTTTTGAATTTTTAAAAATTATTTCTACCTACTAAAAATAAAATTATGTAAAATTGATAAATCTTTTAGAAATTTATTTATTTTTTTTACCAAATTAATTTTATTATGTGTTTGGATGATGATCATGTAAAATTAACTTTTTAAAATTAATCATGTAATTTTTATTAATTTTTATCAATTTTACATAATTTTATCATTGGTGGATAAAAATAATTTTTAAAAGATTAAAAATATTTTTTTGACATTTATTTTTGTCAAATTAGTTTATATTTTATTAAATTAACGATTTTGTCATTGAAATTAAACAATGGTATCTTCAATTGTCCTTATTTGAAACAAGATTCGAAATTCAGAGTTAAATATGTCACAATTGAAAAGTCAGGGACCAAAGTGACACGAGTCCCAAACTATAGAGACTGTTAGTGTAATTCACCCATTTTTTAATACACATTTTTTCATAAAAGGTCAAAAAGTTAACCCAAACAATTATCATTTTTTCCTCAACTATTTAATCTAAAAAGTCAAAAAGTGCACTTATTTAGGACATCCCAAACAGCTCCTAACTGTAACTCTTAGTTATGATTAGTGAGCTACTAAACGTCGTTCACACTATTGACACTTGTGAAGGGTTTGATGTATAGGGCATGTAGTTTTATTCATGTTTGGTTTAAAAGCTTATTAGTCTCAAGGTGTATTCAAGTTTTGTTTACCTTATGAGCTAATCTCAAGCACCAAGGGAACAATGAACTTAAATATTTCAGATATCATTTTATCCTTGCAATTTATTTCAATTTATCAATTTACCTTAATTAATTTAAAATTTTGTTTATTAATTTAGCAGAGTGTGGGTTGGAGGTTTTTTTTTTCTTTTTTGGATACAACGGAAAGAAGGTTGGAGTTCTGTATAAGCATACCAATGAAACTCAAAAACAAAATGTGTACAGATAATCCAACACCAAAATGAAAATAAAGATAACAAGAATGATATACACTGTGTCTGGAAATGGATGCTTGCTCAAAAAAATTTGATACCATTATCTCTTATATTTTGTTCACAATGTCAAAAAAAAGGATCAAAATAAATAAAGAAATCCTGCTCTTTCGCAAAATTTTGGGTCGACCTCTTTCCTCTCTATAGGAAGAGAAAGCCCAACTGAGCCACGAATACACATAATCAGCTAAAACTAATGTGATAATCCAAAATTGGAAAAAAGAAAAACTAATGTAAGAAACAGTGAAATTCTGTCACTAGCTATTTAACCGAAGCAAACCTCTTGAACTAAAATCTTTAGGAGCATAATGCTGTAACCACCCTCATCTTTTCATGCAATATCTTCAGCGCCCAAGCTATCATCATCCTCCTCCATCTCTTCATCTTCATTATTGGCTGAATCTACTGCAGCATTTTAAAGACTCCGAGGAGCGGCCTCTTCATTCCCAAAGCTCCATCCGTCAACAACATTCCTCATTCCTTCTCCTGTAACATTGGCATTAGCATTGAAATAGCCTTGAGTGCTAATGGTTATCAAATCTCTTCCATATTGCCCAGGTGGGATATTTGAAGTCCACCCAAAATTTTCATTATTCTCAGAAGCACCTTTTGGTTCAACCCCCTTTACATGATGTGAGAACATTGAAAAAATAGTCTTGGAGTCTCCATTCTCATTGTCAATAGCTTTTAATTCAAAAGAACAAAGGCCGACACTGGGAATATCATTATAAATTTGATTGGGAAATAAGGGATTGGGTCTAGAAATCTCTATTCCACTACACCACTTAGTTAAGACATTTGCATTGTTTCCACCATTAGGCTGCTGAACAGGATTTTCTTTCTGTTCAATTTTCTTTACGCTTTTCTTTCTGAAACTTGGTTGTTTTGCCTCATCCAAAGTTTTAAAGGCGAATGCGTACTTTAAGGCGTTTTACCTCTCATGAGGCAAGGCATAAGCCTCAGGGCGTTGAGGCGTAAGCATTTCAAATTTCAAATTTTAATATTTACTGAATAAATTAAATATTTTTAAATAGTTAAAAAAATAAAAACAAAATTAAATATAAATATGTAAATACTTTTCGCTTTAATGTGTTGAACATTTTACTGCATAGAAGGAAGTTTTCCTTCACTGAAAGAGAAATCGATATTCTTAACTTCAGTGATTGAGCTTCTCACTTGACCATTAACTATGTTTTTCTTGATTGATCATTTACTTAATTTTTCCTGTAGAATATAGTTGTAAAAATGGATTCTTTTTAATTTTTTATGTTTAAACAATCTAATAGACTAAGTTTAACAAATGCCCAAGGCAACTTCTGCATGTACATACTCCTCACATGCTTATGCGCAAAAAGCG